>CAWUFW010002920.1:1555000-1998915 GCA_963921515.1 Calotriton arnoldi
CAAAGCGGCAACAAAACGGCCGCTATCGCCATTAAGCTGTCGCTAACAGCTGTTAGCGACAGCTTGCTAATAGGGCGATAAAAATATCGCCGCTTTATCGGCAAAAAGTGCCGCTAAAGTGGTGATATTGCCCTTGGTAATATGCCCCTCTACTGGCCCCATGTTCCCACCAGAAGCCCCTTCCTGGTCTAGTGTGTAATCTAGGCAATCCGCGGGAGTAAACCGGCCTACGGGGCATATTACCAAGGATTTGCGATAATTATTGCAAAGCGCGCTTAGCGCTGTTTTTTTTATCGCTGGCTATCGTTGGATTTCATCGCGGAGATAACGCGTGAATCAACGCTTATCCAAGCAGATAAAAAATCCAGCGATAGCGGCGAAACCCAGCAATAGCACGAGAAATCCAGCGATAAATTCACTGCGCTAATGAAAAGCTTGCTAATAGGCAGGTGAGGACTTAACCTTACAATCCACCTCCCATTGACAAGATGGTTAAGTCAAGTTTTTATCAGGTGTTAAATTCCAGCGATAATCGCGGTTAGCGCAACTTTTTTATCGCTCGCGGGCATTGCTAATAGGGGAAGTTGTGTTTGCGACTGTTTGCAGTCGCTTTTAGTTGGGAACGCCTACTTTGCATGTCATTAGCGATAATTATCGCTGACATGCAAAGCGGCAACAAAACGGCCGCTATCGCCATTAAGCTGTCGCTAACAGCTGTTAGCGACAGCTTGCTAATAGGGCGATAAAAATATCGCCGCTTTATCGGCAAAAAGTGCCGCTAAAGTGGCGATACTGCCCTTGGTAATATGCCCCCAGCTTCCCTAAATTTAACAAGTCCAGCGGCGCACACACTACGAGCATGCTGGAACTCCGTAGGACTCATAAACAATGCACATGCCATCGGGCTTTCTCTGTCTGGGACTGCAGACTCTGGAATTTCTCTATCTGCATCTTCCTACGTTCCCATATGCTACCCCCTCCCTCACCCTAGTACAAAGCTCTTATTCAGATATTTGTGAATTTACTGCTGTAAGATTTTAAAGGAAACACACATCCATTTCTATATCCTCACTCACTGGACATATATCATGTTTATGCATTGTGTTCAGCTGCCCCTTGGGGTATTGTTTCCCTTTATTGCATCCCTCAAATAAAATATAAGGAAAAAGAATGAGTGAGAGAAACGCAAATCTGTGAATTCTAAGGAATGTTCCTTTCCAAATGCATGCCAGGGTATAAAAGGTAAAGTGGTGAATCCGCTTCAGGGGAAGCAGAACAATGTCAAGAGACTGATTTAAGAACTCCTCAAATATTGTAAATATTGGGTACAGGGATCTGAATGGGAAAAAGGTTGTAGATGTGTTTACAATTTTAACATGCAGCAGAAAATATATGTGCGCATATTGTATTTTGTAAAACTGCAGGTGAACACTGGAGGGCTCCTTGGCATAAGAAGGGATAAAACTGTGAACTACTTTTTTTCGCATGCAGTCAGGAGTTTGAAGCCTTCCTAAATTTCAATAGATTTCACTTATGGAGATCGATAGGAAGAAATAGAGAAAAACAGACAGTTTTGGGTAATGAAATACTATGTGTGGACGGAAAATGTGTGAAAAAAAGCTAAAGGCAACTTGCTCATTGGAAGAAATACCTCCAGAAGAGGGTGCCACCACCTCGTCTCTAGACATAAATATGACAACTGAGGTCAAAGGAGTTCTCCAAGGGCGGGGGTGGCCTAACCTCGGAGTTGGGGGAGCCACACTGTTGGGCTTCTTCTAGCAGGTGATTCAATTTTCCTAAGGAGGCAGAGCACATGCTGTAGCATCCAACTACAGGACGTCTCATTTCTATGCCTCAATATGAAGAGGCACATGCATGCATTCAGAAATTTAATAGAGACATATTCTTGAGTTAATTAGCATATCACAAAGTAACTATTAGAAGGGGATTCAAGTTAAACTTTATAACTAATATTTTTATAACTAAAAATGGACATCCAAAAGTGCTGCAGAGATACTACTATGAGTTTCCATGTTAAAGAACTGTAAAGAAAATCAAATTAGCCGAAGTACAACTGATGGGACAGCATAAAATAAAGCAGCAGAAAAAAATAGCTTGCATGTATTTCAAAAACACAGAAAATGGTATTATCCATTACCAGTCACACCTGTTTAACTGAATCACTTTTGTGAGTCTTGGCCATAAGCCAATCCCTCTTCAATATCGAAGAAAGATACAAATCTTGGGGACTCTCACAGATACAATTATTAAATGTCCACTTAAAAACGTCCCCAAAACACTTGCAAACTAACTTCCTAACAACACAAGACATTTTCTAAGTTCCCCTTGATGAGCAAGTTACTTACACTGGTTATCACCCTATCTGGTAGAGACTATATCTATCTGCAGATTCCTTACTTTTGAATTTCACAGGGATCAGCCTGGATCCAGACGATTTTTCATGAGCAGTACCCCTGCACGCCGGTAGGTGGTGTAGTTCGGCTCAGCATACATCGTCAGCATCGTCCGCGCCGAAAATGACGTTCACAGTACCTATATAAGCGCCACCCCAGCGCGCTGACGTCAGTTTCGTTTCACGACTTTCCACAGCAGATGCGCAGAGCCATAAAGAACACAGACAACTGGTGTGGAAAACTAGGGCCCTGAAAGGGATCAGCCCTGTCCCTAGAAATCCATTTGCAGAGCGGGGAGGATGGGTGGGTCGTAAGCAATCTCCGGCTAGATCTAATCTCTCCTAGATAAGGCGTTACCAGAGGTAAGTAACTTGTTCATCTGATAGAGACTTCTAACCGCAGATTCCTTACCTTTGAATAGATACCCAAGCAATACCATCCCCGGAGGTGGGTCTGGGGACCAATTTCAAACAAAGAAGGGCTGCAGGACCGAACGGGCAAAGTGCCTATCCATACGGACCTGACTGTCCAGACAGAAATGTTTGATGAATGTCTGCAGGGAAGCCCACGTTGCTGCCTAGCAGATGTCCAGGACCGGAACTCCACGAGCAAACGCAATGGTCGCAGCTTTAGCTCTGGTGCAATGAGGTTGCAAACCTTCTAGAGGTTGCTTCTTGGTCTATGCGTAGCAAATTTTAGAAGCAAAAGGATAAAGAAATTGTGGTATATTATTACAGCACACTGTAAACTTCCCACAATATACGGTGCGCACTCCTAGGGCCAACCGACTACAATGCCCCAAAATTACGAAAACACAACAAGCAGAAGGAGCACCCTAGTTCAAATTAGGGTATACAAAAGACTTCTCCCTCTGAATCCACCAACTCAAATAAGTCAACAACAGGAAAAGTTCCAAGGAGTTGACATTAATATATGACATGCACAAAGTTTCTCAAGACACATATGCTCTTAGTACTCTTTCTTTATTTCGTCATTTTCTTAGTCAAGAAGAGTCAAGGAACACAGCCAACGCATATCACCCCAACACACAGGGACTTCTTCAGGGCAAAAGAGTATCAATCTTGTCCTAGTTTCTTGAATTCTATATAGTGTTCTTCCTTATTTCAGTTCAGTGTCCGGTAGAACACAGTTTACAACCAGAATCCGGTGGCATTCTGTTCATGTTTCAAGAGATGAACCAAGACCCACGGTGCTTCATTTCAGTGTCCAGGTAGATAGCATTTCCCTCAGCAACCAGTCTTACTCTCTCTCTTTTTTCTCCATAAATGGATAGAGTCTTTATCTATATATCTTTCAGGTCCATGCATTTCTACATCTAAACCTCAACAGTCTTCAAGTTATGAGTAGGAAGAACACAACTTCTAGGTCTAGGACGGGATGAAGGCTTCTGTCCTTTTTGGGGACAGAAAGTAGCGGGAATAGCAACTACATCCCACTTTTGACACCGGCACCCTCTATGGCTCCCTTGGCCAAGAGAGCTGTGACTTCCTTGTGGAGAAGGGATAGATGATCCTCCGTCAGCCAGTCATGAGATGGTGGCATGGAGGGAGGGGTTGTCATGAAGGGGAGGGAGTAGCCCCATAGGACAATTTGCAATACCCACCTGTCCAATGTTAGGGGCTACCAGTCGGGCAGGTGATGGCGAATCCTGCCCCTAAGTGGATGCCGATGCTGGTAATGGGGCAGATTTGGAGGGTTTGGAGAATGCAGCTGCCGGAGGGTGGGGGACTGACCAGACCACTGGTTGCCTGACCCACGAGGTCTGTGGGTACTGCGCCCTCGGCCATGAAGAGGCTGGGGAGCACGCACGGCTTGGTGGCTAGGAGGGGAATTGGCATGGCTTGAATCCCCTTCCGTAGCCACAAAATGAGTATAAAGTGGATTGAGGGTGGTGTGGGGCCATAGAAAGGCTCAAGGACCTGGCCGTAGCCCGACCATCCTTGAAGCACTGCAGCACTGAATCCACCTTGTCTCTGAAGAGACGGGTGCCATCAAAGGGCATGTTTTAAGGGAGATTGGACATCCCCTGAAAAGCCAGTCGTCCTCAACCAGGAGTGTCACTTCAAGGCCACTGTCGATGAAACTGCTGTGCCCAGAGAGTCATCGTGTCAAGTCCACAACAAACAGTGAACTTCGTTGCATCTCTCCTATCTGCAACAGCCTAAGAGAGTATGGCCCAGGCCTCCTATGGGACCGTTGGCAGCACTTGCACAACCGTGTACCACAGAGCATGGGAATAATGGCCCAAAAGGCATGCAGTGTTCACGGAGGGAAACAGCGTTTACAACCCTGTCATTACATCGCGTGCTATTGCAACGCGGTCGTTACAACAACCGCGTTGTTAGTACGCGATGTAATGACATCGCAAGTCATTACAACGACTTCCAGTAGGGGGCGCTCAGGTATTGGAAATGAATTCGAACACCTTCCCTACTGTTGCACAAACTGGAGTAGGAATAGTAAATAATACTATTCCTAAGTCCAGCGCGCCCCCTACTGGAAGTCGTTGTAAAGACTTGCGATGTAATACATTGCGTACTAACAACGCGGTCGTTGTAAAGACTGTGTTGTAATGGCACACGATGTATTACATCGCGTTGTAATGTGTCATACTCGTTCACGGACCACAATGCCAGGCTGGTGGAAGAAAACATCTTCCCGAAAAAGTCCAGCATCTTGGTTTCCCTATCCGGGGAGCCGTAGAGAATGCGTCTTGGGATGTCAAGGCTTGGACCTCCAAGCTCTCCAGGGTAAAGTGTTGGGTAAGTGAGTTTGGGTCCCTTGGGGCAGGCGGTGGCGGTTGGCGATTGTCCTATTCACCGGGGCCCATGTGTGGGGTTTGGACTAAGTCCCCAAAAGGACATCAGTGAGGGCGTCATGAATGGGAGTAGCGGTTCTGAGGTGAGGACTCCCAGTTGCAGCACCTCTATAAGACATTGGTCTTGACTGCCACTGAGGGTAACTGAAGGTCGAGAACCTCAGCCCTCCTCCGCACCACCCCTGCATAAGAAGCTCCCTCCTCCATAGCCATGGTAGGGGGAGAAAGCATACCAGTATCTGGAGAAGTATCCAGTCCGCTGGCTTCACCCAGTTCCTCACACCAGTCCATGTTAGGGTTTTCTTCAAATGGCTGGTATTCCTCAGGGTCCAGCGACCCCTCCCATTCCTCCCTGAGTCCTAACCCAAGGCAATAGTGCTCAGGCTCCGATCTAGGAGGAAAGGCTCCTGTCGGCACCATATTTGGCATAGGGTGACGCGCCTCCGGCTCTGTATCGAGTCGGCGATCAGAATGGTGGGTGGCGCCGGGAGCATTGGCATCAGGACCGACGTCAGGGAAGGCTGAGATGGTACAACGGGCACTGGTCCGAATCAAGGAACAGATCCATGGGGCCCGACTGGAGCCGAAGGCGCTGGCGCGGAACCAGATGGGGCCCCTTCCGACACAGCGGGGCCCAAAGGCGCGCCAGTGGGGATGGGCCACCCAAATATGAGGTGCATGGCTTCATAAAACTCCTTTAGTTGGGAAGGGGTCACTCGCGGAAAGTTGAGGAGGCACGGAGTCAGCCTAGGCACAGGCTCTACTGCGGAGCGAGGCCTTGAATGTCTATGCTCTCTCGTCTTGTCGGCCGTTGAACGAGGAGTTAAAGACCTCTTTGACTTCTTCTTTTTCTTGTCTCAAGACTTACCCGAATGTCCCAAGGATTTGGAGTGGACGGAGAATATTGGACTCCGCGACTGCTCCCAGGACCTTCCCCTCGACCAGGACATCGAGTGTTGCGGCGTCGCCCGCCAAGCTGCCATGAGCTTGAGGGACCACTCCCGCAAGGCCTTAGGATTCATGGTGCAGCAGTTGGAGCCCGACTTCAGGTTGTGGTCGTGCTCGAGACACCACAGACATACAAGATGCGGATAAATCACTGACATCGGTCGATGACAGGCTCTGCAGGGCCTGAAGTCAGCTTTCTTGGAGGACATCCCTGCCACACCAAGAGGAAAAAACCTCAAAAGAATCGACAGAAAGTTGAAAAAATCCAGTCAAACGTAATTGAAAGTGTAGCTCTTTTCAGGATCAGCGATTACTGGGGTGGAAAGAAAAGAACTGACGTCAGTGCGTCTAGGTGGTGCCTATATTGGCGTCATGAACGTCACTTCTGGCGGGGATGCCACCGATGCACACAGAGCCGAGCGATGCCACCTACCGGCGCGCAGGGTTACTGCTCATGAAAAACCTTCCGGATCCAGTCTGACGTCTGGGAAATTCAAAGGTAAGGAATCTGAAGCTAGAAGTTGCTATCAGATCAAATAAGTATTATCTCAGGACAGCTCAAATGCAATGCATGTTGCCACATAAACATCCCTGCCATAACTACTGTAATATGTAGCACAACGTTTTATACATTTTTGACAGTGTTAATAAGGATATTCAGCCTTGATGCTTGTTACAGTGGGGAATGTTTGTACACCAAGTGATTTTTGGCAGTTCTCACTTAGCATAAATTCACAAGACTTGAAAATTAGGTCTCAAAGTAAACATAAGCCTTGCTTTATTTTGTGCAAGCTGAATTTGTTGTGTGTACAAAATTGCCACATGACTTCTGGTCTATGTACCTTCATCTAAAAGCAGATTTTCCTTTGTCTTGCTAAATGCTAACAGTCGTGACTGCAGAGTACAGCTTCTGTACAAGTTCACCTTGTAATAGGTTGCTGTTTGGTATTAATCGGAGGCAAAAAGTAATAAGAGAAAATTCTTCCACGCTTCCGAAATGGCTCCAATGAAAGAACTGTTTTGTGCTTGCTGTTACAGAAACGGATAGATGTTTTTGTGAAGCCCCCATCTACTCCATAGAAATACATGGGAAATAAAGGTACATAAACTCTCCCCATTTTGGGGGAAGAGGAGGCAGGGATAAAGATAGGTTGCTGTGAGGCATGCTGTCTTCCGGGCAACTGCGGTCTGTCGTAATGGGCTGAGGGCCATGCCCCCTCAACTTTTGGCCACCATAAAGAGTATCTGTCAGGCTGAGTAAAAGTCAACCTGACAGACACTCTTTATTTTCAGATCAGGCAGCCAGGAGTGAGACATGCGCTGAATGCACACGCTCTTGGCTGCCTGAGCGGAACTTTGCCGGGTTGAACAAGTCACAACTCCTGTGGGCGGGACCTTTTAAGCCTGGCAAGGCACCTCAAGGCCCTCCTTTTCATGACAAGAGGGAGCATCACTGATTGACTCAGACCCGAGCACTTCAGTTCTAAGCCCTGAAGTGCCCAGGTCCGAGTATCAATCACTGACAACTTGTCACACAGTGGGGTGGTGTCAGCAGTCTCACTGACCCAGCCCACTCTGTGACGAGTGAGGGACTGCTGCGTTCCCTCATTGGCAGGCAAAAGGCAACAATTCCAACCTTCCTAGGATCTCTGGGAGGCAGAGCTGCGCAGGTATGATTTTATTTTTAATGTTTGATGCATGTATGCATGAATATTTAGGAGTGAGTGTTGTGAATCAATGTGTGTGTGCGTGTGTGAATGCATGAGTGTGAGTATTTATGTGTGCGTTTGTACCTGAACATCTCCATACCTGCTAAAAGTACAGACTGTCACTGTCTTCAATGCTGCCAACCAGACTAAGGTCCATCCCATGGCAATGGTGCCCTTGGAATGGGGAGGGGTTACAGGCCAAAAGAAGGTGGTGGTATCCTCTGCAATTCCTGTAGAATGTCTGCTAGAAAATGATTTGGAGTCCTCAGCATGAGCAAAGGTCAAAAGAAAGACCCATGCAGCTATTCTGGGTATACCTGAATGGGTGTGTGTAAAAACAAGAGCACAATGCAAAGCCCAGGGTGAAAAAGAGGAGTAGTATCCTGGAATAATGGGCCAACCATCCAAGAAAAAAGACAGGAAGACTGAGAAAGCAGCTTCAGATCAGCCACTAGCTCAGGGCCCCTCTCCTTAGGGAGAAGACCTGTAAGCTCCAGCAGGAACTGAATCCCAGGAACTTGGGCCTTAACTGGCAGAGCTCCTAGGCTCAGGGGGACCCTCTAGAGAAGAGCTGTGATAAGGACAGAGGATCTGTCCTACTCTTGAGAGCCGATCAGGAAAAGGGAATGTCAGTAGCTCCCACCAAACCTGTTGGGAGGAAGGGCTCCTGTACACTGAGGCCAGAGACCCTAAACCTGGTGCCTCTAGTAGAGTGGTAGCCCCTCAGGAGTATAGAGAGTTCTGGCTCACCTCAGCACATGTCATCCCCTTAGCTGGGCATCTTGGCCAGACCAAAAATTGGAGTAGGTTAGTCACCCACTTCTACTGTCTAGGTATGTCCCAAAAGGTGAAGGAGTTTTGTAACTTCCATGCTACCTGCCAAAGCCAGTGGCAAAGCAAGTAGCCACCCAAAGGTCCCCTTAATTCCACTTCCAGTGGTTGGGGTTCCCTTTGAAAGGGTAGGGGTTGACTTGGTTGGCCCCCTGGACCCTCCAGCAGCATCAGAGAACAGATTTGTACTGGTGGTAGTGGATAATGCCACCTGGTACCCTGCAGCAATTCCCCTTAGGACTGTCACTGCTCCTGCAGCTGCCAGGGCCTTCATCAGTAGCTTTACTAGAGTGGGCTTCCCTAGGGAGGTGGTGTCAGACAGAGGGAGTAATTTCATATCTGGCTACCTGAAACCCATGACCTATACGTTCACCACCCCATATCACCCACAAACAAATGGTTTAGTTGATAGAGCCAACAAAACCATGAAAGGCATGATCAATGGACTTCCTAAAAACCTCAGAAGGAGATGGGATGTTCATTTGCCATGCCTTCTTTTTGCCTGCAGAGAAGTACCACAGTAGGGAGAAGGTTTTTCCCTCGTTGAACTTCTGTTTGGTCATCCTGTAAGAGGACCATTGTGTCTAGTGAAGGAAGGCTGGGAGAGACCTATCAGAGAGCCTAAGCAAGACATAGTGGACTATGTACTTGGCCTACGTTCAAGGATGGCTGAATACATGGAAAAGCATCTAAAAACCTTGATGCCAGCCAAGAGCTGCAGAAGCTCTGGTATGACCAAAATGCTGCACTGGTGGAGTACCAACCAGGGCAGAAGGTGTGGGTTTTAGAACCTGTGGCTCGAAGGGCCCTCCAGGACAAATGGAGTTGGCCCTATCCTATCCTTGAGAGAAAAGGGGAGGGCACCTATCTGGTGGACCTTGGCACTTCCAGGAGCACCAAGATGGTTATCCACGTGAATCGCCTTAAACCCTATCATGACAGGGCTGATGTGACTATGCTAATGGTCACTGATTAGGATCAGGAAGAAGAGAGAACCTCTCCCGGACATCCTCTCTCACAACCCTAAAGATGGGTCAGTAGATGGAGTTGTCTTTTCATAAACCTCTCTACCCACCAGCAGGCTGACTGCAGGCAAGTCCTGGACCAGTATGCTGAGCTCTTCTCCTTGACCCCAGGCCAGACCAACTGGTGTACATATGATGTGGACACCAGGGACAGCCTACCTGTCTAAAATAAAATATACAGGCAGTCTGACCATGGCAAGGAGAGCATCAAGGCTGAAGCCCAGCAAGATGCTGGAATTGAGAGTCATTGAACCCTTTGAGAGCCCCGGGGCCAGCCCAGTGGTTTTAGTCCCCAAATCTCATTCCAAGGGTGGAAACCCAGAGCTGAGATTTGTGTGTACTACAGGGGCCTCAATGCACTGACCAAGACAGATACACACCCAATTCCTAGGGCAGACGTACTGATTGACAGGTTAAGGCAGCCAAGTTTCTCAGTACTTTTTATTTAACATCAGGGTACTGGCAGATTGGTCTGACCCCTGGAGCTAAGGAGAAATCAGCATTCTGGACCCCAGACGGACATTACCAGTTTACTGTAATGCCATTTGGACTAAAGAATGCCCCTGCCACCTTTCAAAAGCTGGTGAGCAAAGTCCTTGCTGGGTTGGAGTCTTTTACTGCAGCATATCTTTATGATATTGCTGTCTATAGCTCCACTTGGCAGGATAACCTGATCCACCTTGGGAAGGTTCTGGAGGCCCTGCAAAATGCAGGCCTCACTATCAAGGCCAGCGAGTTCCAGATAGGGCAGGATTCTCTTGTATACTTGGGCCACCTTGTAGGTGGAGGCCAAGTTCAACTCTTACAACCCAAGATCCAGACAATTGTGGACTGGGTAGCTCCAACCTCCCAGACTCAAACAGGGCATCCCTTGGCTTGACTGGGTATTAGAGGAGGTGTGTGAAGGTTATGGTACTATTGTGGCACCCCTCACAGTATTCACCATCAAGAAAATGCCAGAGAAGGTGAACTGGACAGTGAGCTATCAAAAGGTTTTTGACACTCTGAAGGAAGCAATGTGCTCAGTGTGAGAAGTTGGCCTGGTATATGCTGTCCACTACTTAAAGTAGGCACCTTGCACCAGTCCAAACGACCCTTATGATGTATGAGGTCAAAGATAACCTTTAGAAAGCTATCCTAGTGGTAGCTGTGGAGAGCAGCCTTCAGGCTTACTCTTGAAGGAATGTAAAGCAGCTTGTTTTACCAGAATCTCACCTCCTGTATTAACTAAATGAAAGGAGAGCCACACAGTAGTTATATAAAAATATGTATTTATTAATATAACACTCTCTAGTATCCTCTATCCGAGGATAGAACACCAAGCACACAATACGAGATCAATAGAACAGTTGTAAGTAGCACAATACACAGTGGGCTTCAGGGGGAGACCAAACCATATACTAAAATAGTGGTATAACCACCACGACTCGGGTCAAGAGAAGGTCTGGAGCATGTAGAATCGTTGGGACCCCAAGGAACCACCCAAATTGAGTAAATAGGGACCCCACGGAGGACGGGTGCAGTGTGCTAACACGACCGCGGACTGCGTACAATTCTATGGGGAAGTCACGGTTGCAATTTTACAGTGTAAGGACCCTTCTAGGAGGACTTCGAGGAAACCCTTTGGAACTTAGGAGGTTGGACAGCCACCCCACCCGTGGATACCGTAGTACCCACGTTACCTATCCCAGAGGAGCCGGGTGCATAGGCCTGGATTGGTGTCGGAAACTGCCGTCGTTCTCAATGGAGGGCTGCGAAGAAGAGCTGCTGTCGTGAAGGTAAAAAGGGTCCGGTGGAATCCAAGGTTGGATTCTTGAAGAAAGGAACCTGAAAGCAGAGGGGACAGAGTCTGGGTCACTTCAGGGTGACCAGGGGCTCGGGAGACGAATGCCCACCGATGTCGGGTGCTTCAGGTGCGAAGAAGGGATGCTTGACTCTGCAGCCACGAGGACCAGGAGATGTCGAGGATGACCAGGAGCCAGATGCGAGCTATCCCTCGAAGGATGTCGAGTGCTGAGGGGTCGGTGTCCGGCTGGAGCACCAACAAGCCTTGGCAAAAGCAACCCATGCAGGGAGGTCAAGCAGGTTACGGTGAGGACCAGCAAGCTCCTGGGGACTCCCCAAGCAATGGAGAGTCAGGGCACGCCTGGAGCAACCATGAAAGCCCAAGAGAATTCAAGAGAACCCTCAGGAGGACCCACAGGCCGAATGACCAGGATTCGCGAGGGGACCTCGAGCAAGATCACGAAGTACCAGCCCACGGAGCACTCGGTGCGAGGAGGCCGGAGTCCTTCAGTGGAAATACTGCTCGGGGTCAGGACTACACGGAGTCCAATGCACAAGCTCGGGAATTGCCAACAAGTACATGCACTTGCAAATAGACGCGGTGCACAGGGGTTCGGGTTATACAGTTCCTACGAGGGATACTGGCCTCAAACTTGCTGAGAGGGCAGATCAACCTCAGGGACCTTCGGAACCCACCTCCTGTGTTGCTGGAGCCTTCGGAGTCCGCAGGAGCTCAGGATCAGCAGACCGGTCAGTTGCATTACGGTGTCTGCGATTACAGGGGAGTGACTCCTTCACCCCAAGGGAGATTCTTCAGTTGTCCTTAGTGCACCACAGGTCCTGCACGGAGCCTGTATGGAGCAAGGGCACAGACAAAGCTTTGGACGGAGAGGGAGACGAAGTCGGGCCCAGTCGAAGTCCAGAGTGTCCAGACGGTCGAAGATCAGTGGTTTCTTGTTGTAGAATCTTGTCCACGTAAAATCTAAACAACTACAGTCAGGTAAGCCCTTTTGTACCCACCGGAGAGGGTTGGACAGATTCGGGGGACCCTCTTAGGGGAGGGTCAGGACAGAGGGGTGGTTACACCCATGCCCTTTGTCCAGTTTTGCGCCAGAGCAGGAGCCAACGGCTCCCAGAACTGGTTTGAGCTGGACTATGCACAGGGACACCAAATGTGCCCCAGGTGCAGACTTTCAGGCACTCTCAGAGTACCCCCACCCAGCCCCTATACACTAAATCCTGTCTGGAGGTGGTCACACCTCCCTGTGACAGGATGCCTATTGTGCTGCCTTCCTCTGCTCAAGCTTGGCTCAGCAGCAGGAGGGCAGAAATGTGCCTCTGGTCGGCAGCAACCATTTTGTGCTGACCGGGTCGAGAAGGCTGGCACTGGATAGACCAGTGACCCCACGAAGCTCATTTCAGAAGGGTGGAATCATACCTCCCACACCGGTTACTGGTGTGGAGGTATGATTCCAAGGTGTTTGATACCAAACACGATATGTTTTTATGCAGCCGTTTTCGAGATAGCATTTACCGCGAGGTTATAATGCACCTCTACCTATATGTCCGGCTGAGTCACAGACAACCCGGGAGAATGGTCTCCGAAGGCTGCGGAGGGGCTCTGCTCATGCAGGGGCACCCTCTCATGTAAAACCCAGCACCCTGCCTTCAGGATTGTTAAGGCCTGCTATAGGGGTGACATAAGTTTTAAGTGTGGTGACCTATAGATATAGTGAACCTTTATCTAAAGTAAGTGGTGCAAGCACCAGCTTACACAGGTTGCAGGAGCAGATCTGTAGTTCCATTTTGCATGGCCTCTCATTGGTGGCATAATACATGCTTCAGCCAATGGGAGGCCTCTGGGGTACCTATACCCTGGGTACATGGGTACCATATACTAGGGACTTATAAGGGTACCCCTGTATCCAATCTGGAGTGTACCAAAGTACATGCATAACAATTTAAAGGAGAAAGCAGATAGACTGGGGTCCTGATTAGCAGGATCCCAGTCAGACTAGTCAAAACAGTGTAACATCAAGCAAAAAGTGGGGGTAACCATAAGAAGCAGATCCTACTTTCCTACACTCAGCACCTATTCTAAAAGCTCCAGATTATTCTAGGCAGTTCATAGTGCAGACAAATGCCTCTCAACATGGGACAGGAGTGGTCCAATCTAAAACAAATGATGCTGGCCATGACCAACCTGTTGCTTTCATTAGCAGGAGGTTACCACCAGAGAGCAGCGTTGGAGTTGAAGTTGAGACCATACTTGTTTGGTTCTCACTTCCTTGTTCAAGCTGACCTCAGGCCTCTCAGATGGCAAATGCAAATGAAAGGTGAAAACCCCAAACTGTTGAGGTGGTCCATCTCCCTACAGGGTTTGGACTTTACAGTGGAGCACAGACCAGGGCCTGACCATGCCAATGCAGATGGCCTTTCCAGGTTTTTCCACGTAGACGATGAAGACTCTCTTCGGAAATATTAGTCTCATTCTCTTTTGTTTTTGGAGGGGGGGGGGGGGTTCTGTAGGAAAGTGCCCCTTTTTGACATGGTCACCCCCAATTTTTGCCTGGTATTTGATGCAATTTTGACTGGAAGTGAACTGGGGTCCTGCTAACCAGGTCCCCAGTGCCAGCTCTCTTTCCCAAAACTGTACAATTGTTTCCCCAATTGGCAATACATTTAGCCCTCCCTGAAAGTCCCTAGTAAGTGCTACCCCTGATACCTAGGGCAAGGAGGCTAAAGAGGGTCCCTTGGGGCTACAGCATGTATTGTGCGACCCTAAGGGACCATTCACCACACACATACAGACTGCCACTGCAGGCTTCGTGTTTTGGTGGAGACTAAAGTAAAAACACAACATGGCACACTGCCGCATGTGCCATGCCTGCAGTCACTGCATGTCATATAGGTTAGTCACCCCTACAGAAGGCCTTACAGCACTAAGGCAGTGTGCACTATACTACATGTGTGGGCATATCTACTCAAGCAGATATGTCCCTGTGCTGGTCCGTTCAATTGCTGCCAGTACAAGTGATCAGGGAAGCCATTTTAAGTACATGTGCTGGGTACTGGACAAAAATGAGTTCAACAGCTACAAGATGGATTCACTGAAACCAATGATGTTTGGTATCAAACATCTTGTACTAATAAGCCAACAGTTATTCTAGTGATGGATTTATTAATACATGCACCCAGAGGGCACCTTAAAGGTGCCCCCTGAAAACCTACCAACTACTGGTGTGCTGACTGACTTGTTCTATCCAGCCTGCCACCACAGACGAGTTTCTGACCCCCAGGGGTGAGGGCCTTTGCTCTGAGGAGGTCAGGAACAAAAGCCTGCTTGGGCAGAGGGTGTTTACACCCCCTCCCACAGGATGACCTGCGAATTAGCATTCCAAGGCAGGGAGCTTCATACAGCCCACCACCTTTGGTATGCAAATCTGGCTTTCCTCACAGGAGAGGTTGCTGACCCCCCTGTCCAGGGCCCATTTGGCACATGGACAGGCAGGAATATTAGTAGTCAGAGGAGGCGTGTTCACCTTCAGGCTACTTCTACACCTAAGGTGGGCTACCTGATATGGATATGACGTTTCAGAGTCTGCCATCTTTGTGATGGCAAAATTAGGAACGTTGGGACAGGGTTATGCCCACCTTCCACAAGAAGTGGTCATATTGGGGGTTTAGTGACCCCATGGGTCAGTAGCCCATTGACTACTACCCTACACTCCACTAACACCCCTAAATTTAGTATTTGGGGGAGCCCCTGACACCAGGGGAGCAGATCCTGCCAACCCAAAAGAAGAAGGACTGAAGAGCCACGTAAAGCAAGAACTGAGGAAGGAGCAACTGACTCGGTGCGAACCCTGCCGGCCTGTTCACCTATCCCCAACAACTGTGCGAAAGGTGACTCACCCTGCAAGCTGCTGAGCCTCCAAAAGCATGGGAGAACCACCAGCACATCTACAAAGACTCAGGAACTCCAATGGAGCAGGGGTGCTGTTCTGCTGCATCCTGCAGGTACCAGAGAAAGACCTGTGAGGACTCTGGACTGCTAAAGACCTGACATTAGAAAGCACCACTGCACCTGAGCCACCTAGCCTGAGTTGAAGTGGGCCAACGGTGCCAGCGTGGTCCCCATGCCCTCCAGACTCGAAGGACACATTGAGTTTCCCAGCTGTGAACTTCACCATGCTGACTGCAGCCTGTGTGTGCAGGCCCCCTCTACCGCGAGTGTCTCCAGATTTAAAAACCCGACACTTCAAAGCAGATGTCTAACACTCCTCTCTGGTAAGCCTAAGGCTCCTCGACCACACTACCCCCTAAAAGAGCACCTTGAGATTGCTAGAGCAAGCCCCTATCCACTCATAAAGGAATACCTGGACTCATTGTACAGTATACTTCTTTTTGGTACACTATATTAAGAGACCGCGTCCTACAGCCACTGCTTCCACCATGGATCTGCAACAGTTGCATTTTGTTTGTTGTGAGACAAGTAATACAGCTGCATGCCACACGCTGACATCTGTGTTCCTATAGCCATGATCCCAAGTTTAAATGTTTGTATGTCTTGCACAATGCCCATTTCTTCATATCCTACTGTTCTTGTCTCCTTTACATTTGTTAGTACTTTCATGGCTATGCCCATTTATACTGTTGTTGAAGGCTGAGATGACCTAATTCTAAGACCTCAGAAGCCATATCGCAAAGTTAAGCATCTTGGGGTCGGAGTGCTTGATGTCTCCATTGCTCTTGGGGTTGGGAAGCCTGATTTCTCCATTGCTCTGCGTGAGAAGATTCGGCCTGCTGGGGAGCCTCTTGTGCGGCACCACAGAGATTCTAGGTGTGTGGTGAACCAGGGTTGTCTGGCCCAAGTGGGAGCCATCAGGATCAGCATGAAAAATGTCTGCCGCAGCCTCTATCCAAGAACGGAAGAAGTGGGAGAGGTGAAAAAGCATAGGCAAATATCCCGGACCAGTTGAGCCATACTGCATTGCCCATGGACTGTGGGTGTGGGTACCTGGAGGCGAAGCATGGGCATTTCGTGTTTTTGGTTGGTGAAAATGGTCTATGTCTGGAAATCCGCACTTACTGAAGAAAGACTTGTGGGTTGAGTTTCCACTCGTGGACTTGTTGCTGCATCTTGCTGAGGAGGTCTGCAAAGTTGTTTTCCACTCCCAAAAGGGACTCCACCAGCAGATGGATTCTGTGGGAGGGGGCCCACCACCAAATGTTCTAGTCAAACGCTGCCAGGTAAAGAGAAAGTGTGCCGCTTTGTTTCTGTAGATAGTGCATGGTGGTCATGTTGTCTGTGCGAATGAGGACCACTTTTTTTTATAATGTGACAATGGAAGGCTTTCAATGCTAGCTGAACAGCCAACAGCTCTAGTTAATTGATGGGTAACTCTGGTGCTGGGGTGCCCACAGACCTTGGACCGTGAGGCACTGTAAATGCGCTCCTCACCCAATAAGTGAAGTGTCCGTTGTAATGGCCATCTGTAGAATAGGGTCGAGAAAGGCCGTCCCTGCAACAGGTTGTTTGTGTTCCAGCACTAGAGAGAGTGATAAGTGCGGCTCCCAATCAACACTAGATCTTCCCAGTGACCCTTCTCTTGAGACCATTGTTGCGCTAAGCACGCTTGAAATGGGCACATGTGTAACCTGCCGTGGGGTACTATGGCAGTGCAGGAGGCCATCATCCCAAAAAGGCGCATGACTGTTCTGACAGTAATCTGGTGATCTAGCTAAAAAAGATGGAGCAATGCTTGGAAGGCGTGCATTCCTGCTGGACTAGGATAAGCCCTTCCCCCCCACGTAGTTAAGGTCCGCCCCTAGATAGGACTGAATTTGGAGGGGCCGAAGGTGGAACTTGAAACATTGATGGTGAACTCCAGGTCATGTAAAATTTTTGGTAGCTTGCGTGTGTGTGAGGCACTGCTGCTGTCTTGTGTTCTTGATCAGCCAATCATCCAGGTAAGGGAACACGTGGATGCCAGTGCACCGCAAGTGCGCGGCCACCACTGATAAACATTTTGTAAACACTGGGGACAATAGTGACTCCAAACTACAATACTTTGAATTGATAATGTTTGTCAACAAACCACAAACCAGAGGTAGCGCCGGTGAGCTGGGTGAATTGGGATGTGGAAGAAGGCATCTTTTAGATCAAGGGCAGTCATAAAGTTGCCTTGTTGTAGGAGAGGTATGACTTCCTGTAGAGTGATCATGTGAAAATGTTCTGATAGGATGTACATATTGAGGGGCTTGAGATTTAGGATAGGCCTCAGCACTCATCCTTTTTGGGAATGAGAAATTAGAGTGAGTATACTGCTGTGCCTTGTAGATGTGATGACGCTGGCTCTATGGCGCCCTTGAGTAGGAAAGCGCTTACCTCTTCCCAAAGCAGAGGTTGATGTTGTGGGGAGAGGATGTGTCTGCAGGGTGGGATGTTGGGAGGTATGGAAGTGAGCTCCAGACAGTAACCATGGCATATGATGTCTAGCACCTACTGGTCTGAAGTGATTTGCTGCTATGTGGGGTAGAATTCTTGGAGTCGACCCCCGATAGGTGTCATGTGGTGGGGGGGAAGGAGGGGCAAGTTACTGCTTGGCAGGGGCAACTCTCTTGGGAGAATCACCCATATCTCTACCTTTGGAGTTGTTGCCTCTGTAGGAGATACGAAAATAACCTGTTGTAGAGGATTGCTGAGGTTGCTGACATTAGAAAGAGGTGGAAGCGTCTGGGTAAGTGGCTTTGGAGAAGCCTCGTTAGGCGGGCTGCTGAAAGAACCCACGAGGGGAGCGCATTTGGAGGATGCCCATCGCCTTGGCGGTCTCCTTGTCCTTCTTGAGCTTCTCCAGCATCTGACTAACCTGTGGCCCAAAGAGATGCTCCCTGTTGAAGGGCAAGTTGAGGAGATGCTGCTGAATGCCTGGCTTGAAGCCAGCGACACAGAGCCAGGTGTGCCTACGGATGAGGATGCAGGAATTAATGCCGCAAGCCAGAGTGTCAGCAGCATCTAGGGCACAGCGCATCGTGGTATTCGAAATTAGTTTGTCTCCAGAGACTAACTTTTGTCCCCTTTTACAGCACTCATCCATTTCATCCCAGTGGACCCTATCATACCTGGAAAGTAATCTGATGAATTAGCAATGTGCCACTGATTGGCGGATTGTGCAGCAAAGTGTTTGCCAGCAGCATCAATCTTTTTACTTTCCTTCTCCAGTGGTGGTGCGTCGCCGGTGCCCTGTACATTGGCCCATTTGCAGCCAGTGCAGACTACCAAAGAGTTGGAAGGGAGTTGGCCTTAAATGTAGATCATGTCTGACGGGGAGGTCATATATTTCTGTCCACCCTAAGGGTGACCACCCGGGCTTTGACTGGCTCCTTGAAAATATCAGAAGCTGGTTTGAGCATCCCCCTCAACATTGGCAGATATTGCATCGAAAGCTGGGAGGAAGAACAGGAAATCCTCCTCAATGGCATCCTTATGCATTACCACTTTATGGAAAGGGGCCACCCTGCCTAAGACCTAGTGATAGGAGGTGTCATTGGGCGGGGAGGGACGGGCGGGATAAAAGTCAGGGTCCACCAGAGGATCCACACCATAAAGATCCCACGGATCCACATGTGGATGCAGGTCATATGGGACCCTGGACTATGCCCCCAGACACTGAGTGTGGTGACCCCAGAGGAGTGAAGGAGAGGGGGGCAGCAGGCAGGGTGTGGGGGTGTTGGCAGAAGGAAGAGGGAAGGAAGGGAGGAGGTAGGTGGGAGAGGCAATGGCGGAGGGCTGGTTGCCTTCTCATGTCTCCTCTTGCTCTTAAGCGGTAGTGGCAGGTCGAGCGCTTACTTGAAGCTAAGCTAAGCTTGGAGCCATCCTTGTTCAGTGCAGATGTCTGGGCGAGGATGCATCCATCGTGAGGATGAATGAGGATGTGAGGCTGGTGTGCATTGAGTTCTTCCTGCTGCTGCTGGAGAACAGGTTCAGGGGAGCTGGCGGAGGAGGCAGGTCTCAACACCGCATGCTTCAGTGTGGTCGTGTGAGTCATCGACACTGAGAGAGGCTTCGACGTTGAAGGCTTCGGCTCCAAAGGATGCTTCGAAGCAGCTGTTGGCACTAACGGAGTGGTCGGCGTCGAGCGTGTTGGCTTCAGGCTCTTCTTCAGCACCAAGCCAAGGCTGAGCCGGGTGTCCGAAGTCTTTGGTCAGTGCAGACCATGACTGGGAGGCAGAGGCGGACCAGAAGCCAGTCGGTGGGCTTGGAGGCTGGACATCTAGCCCCTTGGTTCCGGGTGGGGCGCACACTCGAGGTCTTAGGCAGCATAGATGTCCAGGGTGTCTGTGCCACTTCTCCGTGACATTTGAAGACATCGAGCCCGATGGTATCCAAGGGTCTTCCTTGAGCAGAATGGGTGGTAGGTGGCTCAGGATCCCTCGCTGTGCTCAGGAGAGAGGCAGAGGTTGCAGACCTGGTGGTGATCGGCCCAGGGATATTTGGCAAAACACGAGGACAGTAGCAGAACGACATCCGTTCGATAACTGGAGAGACATCCTTGCCATCGAGAAACAACGGGTAAGGCCCTGCACTGCAAGGCCGTTACCGGGGTGTCGGAGGTATCCCAGTCCTTCGGCCCAGACAAGTAAACACATGCCGAGTTGATGTGAGAAAGGTGACGCGACACAGAACAATACCGCCGGAAAGGACAGGAACCGCGAAGGCTTGAAGAAATCAGCACAACGGCATCGATCTGGAGCTCGATAAAACAAATCTTAACCCGACGACAGAAAGCAAACAATCTAATAATGGAGCAGATTCCCATGCGCATTACCAGCAATGGGTGAAGTCACTGTATCTTGTGATTCAAAAATAATTCTTAGAAAAAAAACAACTTGCACACATCCGGGCCCAACACCAGTTGGCAGGAGTATGCACAGCATGTGTATCTACAGCCACACATGCCTCGAACTGAACATTTTCCAAACATATATTCAATAACAAAGTAATACCAAAACCCTTCACACATTCTACACAGTAATTATTCCCCTATCACTAAAGGGATGCACTGACAAAAGGACCACAAAAACGTGCCGATTTGTACATCTATGTTTAAGAATCTCCAGCATCCAAAACTTAAGAAACCACACACACTTTAGAACACATTTTTATCAGCATGCCATATAACAAAACAATAAAGTTCGCCATTATGTACGCACTGCAATCCAAAACAGCATACAGTGAAAACAGAACCGTGCACAGGTTGAGCTTTTTACACATTTCAATCTCATCAAAAGCATGCACAACTACATAATCATGCACACATAGAGTTTGTAAAGGGTTGCACTGAAAACAGTAGAACGCCCATGTCATGCTCAATTTCTAACAGCATGCAATCATAATATAACAATGCACCTGCATCATTCTACACACGACATCTTCAATCAGTAAAAAAATCAGTCACAACAGAAAAATGAAAGCACACATACAACTCATTACATGAGCAGCATGCACATTCAACCATACTTCACCCCAGATGTTTCTCAGTCTTTATGAGATCAGTAGTGAGAAGAGAATAATGCACATGTGCACATAATACATTCATATGTCTTTGAAGCAAAGCAGATCAATACACGTTTACAACTTTTACATATCAAAAAAACTCCTCAATCAGGCATCTTCAAATTACTGGTTCATGAGTTTGAGCAAACTGGATTTTCACTATGTTTGCAAGGTACATCTTTGAAATTTAAAAAGTGGAAAACAGTCATGTGCGCCATCTGTTTTTATGGATGCACAACAAAAATTAGTGTGAAATTAGTCTGCTGCCATTGGATGCCGTGCTGCAAAACTATGGATTGGAGCACATCCTGATAGCACGATTCCATTTAATGCACAAAGCAAATATTTTGCCCCATTTGCATCCATGCATAACTTCCCAAAGCGTGACCACCTCTATTCAGTATGTGAGTCATCATGAAATGACAACAATGCAATGCACAAATGCAAACTATATATTAAAGGTCACATTGCATGAAGAACTTATCCCGCATCAGAAGTCTTCAAACTTTTTTGCTGTGAGCGCCTCTAAGCAAAATCTTTTTAAGCCGGGCCCCTCTCCAAAATGTCATGGCAGTACTTGGGAGAGTGGAAGGGTGAGGGCTGAATGCAGGAAGCAGGCTTATAATCGCAGGGGAACTTTTTCTGTAGCTCACAATCCACAGTAAATGTGAGAATTATAAAAGAGCAAATATATCAAGCAAAACACTACTACCTAGAATTTGGATGTTGTGAGGAATATATGACGTTACTTAGCAGACCATTACTACGCATGATTTTACTGCGATGTTTTTACATCGCAAAAACCATTACTTCGCAATATTATACTGCGCATGCTTTTAGTACGCAAATACATTGAAAATAATTAAATATGCTCTTTCACCGCTGTATTTTAATACGCATACCACTTATATGCATTTTGGTCACGTAATAACTAAAATTTAAACAGTAATCGTAACATATGTACTGTTACGGGATGACATGGTAATAGGGGTTATAGGGTGGGGGAGTATTTTTAAAAAACGACATTAAAATATTTTTTCTTTTTTTATATAAATTCCCTTTTTTAACAAAATATACTCGCTTTTTTTTCATTACTCATATTTAATATGCCCTTCACCCTTCCTCAAAATTATTCGTCCTAATCATAAAAAAGTTCTTTTTTTTTTTAAATTAATTTTTTAATTAGTTCTGATTTCACAAATCGTACATTCCACGTATATATCAATATGTACATTTTTGAAAATGTCTTTATATTATAAATACAATGTCTTTTCTAACTAAATTGTAACACCTACCACTATTTCTACACTTTCTCAATAATCAAATTCACAACACTACCCTAACCCTCAAACACTACAGTACCCTACACTACTCATACACCACTACACTACCCTAAACCCTAAAACACTACCCCCTACTCGTCCTTCCCCCTGTCCTGTCTCTACAATCTTACACTACTCTTCCCGACCCCCCCGACACTACCCTAAACCCTAAAACACTACCCTACACTACACAAACACCACACCACTACCCTAAACCCTAAATCACTACCCCCTGCACGGCCCTCCCCCTTCCCCCATTCCGCACCCTACACTCAAACACTACCCTCCTCGTCCCCCCTGACACTACCCTACACTACACAAACACCACAGCACTATCCTAAACCCTAAATCACTACCCCTGCACGACCCTCCCCCTTCCCCCAGTCCTGTCCCTACTCCCATACACTACCCTTCTCGACCCCCGACACTACCCTAAACCCAAATACACTACTCTACACTACACAACACTACCCTAAAACCTAAATCACTACACCCTGCACGACCCTCCCCCTCCCCCAGTCCTGTCCCTACTCCCATACACTACCATTCACGACCCTGACACTACCCTAAACCCAAATACACTACTCTACACTACACAACACAACCCTAAAACCTAAAAGTCTACCCCCTGCACGACCCTAAAAACTACACAGCCCCACTTACCTCTCTCCCCTCGTTTTCCCTCTCTTCACCTTCAAGCGTGGTTCCTCTCTTCTTATGCTTCCTGTCGTCAGAGTCGCACGGCGTTATTTGTAAACGGAAGCACCTCAAAATAAAAACAACGAAGTGGATAGCCTGCGAAGAAACCTATTTCCGAAGTAACGGTATTTGCGTACTAGTAGCATGCGTACTAAAAGCATGCTAAGTAATCGTACCTGCGAAGTAAAAAATGCGTAGAAACGGTAATGCGCAGTTCCAGCCGCGAAGTAAGGGTTGAATACCGTTGTGAGCCCCTCACACTCCTAGGACCCTACGCAACTGCATCTGTTGCACTAATGATAGCTGCGGTCCTGTGTAGCAGGCTGTGTCCTGTGCCTCTTTCACCCCTTCCCCTCCATGCCTGGCCATCACTCTAATCTTGAAACAGATTCTCAGTCTCTTTCAGAATGGAATGATCTTCCACATGTTGCCCACCACTTTGCAGCAAAGGCGCCCCCAGTCCTAATGCTAACATGGAAAATGAGCCTCCAATCCTGTTTTATAAATTAAGGCAGTCATACCTGCTATGTGGTGGGCCTCTTAATCTCTCGGTCCCGTCACGGTGCCATTGCACCTGTTTCAGTAATAAGAGCAACTGCCTGATGAAGAGGGCAGTCTCCTCTGCACCTTGTTGAAGACATTGGCCTCCACCTTGACCCATTCTCTGCTCTGACATATTTCTGAAACCTAAGCTAAGATGTCTCCCCGGCTTCAATATTCCCCTCTCTAGGGCTGTTGGTCCAAGCCCCAAAGCAAAACTGGCACAGCAGTGGTGCACTGGGTCTTAATGTGAGCCAGGAAGAATAGTAAAACCCAAACCATACTAATTGGGGTTTAGAAGGTGCCTCACACCCCTGGGCCCCTGTGACACTGCACCTGCTGCACAAATTACACCTACCCCTCTACCCATTCCACTGGTCATCACTCCTAGGCCTAAGTGGCAAAGCAGGCTGTCTGCCTCCCTGCGTCAAAAAGGGGGGGAATAACCACACATCTCGTCCCCTGTTGCTTTGGACCTTTTCCCTGCACAGCAAGGGTCACTTGGGCATAATGCTAACAGTGAAATAGGGTTCCCACCCATAATGTTGCTAGTAACACCGCCATAATTTGAGTGCAGTGGTCCCTCATAGCACTGCCCCAGTGTCACTGCACCTGCTGCACTGATGCCAGTGATAGCTGAATATATGCCTTTTTTTCGCATAACAACGCGGTCATTACAACGACCGCGTTGTTATTTCGCATACTGTTACAACGCAAGTCGGAACAACGACTTGCTCTAGGGGGGAGCTGGATGTTGGAATAGTATAATTTACTATTCCAACTCCAGTCTGTGCGGTCACTAGGGAAGGTGTTGGATTTTAAATCCAACACCTTCTTCCCCCTTAACGCAAGTCGCTTTTCCGACTTGCGTTGTAACGGTATGCGAAATAACAACGCGGTCGTTGTAACGACCGCGTTGTTATGGCATGCGTTGTTCCGCTTGCGAACTAAACGCTGTTTACCGTGATAGCCATTTAAAAATAAATTTCCACCTTCCTCAGGGGATCTCCCTGAAGAAACTGTGTTTGTCCATTTGTAAATTTTAAAAAATTAGCCGCCCCCCCCCACATAGCACCCTTTCCTCTGGAGCATCTCTTTGGTACTATCCATGGACAGAGAACTAAAGAAGAAACTGGCTGGCTGAAAGAAAGGTAAATGTGTGCAACTGGTTACTCGCTAAATGTAAAGGCTGCTCGGAACCGAGTACAGGCTTTTATTTATGGAGCCACTAGAAACTTCATGGTGACAAAGATGTATTCTTTTTGAGAGGTGATCTCGGGGTGTTCAGTTTTGGAAAGCATCCTCTTAATGGGATTATAAAAATGTTTGCACTAGGTACAGTGTATTACATATTACTAAAGGTTATTCTTTGAAAGTACTTGTTTTATATTAAAAACGAAATCCTTTTGAGCAGCCTACCTTATAGTCAGGACCCCTGGAAATATGAAATTTTGCGGCTGCAGAATCTTAAACATAATTATGGATTTACCGCATAATCCACCATCTGCTGTATAATCTGCATATTTTAAGAAAAAAATGTGTTTCTAGCTCAAACGGATACAAAGTTACTAAAAAGGCAACAATGCATGTTGCCGCACAATGCAAGGCCCATCGCAACGTTAGACTGGTCACCTTTCTGTTGTTTATTGCGGTATTTGGACGATAAACTGGTACTAATGAGGAGAAATATTTGCCCACATTGTGTTCGCATGTGTAAAACTGACAAAATAATGAAGTAATACCATTCCAAAAGAGCCACATTAAGCCTCATATTTTGCCTTTTTTTGACAAATAATTTAGTCCTACTGTGCCGCATAATTCAAGTGGCCATGCTGATATTGTGTGCAGAACAATTTTTAAATAATGACTTGCATATTCACAGTGCTTTGCATTACGGGCTAGCTCAGGACTTCATAGTGTTATAAATGCACAAGCCACTATTAAGCACTGCGACAACCAGGATGCAATTGTGTGGTCATACAATTAGGCATCTGCAGTGATCACATTAACCAATTGAGGTTTCACAACATAAAATAAAGTGTTCCCAATGATTAGTTTAATTTGCAATTATTTTTCACTTACATTATTTTATATGCTGATGGCTAAAGATGAATAAAAATATTTACAGAACATTTTGTTCTATTTAGCCACTTAGCAATGTCTTTGACCCCGCCACTAGTGTGCCAAGAATCACAATACATTCTTATGCACTGGTTGATTTCGATGAATACAGCCTGAAAATGCTGAATAAAGAAAGTCGCGCTTCCAGGACATCTTTATTTACAAATAGTTACAAAGACATTTGCGCCCCCCTGGGAACACAGCCACGGACCCCCAGGGAGACGTTTTAAGGCATGGACAAAGTGGGCTCTGGCCCAGGGCCCCAGCCTTTCAGGGGTCCCCTGATAGATCTGGCTCTGATCTCCACACAGTCCTGCCCTGTTGACCTTGAATCATTTGCAAATATACATTATTTTAAATACCATTTTCCTTTAATTTGTTTTTAATACAGGTAACGTGTGGGAGTCTATTACATTTTGTAGAGAAATGTTGCGTTTATGTTTTTCAACACCATGCAACATCTATAAAAAAAGTTCCTTTTAAATCAAAACAGGACCTCGCATATGCGAAATGGCAGTGGATCGTAGAGATTATGTGAAATAATATTAGTGAGCTGCTGCTATATTACAATAATGAAAACACACATCACTATCCCTGAATATTAGATGGAAACACATTTGGAATTTGGACCAGTCTGCCTGTCTAGTTTCAGTAACCTTGTAAAAGAAGTTATGAGAAAGCTGAAATTTGATCATAAATTTAAAGCTGTTCTGACCAGGGGCGCCCAAAATATGTTTGGCCCAGGGCCCCCAAAATCCTTAAAATGTCCCTGGCCCCACAGTTTAAAGATCTCTGCCCTACATGAATGTCAATGCCGCTATGATTCAACACGAATATAACAATATCTGTAAACCCATTTCTGAGAATTTAACAGTGAATAGATCTGCTGGTGAGTTCCCCTTGCACAGGTGGTTTAACATAACCTGTTCTGCTGCACATAAACAGCAGCTGTGCGCCCTGAATTGCCGTCCCCATGATGTCGCTGAAGTAAAAAAGGCTAGAAATCTTTATAAATCGACCCTGGAGGAAAAGAAAAGTGAAGTTACAAAACAGGGCCTGGGAAGATCTTAGTGTGACTGGGAATCTAAGGGACAAAGCACTCTTTTGCAAATTTGTCAACCAACCTTTCTTCAGGGAGACAAATACGCCCAAAATAGAAAATGTAATCTCAGTTTAGGCTTGGGTGGCTCTTTTTTCTAATATAATTTCTCCCACCAGTCTAGAAGTCAGGGCACGAGTCGGGGTACCACGGGGGTGGACGGCGTCCCCCCACTTATTTTACCGGGTGGACGCCGTCCCCCCTGCCCAAAAGCTGGACTTTCAATGATGGCGTTACTAGCCTGCACGGCCGCCCCGTCGATCTCCCAAGTACAGGGCTGGCAAGTGGGACCCTTTCCTTTGGCACCATGGTACTTAAGTTGTGCTCGCGCGCTGCTGGTGTTCTGGGAAGAGAGAGCTGCGCCCAAACATGAGGTCTCGCGCCAGAACACTCGTGTAGTAGCTGTGCGCTTTAGACCTGTTTTCATTCATTCAAGTATTTTGCAGTAACTTGCCAACACTGAACAACGGGGTGCTATAGCGGGCTTGACTTGCACAACACCGCACCTCACAGCTCACACCGCGTGATCTTGTGCAAATGCATCATTTAATCCACACACATCATTTAAACCACACACTGGTTCAAAAACAGTTGAAAGTCTATAAAGGCATTACTGGTACATGAAGTAGTACACGCATTTCTAAATCGTCTCCACTTTTTTTTTTATCACTGGTGGTAACCTGTGCCGAAATATATCACTTTTGGGTTTTAAAATGTACATTTCAATGAGCAACCAAACGTCTTACAAGTGCACCTTGCAACCAGCGGCACGAGTATCCTTCCGCTTCGACTGCTTGTTTGTTTGCCCACGAGGAGCGGCCACCTAGTTCTCACTTTAACATAATAACTGCCTCTCTTTAACATATACACTCAAGGGTGTGTTTGCAGTTTTTTTTCTTGAAACCGCGGTACTACTGCGTTTACCTCTAACCCGCTTTATTTTCACCGAGATACTCATCGTCGTGGGAATATTTTTGCATTTTGGGCGCCGATGTGCAACGCTACATTAACCGCTTTTCAGGGCTACAGGTGGGAGCATGCCTATGGTAAATAGATAATTACGTTACAACAGTGACATTTTCACGTAAACTGGTTTGGATCTATCAAATAAACAAACGAGGAGGTTTTTTTTAAACTTTTCTTTAGTCAGAGCTCAGAGTATGCACATTTTTAATTTCTTATGCGCATTTGCGGACTATTAGGATATTTCAGCCTGCGGTGAGCAGGCGGAGTTTCCTTATTTTCCTACAGATCACAAGTCCTGACTGATTTTCCCTTTACTCAATGGTGTTTGTTGGGGGAAGAGGGAATCGGAGGAGGAGGTGTTGCCTGGCTGTCTGGCATTTCTAGCGCCAGGACTTAAAGTAGGACTCCCTGTAATAAGAGGGGACTACCTTTCGTGACGTCACTCCCTGCCGTGACGTCACTGCCTGTCGTGACGTCACTGCCTGTGACACCACCTAACTTGGAGAGTCCCTCCACTTCTTTTTTTAGGACTTGTGCCCTGCTAGAAGTACACTGAATCCCAGACTGTAGCATGAAGCCCCAGCAGTTAGATCCTCAGTTAAAACCTATCGAAGGCTACGAGGTCTCCTTAGCGAAAATGACACTTTACCCCGCATGCATTTACAACGCGTGCCATTACCCTGCATATTTTACTCCGCAAAATCTTTTACAACGCAGGGCTTTACAATGCAATCCATTACAACACATAGTACATTACAACGCAATTTACTATTCTAACTCCACTGGGGCGTTGTAATGGGGAATGTGTTGTAATGGTTTGCGGTGTAAAGCCCTGCATTGTAAAAGATTCTGCAGAGTAAAAAATGAAGGGTAACGGCATGCGTTGTAACGCAGTCGTTGTAAAGGATGTTTACCCTCCTTAGCCATTAAAAAGTGCATATCAGTAAAAGCCCCAGGCCCAGATGGCGTGCCAGCCGACATTTTTAAGACTGACCTGAATCTCTGGGCCCCTTTACTGACAAATGATTTTAGATCTGCAGTGAACGGCCCTATCCCGGATTCTTGGAGGTTGGCTATTATCGCCCCCATCTTTAAACAAGCATTTGCAATGCAACAGGTCTCGCATTTGCAAGAGTTTAAGCTATTGGCATTGTAAATGACAATGCCTTTTATTGATCTGTTTTAAAAATAATAGGCATTGTCATTTACAATGCCACTTGTACAAATCCTGGCAAATGAGGGACCTATTGCATTGCAAATGCTTGTTTTAATTGCTGGGGAAGACGAAGGATGATGGGGGCAGAGGGGGGAAAGAGCTTTTTACTTCAGTTGAGGGAAGCTTTTTCCTGCTCCTTACATGGTGCTGTATGCAGGCGGACGGGCTGGGGCAAGGCATGTCAGCTGAATTAGACTCCTGGCCTGGTTTATCAGATCCAGAGTGGATAATTCTGGGACCAGAGAAACCCCAAACCTTGGGTGTATTTCTCTCTTGGCAACTCGTTACAAGGGCTAAAGTAAGCTACTGTACGCAAGACATCACAGGAAGTGAAACATTCCTAGCACACGACTCAAGGATGGTTAATGCACCCGCTGTGCAGAAACTGAAAATCCCCTTCTTAATGCACCCGCTGTGCAGAAACTGAAAATCCCCTTCTTATATAGTGCAACTGCTAGCGCCATGTTTTTGTTTCTGACAAAAAGAAACACTCGGGAAACAAATATCTCATGAATGGGAAACAAAAAAAACTGGTGAGCAAAATCGTGAGGAGTAAATGGTTTAAAGGAATGACAATGCTGAAGGTAACTATAGAGTAAGGAAAGGGTTAAATTTAAAAGGTAAATGGAGAGGGTTGGTTTAAATGAAAAGGGTTGAAGGAATCCTCCCGGGTATATTTAAAAACAAATACTCATTTGCATTTTAAATAACAAGCATTTGTAACACGGACAACGGAGAGAGAACGTGAGAGCAAACCAAATGAGTAGCCTGATAAGATTTATGGCCCGATGAGGGAGATAAACTATGCGGCCTGGGGATATTGTGAGGTCTGGCAGGGAGGGGCCCAGAAGAGAGACTCCGGAGGCGAAGCTCTGCATAATGTAAGTGAATACGCTTGTCCTGTGCTGGCGCAGTGCTCAGAGAAACGGAGATAAACCCCTATAAACATATTTGATACATATGGAGAGACGATGTGGCATAACATGCAAAGTTGGGGGCTTTGGAATTGTGAACGTGGTTCGAGTCTCCGCGCACTCTGTGCCTTCCCCAAAACAAGCATTGGCATAGCCAATAGGTCTCGCCTTTGGGGCCTCATAAGTGTTTAGCCAGAGCTATTGACTTTGCCAATGTCTTCAAGCTGTGCTGTAGAGAAGTGTGGCTGCTGTGCGGCATGCTGAAAAGTTATAATAAAAAAGTGTCAGAAGCATTTTTGTTACTTTATATATGACCAAGAAGGCATTATGTAAAACTGAACGACCATAATAAAAAAGTATTTACAATAAAAAATGTCCTCAGTTTTCTTTTGTTCTTGCAATGCTGGCAACTTGTTTCTGCCTATTGCAATGGTTGTTTGTTAAAGCTTTTTTTTGAGGGGGCATAAACAATCGGAGGGTGAAGGTTGGGAACTAGTACCTGTATTATAACACTAGCAGCGGCCAGACGCTAGGGGAGAATCAACAGATGCCAGATTCCGAGAGCAGGCTGAGGTGGTGCTGAGTGATGCTGAGGTGGTAGTGGTGGTGGTGGTGGCTGTTGCGGAGACGATGCTGAGGTGATGCTGAATGATACTCAGGTGTTGCTGAGTGATACTGCTGTGGTGCTGAGTGATATTGTCTTGGCGCTGAGTGATGCTGTGGTGGTGCTGAGTGATATTGTCTTGGCGCTGAGTGATGCTGTGGCAGCGCTGAGTGATGCTGTGGCGGCGCTGAGTGATGCTGTGGCGGCGCTGAGTGATGCTGTGGCGGCGCTGAGTGATGCTGTGGCGGCGCTGAGTGATGCTGTGGCGGCGCTGAGTGATGCTGTGGTGGCGGTGCTGAGCGATTCTGTGGCGGTGCTGAGCGATGCAGTGGCGGTGCTGAGCGATGCTGTGGTAGCGCTGAGCGATGCTGTGGTGGGGCTGAGCGATGCTGTGGCGGGGCTGAGCGATGCTGTGGCGACGCTGAGCGATGCTGTGGCGACGCTGAGCGATGCTGTGGCGGCGCTGAGCGATGCTGTGGTGGCGCTGAGCGATGCTGTGGTGGCGCTGAGCAATGCTGTGGTGGCGCTGAGCGATGCTGTGGTGACGCTGAGCGATGCTGTGGTGGCACTGAGCTGTCTTGTGGATTGTTACCTGCCTTGTTATGTTGGCCTAGGCCTGGCTGCCATGCTGCTTTTCTTTGCGCACGTTACACTGAGCCCGGCCTCCTCGCCCTTTGCTCGTGCCAAGTTCTTTTGCACTGTCTGCATTTTCTGTTGTTCACCTTTTTGGGCTCAGTCTGCACAAACATGTACAAGGTCGCATAACAATGTATTTTGGTTCTTCCTGATATGGCCAGTCTCGCGCACCCAGACATAACATTATGTGCAATTGCCATGAAGAATTTGATATGCTTTTAATACTGTGGTTTACTAGCGCTTAACACACTTGGAGAAATCCCTTTCAGTGAGAAGAGCTATGATGTCCTGCTGATGTAATTCTGCATCTAGAGACTGAGGTATGGGGGTTCGCTAGTCAAAGCCCAGAGGTCTTCTATTATTATAATGAACTATCTTACTGCAAGGGGAGGGTGGTAATGTTATTTATACGTTTATCCACTGAGCTCTGAAATGCTTTCCCGTTTGTATTCTATGGAATTGTAACCATGCTGCTTATATTAGTCATATGCATTATGCTATTAGTACTGACACGTGTACTGTACATTAGAGCACGTAAGTTGGAATAAACATTTTAACCTATCAAGTGTCTCTTACTACGCACCTTGTGGACAAGTACGAGTGAGTGGCGAAAGAGTGTTCTTGCTTCAGTGAGTCCTGAGATAAAGATACCGTGTTCTGGGTTGTCCAAACATTAGTACTTGGGTGCTAATGGGATGCTAAGCTAGTTGGGTTGGGGTTTTTGGGTGCTACGGTATATGGTGGCAAACCACTGTATTCCGGGGTCCCATTTTCCTGTGCATAGCTCTGTGTATGTGCAGAAACCTTAAGACATGGCGCCCAACGTGGGACACTGGGCTTATGGAGAAAATGATTACCCCAATGTTGGTAACAATACAAATCGGCATAATTAGCAGAATTCATATATAGATCTTCAGCATTAAAAGATGCATAATATTTTAAATCGGCAAACAATGCTTCAACGGCATGCACATCCCAATCATCAGAATGAATATTATTTTGTACTACATCACCCATTGAAACACGAAGGACATTAGGTACATTAATAATTTCCGTCGGACCATGGATTTGATATTTCACTGCATCCCATACGATGCCATCAGCAACTGGGAAGGCTGAAATGTTCACAAATGTGTGGTCACGCTTCATGATGTGAGACGAGGAATGAGGAGCCAAAGTTCCAGAAACAGAGTCTACAGCAGAGCGTTCAGGTAAATAGTGACCATTAATTAGTAGAAAAAACACTGTGACAAAGCCAATGGACATGAACAAAAATATCAAGAAAAGTACCAACCAGAGGTATGTCCAGGGTGGAATCAAAAAATTGTCTCTAAACCAGGATACAAAAATACTGAACTTGGATGGGACTTTTGAAGATGTGGAATCCGAATCAAAGGAATAACGAGCCGGGCCAAGTGGCGTTGTTGGTTGATGTGCCACCGATTCAGATGCGGGATAAGTATACTCGTCCTCGTCGATGTTGGTGGAGAGTTGGGGATCAATTATAGTTTCAGGCAAAATAGAGGATTCAGGCAAATCGACCATCTCAATTACAGCATCAGCGATCGTTCGTGCAGATGGACTATGAACATATGTCCGATAAATAGCAGGACAAGAGACCGCTGGTGTGACACTATTCAGGATCGGCCAGGCGCTGTAGCTTGACATTTTCAACTGAGATGTATCTGTTCTCTTTGCGACCAGGAAGCGGTGGTAAAATGACTGTACGTGTTCCCTTCAGACCAAGAACTGGAACCGGTGCACGAAAAGAGGGGCCAAATTCTTTTGATACTGGTGCTAGCTACACACAGAATAGGCCTGATCCGAGGTTTACTGATGCCCGTACTGTCACTACATACTCTGTTGGTAAATTATGCAAACAATGGCTGCAACATTCGTCCCTTGATTCTGTTAAACAACATTTGTCCCTCCTTACAGGCAATATTGATCTGTCCGACTTTGTTTTGGGACCTCGTGGTCCCCGACCTAAAAGATTCATTTATGAAACATATAATGAACTCTGGAAGCTATCACAAATAGAAGCTGCTTCCCGTCTTCGGGAAATAGATCAAGCAAATATGGTAAAGGTGCTTGCTGTTATTGACAATAGTATTAATACCCTGTCTTCTCGCATTTACACTTTAGAGAATATTGTGTCCTCTGTTGTTGATATCGTACAAGATGATGTTTCTGTGTTATATCATGGTCAGAATCAATTGCGCTCAGTTATGCAGTTTGCATGGACTTTACAAACGCTCAAGTTAGGTAAAGTGCCTTGGCATTTTTTGAACACCTCTGCCTTATTTCTACCTTTTAACTTAACTGACAAACAGCAATTTATGTCCATGAAGGATGCAACTTACACTCTATTACATATCGAAAGGGTGGATCCTTTGCCGTTCTCTGTTGCAGAACTCGATTCTGCTGTATGGCTAGTTCATGGGGTTATAGCTTTACCATTTTCCTTGTTTGAATTTGACTCATGCATGAAACATTATCCTGTGGGCCGTTACCGGCCATTGGGCAGTGCTTTCCTGCATGAACTCTGGTCCTTGCCTTTCATGTATAAATGCCTTCGGGACGGCAAGGAAGTCTTTCTCACGGGGGAGTACTGCGACCCGACTATAGGTCATTCGCTTATTTGTAAACACATTAAATTGCATGGCTCATGTAGCGTTTCCTCTCCTAATCTTGCTTGTGTGCTGAAAGGTATTCCTGCTCCTGTTATTTCTCCTACTTTCACTCTCCTTTCCAATGGTAGTTATTTACTTTTAAATAACGAAAACTGTTGTGGCCTGCAAGCTGGCATTCCTTACATTGTAACAGTTTCGCACAGAGTTGTCTGCTGCAAAAATGTGCTTTTTCCTCCCCCTCATGGCAAGGTTGATATCTCTATTTGGCCTTCCATCCCTACCATGGAAGCAGATTTCAATAGACTGAGCAGAATAAAGGCACTATTATTAAACGAGGAAGTTATGCTCACGTCCGCCCGGGAGACATTCGTTCTCCAGGTGGCGAGTACCCACAGTGAAATACAGGCCCTTTTAAACACTAATCTCCCCCAACATTTTGGGGAGTTAATACATCGTATTTTTAACGCATCTAACACTGAAGGCCTAGTACACTTTTTTAAGGTCGTGGGGTCGGGCTTGGTGTCCTCCTTCCAAACTATTTTTGGTGCCATCCCGGCTTTCATACATTCTATTTTTTCCAGTGTCTTTGGCGGTTTCCCATTGATCCTCGCTTTAGCGGCTGGTGTCTTGCTCTTAATTTGCTTTCTGCGCAATGGCTGCTCCCCGATGGGACCTGCTCGATCCAGAACGCCTCCAGCTGCTCCGTGAGCGCCTTTTGGCCGGTTTTGGTGTCTTGCCATTGGCGACACTGAGCGTGTCATATACTCTTTCATTTCGCTTTGCGTATTTCACTTGCGTGCAACCTGTGATGACTTGTGTCCGCTGTCCTTTCACCTGGACTCTGGATTATTGCCTCTCCAATTCGTCATTGTCTGTTCCGGATTTTGTTCAGTTGATGGGTCCCTTAGAGGCCCATGAGCAGGACTGTTCCGTCGCTGGCTGTATGGCGCGTGCGGCTGCACTGGGGATTTTGGCGCAATGGGATATCTGGGCGGCTGCCCAGGATCTCCTACAACGAAGCTGTTTCAATTATCACGCAAGCTGTCCCGCATTGCTTCTGGATGCTCCCTTTGCTGAGGAGCATTCCTGCTCTTTTGATCTCATGGATTGGATGGCGTCTATGTTTCTTGACAATTCCAATGATGAACTCCTGGAGGGTATGGCGTTTCTCTGCACTTACACTTTCATGGATTGACCTGCCCTTCGCCGTTTGGGCGCTCCCTGTGCTCCAACGGCTGTGTATTTCCTCTGATGGGCCTCTGTCCTGGCCGCTGGACTGACCAGGGGAGGGTGTCTTGTGGATTGTTACCTGCCTTGTTATGTTGGCCTAGGCCTGGCTGCCATGCTGCTTTTCTTTGCGCACGTTACACTGAGCCCGGCCTCCCTCGCCCTTTGCTCGTGCCAAGTTCTTTTGCACTGTCTGCATTTTCTGTTGTTCACCTTTTTGGGCTCAGTCTGCACAAACATGTACAAGGTCGCATAACAATGTATTTTGGTTCTTCCTGATATGGCCAGTCTCGCGCACCCAGACATAACATTATGTGCAATTGCCATGAAGAATTTGATATGCTTTTAATACTGTGGTTTACTAGCGCTTAACACACTTGGAGAAATCCCTTTCAGTGAGAAGAGCTATGATGTCCTGCTGATGTAATTCTGCATCTAGAGACTGCGGTATGGGGGTTCGCTAGTCAAAGCCCAGAGGTCTTCTATTATTATAATGAACTATCTTACTGCAAGGGGAGGGTGGTAATGTTATTTATACGTTTATCCACTGAGCTCTGAAATGCTTTCCCCGTTTGTATTCTATGGAATTGTAACCATGCTGCTTATATTAGTCATATGCATTATGCTATTAGTACTGACACGTGTACTGTACATTAGAGCACGTAAGTTGGAATAAACATTTTAACCTATCAAGTGTCTCTTACTACGCACCTTGTGGACAAGTACGAGTGAGTGGCGAAAGAGTGTTCTTGCTTCAGTGAGTCCTGAGATAAAGATACCGTGTTCTGGGTTGTCCAAACATTAGTACTTGGGTGCTAATGGGATGCTAAGCTAGTTGGGTTGGGGTTTTTGGGTGCTACGGTATATGGTGGCAAACCACTGTATTCCGGGGTCCCATTTTCCTGTGCATAGCTCTGTGTATGTGCAGAAACCTTAAGACAGAGCGATGCTGTGGTGGCGCTGAGCGATGCTGTGGTGGTGCTGAGCGATGCTGTGGTGGTGCTGAGTCATCCTGTTGTGGTGCTGAGTGATGCAGTGTTGACCCTGAGTGATGATGTGGAATCGCTGAGTAAAGCTATGGTGGTGCTGAGTGATGCTGTGGTGGCGCGGAGTGATGTTGTGGTGGCGCTGAGTGATGCTGTTGTGGCGCTAAGTGATGCTGTGGTTGTGCTGAGTAATGCTGTGGTTGTGCTGAGTAATGCTGTGGTTGTGCTGAGTGATGCTGTGGTTGCACTGAGTGATGCTGTGGTTGCACTGAGTGATGCTGTGATGGCGTTGAGTGATGCTGTGATGGCGTTGAGAGATGTTGTGTTGGTGCTGAGTGATGCTGTGCTGGCTCTGATTGATGCTGTGCTGGCTCTGATTGATGCTGTGCTGGCTCTGATTGATGCTGTGGTTGCGCTGAGTGATGCTGTGGTTACGCTGAGTGATGCTGTGGTTGCGCTGAGTGATGCTGTGGTGTTGCCGAGTGAGAGATAGAGTGAAGATATAATGCCCAATTAGAGAGGGTGGTGAGAGAGAAAGAGAGAGAAAGGGTGTACATAGAATAAAGAGTGGAGCGGGATAGAGAGAGAGAAAGAAGGGGAGAGAGAGTGAATGAAGGAGTTTGAAAGAGAAACAGATAAAGGGGTGAGAGAGAATGAAAGGCTAAAAAAGATAGAGGGGAGAGTTAATTAAGTAGAGAGAGAATTAGAGAGGGGAGAGAGAGAGAAGGAGAGAGACAATAAGAGTGGGGGTGTGGAGTTTAAATAGTGAAGAAGTGACGCGGAAAAGTAACCTTAAATATAGCTTTGCGCGAATAAATATAAAAAAAAAACAGTGAGAGACAAAAATACTGGTAATTAGGCTGTGACTCCCAATATAAAACAAATAGCGATATAAGGTGAAATCAACCCACCGAAGCAATATTTCTAACTAGACAAAAAAAACCTTGCATTTCAATGCTAATCGCTGTTGTTTTTCATGTGACTGTAGTCCAGGGCCCTCAGTTGGTAATGTGAGCTGCTGCTGCGATTGAAACATCAGAGTCCAGAGAGTTAATGAGCCATGACGAGGAAATGAGGAAGAGATAGGAAACCCAGATGCCAGCTGCGCGTGCACGCCCATCGTGAACGCAAGCTGGTCGCCAGCCTAAAGCCAGTGTTTGCACTTCCAAAACCCACTTACTAAAACTCTCGGCCAGACCAGCGCAAGCGCTGGTGCAGGCCGAGACCTAAAAATGCAGACATGTCGTGTATTAAAAGTTTTGTAAAACAACAGCGAAACCCTGCTATTTATTAGTGCCTTTGTATGATTTAAAAGGGGACGGCAAGTGGATGCAGTGGCGCGAGAATACTTAATGACAAATGAAAACAAGTGCTTGTGTTTTCAGGCGATCCTCGTAAATTGAATCAATTAACGAGGATCAGCTGAAAACAAACGTGCTAATTAAACACACACGTTTTACCCCGATCTACAGCTATTATACTGGGGAATGACTATCTTACCTGAGCCCCAGGGATGTTCGCCGCCTCTAAAGAAAGGGGAACAGCGCATACGCACCACATCACGTCTAGAAAAAAACCCGATGGTGCTCCAAAAAACATTGTAGCAGGTGTATGAGCTACAATACTAATGTTAACCTAGCCTTTCTAGTCTTTATGCAGCAAGACTGAAACCTCTACCATTTACTCTGAATCCGGCACCCTACATTTCAGTATTTGAATCGGTCTACAGGCAGAATTAGGAGCAAAATGAGCCGAAGTATGAATACCAAAATGGAAATACAGGAAAGGGTGAAAACCAAACTCGCCAGCATTAAATGTGCATGCCACATAAAATGGCTGAAACACGTTTACAACTATATCTGTACACTTTTACAAATAATGCAGATCATGAGAAATAAAAAAATATTGTGGCTTTAGATCTGTTGCTCTGTCTAACCGGTCAGTCATGCAGAAGGATCGATCTTGGTTTGAGGCATATTTCTAACAAAAAGATGCTCTGCTCCTTCCATAAGAAATACCTTGAAATATTTTAATGGTCTGTATGAGCCAGAGTCTGTTACGTGTGCCAAACCGCTCATTTGTCCCTCTTCGAGTAGCTTTCGAATGCCGTGTTTTACTGTTTATTTTAGTTTCAATTCAGTGTCATCTGTGTTTAACATTAACATGTTGTGCTCTGTGAATACGTAAAAATAAAAGAATCTGCTTTGGCCCTTTAACAGAGTTAGGCGGTCACGCAAGCCTCACAGATGTCAGACCTCCCACTCACCCCCTTGCCCTTTGGTAAAATAACGCATTGACGTCCTCGTCTTTGGTAATCAGGACAGATGTTATCTTCTAGGAGCAACAAGGTGGTGCCTCTTTTCTATTGGCGCCCAGGGAGTCAGAGAAAACACTTAATGTAAGCAGGGGCCGGTTAAAAGGGAGTAGCTTTCAAGCAAACAGATGTATTTATCACACGTGTTTAGAGTGCGTCACCTGAACAGCCGACTCAAATTCCACGCACCCCAAAGGACCCTACGATCAGCCCAGCTCTCCTACGCCGTGGTCCCCCGCACCAGAAAGACCAGATCGGGAGGCCGCTCCTTCTCCTTCCTCGCGGCCAAAGCATGGAACGCCCTTCCGCCCCACCTCAGACAGACAACATCGCTCCCCATCTTCGCAAGAAACCTCAAAACCTGGCTCTTCGACAGACCCCCTCCTTGATGGATGGAACCTGCACCCCCCCCTCCCCTAGCGCCTTGAGACCCTTACGGGTGAGTAGTCGCGCTTTAACAAACCCCTGATTGATTGATTGATCGTCACCCATGGATGAGCTCTAATGCTGCTGGTATATTCCTGCCAGAAATAACTCCATGAGAGTACTGTTACGATCTCTTACTTGTAACTACTAGCTCGTTTCGGGGAAATGATAATTGGGAAAATGGTTGAGGTAAGTAAAGAATGAGTAACAGTAAAATAAAAATCAAAGGACAACGTAAATAAAAAAAAATATTTAAGACATCAGTTATTTTCAACTACTTAAAATGAAATTCTGAAATATTTACAAACACCAGTGCAGAGAAAAACTACAAACAGATGATCTAAGCTAAGATTGCCCCGTTATAGCCCTTGGATGGCCATACCGGATATCTGTAGTTTGCGTGGGGCCGCTGCTCCCATGCATTTACTGCCAAATAAAACGACTTGCATTCTTGACGCTGATTTCTGTGTGGTTGGTTGATTAAAAGATGTACCTTTTCCAAACATAGCAGCCTTTGTTTTTCGGGGACTCTCCTTACGCCATACTCTATGAAATCGGTCAAAGCCCCCATGCCGTGCTGCCAGGCCTCAATTCAAATTCATGGGAAAACCCAAATTAGCGTACACCTTGTGTGTCCTGCATGCAGATGAGCGCGGCTTCATGTGGAACCGCGCCGAAGCGTCAGATGGAACTGAAATGTGCCTTTATTGTTGGTGCTTTGCACCGCATCTTCAGTCGAAATTGCGTGTGGGGGTTAAACAAAACGGCAACGAAGAACCTGCAAAAATACTTGGGAGGACAAAAAGCACTGCCAACAATTATTATACACTGGCGCACAGACGGTGCTCGTGATGGGCTATTTTACAAGGAAGGGGTGGGTGGCTGGGTTCTCCTACTCTACAGAGGTCCAGTATGTGTACGGTGGGGGAAGGAAGGGCAGCTACTCGGACAAAGTGACGGAAATTGTCTAACTCTTCAATAACCTGCGTGCCTCGATGGAAGCGCACATTCCAAAAGAAACCCCGAGTGATAAGAGTCTCAGCTTACAGTTTTTTTGCAGTCGCTGAACTCGAGTTAAGAGAAGGGAACTGCCCCTTTGGCGTCACAAACAGATAGTGTATGCTGCCTGTGGATTATAATTCGGTGCACACCATACACAACCTCGATCACCATACCGGAGCGTACTGCGTACACAAAGAATACTGAAGAAAAGAGACGGGCGCGCTATTGCTACAGTGAGATGAGCCATGTGTGCAGGTCCGACAACAGGGCTTTCTTTCATTTCGGGGCTGGAGGAGAAACTTGAACAAGCAGTGACTAGCGGCGGCAGATGAAGTGATTTGCCCAGAATCACGGAATGTTACGTTGAAGCCAAGACTTCCAAAGTCGGCAGCTGCGGCCATAATGCCACAATCTCGCCACTTTTCATAAGCTATGCACAGTGTACGCACTGAAGCGATACTGTTCGGAATTCAGTGCTGTTTCGGCGCTTACCACAGAAAAGGGACCGCTGATAATAACAAGCAGTGGTGAACGGCGGTGGAAAATAAACAAGGAAGTAGTCCCTAAATTAATAGATAACGCTGAGCAGCGGAACAAAACTGTAGTTGGTCGGTGCTGCTTCCTGCAAAACGGAATCAAAACGGAAGTGACGTTTCGGACCACCAGCCAATCAATGAGCGAGATATGAAGAGCAATGCCAGATGTAACCAATGGCAAGCGACAAAACAAATTGAAACGCAATGGGTGGAGTTTCACCACTAATACCGATTACTTGATGCCTCGGAGAGGCAGCGCATGCGCTGCCCTATGCGAGACCTAAAAAGGTGAAGGATCTCAGCTCACATGCTATAGGCCGATATCATCACTAGATTCTAATGTAAAGATTCTGGGACACGTTTTATTGTCCCGCCTTGAAGACTGGGCAGCAGAAAAGAAGGTTGTCGGAAGTGCAATATGGTTTTAGACCCGTCATTGGCACTGTTAAATGTGGAAATCCTCCAGAGAGCTGAGAACTGCTTTATGCGTAGACTGTTGTCAGTTCCAGGGGGCAACCCCCTACTTTTATCTGTCATGAAGTACTGGGCAAGCCTTATTTGGAAGACTTGATTGGCCTTGCCCCCCTGTTACTGTGGATCAAATGTTGGGGTACCCCATAGGCACAACTTATTAGAACCTGAATCTCAGATTGATTGTCATTAGATGGGGCGCACCATATCATGTGGCTTTCCTACTTAATGGCTACTTTTGAGAATAATGGGCTGTCCGAATTTAAAAAAAAAACAGCAGAAATTAGCCCAGAACAAAAAGGCCTGGCTAAAAAAATGCTATCTAGATTATTGTATAAATGCTCGCCTTGAGAAAGCCGAGGCTAAAGAGTCAATAGCAAACTACTCACTGGTGTCAACCTTAAAGAACTTGGAACCGTATTTGGTATGGGTCACAGATGCCACTCAGTGGTATTAGCTTACCTCTTTTAGGCTAAATACATTGGGGCAGATTTACAAGCCCCTTGCGACACTTTTACGCCGCCCTTGCGTCACTTTTGTGACACAGCGGTGGCGCAAACAATGCGCCATGTTGCAACACATTTACAACGTGACGCATCTATGGAGATGCGTCACGTTGTAAAGCCCTGCACCACATTATACCTGCATCAGGTATAATGTATGCAGGGTGGGCGTTCCGACGCAAGAAAGCCTCGTAAAAGTGACTTTGTAGATTTCACTGCGCCACTTCTACGAGGCCACTGCGTCATAACCTTATGCCTGCTTGAAGCAGGTGTAAGGAGTGACGCAGCACAATAGGAATAGGCATTCCTGAGCATTGCTGGAGTTGCGTTGTGCTTGCGACACGACTCCAGCAATGTGTTACCTTTACGCCAACAGATGCGTGACACATCTGTCACTCCTTGCACATTGTAAATGCGATGCATCCATGGTGGCGCAAGGGTTTTTTTGAGTGACGCAAGTAAACTGACGCATCTCTGCTATAACGCAGAGATGCGCCCGTTTCTTGTAAATCTGCCCCGTTGCATATTAAATTTGTCTGCTAAGTTCAGGGGTTTGGAAGCAGAACATCGCTGTTGTTGTGATAATGTCTCCAAGCAAAATGCATGACACCTAACTTTGTTTTGCCACGTTTATTCAGCCCTGGCACTCCTCTTTGGCACCCTTTTTACGGGAAACAAAGTTAAGACATTACAAGGAAGGGCTTGTGTTCCTGCAGCGTTTAGACTCCCTAGAAATTTTCTTATTCGTTGTTAAATTTTATAAAAGAGACTTTTAATATTAGGAAATTATACGTTTTTAAAATTTACTTGGGAATTTGCAGTTCTGTATCTTTTGTGATGACGATGCACGTTTTTATGGCTTTGGCTGATGGGAGACCCGTTGTGAAATATGTATTTGTGTTTTTTATAGTATTGATGCTGCTTTTATGGTTTTGGACGAAAAAAGATACTTCTGTGAATTTCAATCACTGCGAAGTGAGCAAGAGGGGCCTTTCAGTGGAAGTAATTAATCAACCAGAATGCCACATTTATAATGCCAAATTAATGGATATTGCATCAGTGTCTTTGCCTTTTAAAGATGGTGTTCCTTCATTTATGTGAGGGTACTAATCGTGAACATTATGGAATTGCCCTTGCCACTGTGCATGTTACGATTACAGACGCATGCAGAGGGGCAAATTGCAATGATCAAGGCGATAAATGTCCACCACCCTTGGGATGAGTAACCCAAACTTACCCATCCCAGACTGTAGGTTTTGGGAGAGGAGATGCTGGGTCGACTCAGGTGGGGCCCATTTCCTAGACCTTCCCAGGACTCTTATTAAGGAAGAGGTGCATATGCACAAGGCTCATAGGAAAAAGATTTGCACTTGCGTACTCAAACAATAAGAGTTAGAGCCCACAACACGAGTAAGAGGAGTCAGGGTCGAATAGGCCACGTATTCACGCATGCATTTACAATGCATGCCTTTACAACGCGGGCTATAAAACAAACGCGTCGTTACCTCGCATTCCATTACAACGCAAGTTGTTACAACAACTTGTTTTCGGGAAGCGCTGGAGTTTGGAATAGTATATTTTCGACTCCAACTCAGGTCTGTGCAACAGTAGGGAAGGTGTTGGATTTAAAATCCAACACTGAGTTCCCTAAAGCAAGTCGTTGTAATGACTTGTGTTGTACTGGAACGCGTGGTAACAGCGCGTTCGTTGTAGTGCCTGCGTTGTAATGGCACTGTGTTGTTGTGACAGCGTTGTAAGCGCTGTTTCCCATCAGGATTTGCTCCTGCGGTCATAGGGAGTTCAGACTCCTTCACTCTTTCAAAAGAGGGATTGGCCTGCAGCACAGCCGACGGAGTGGCAGACAACAAACCAGCTCTGCTTGCAAACTTCTACAGAGTAGAATTATGCTATTCTTTTTAGGTCGAGCATTCAAGACCTCTTGTATATACTTTAGTATATACTTATATGTGTATGTACTTTGTGGGCTCTGGAGATCAGCCCTAGGACTTGTCTGCTTCCGTTTAGGGACTTATTTTCTCTGTTCAACTGCCTCTATTTAACTGTCTTGATAGAAAACGACCAGCAGAGGTCAGTAAAATACCAGAATTGCTTTCTGCTTAGGGACTTTCTTTTTTTAATTTTTCTGGCAACTACCTCTATTTAACTTTGATAGAAAACGACCAGCAGAGGTCAGTAAAATACCAGAATCACTTTAGCATTCTCTAGATTCCAGTCCATAGAAATTGTCTTCCATGAGCACCCGTAGACAATAATATTTTTTTCAAATCTTGCATTTTCAGTGATGTGACCACCGAATGCCCTCATTTTATATTAAAAACAGAGCTTTGGACTATACCATTTCCCGCTGAAAGGCAATATTTCTCTCCATGTGTTCCCATACCTGGCGTGTCAAGCGGTTTGGTGCTTATTTTCCCTCCATGTTAAAGAACAGTAGGTGTTTCTGCACCCAGGCTAATGTGCTGCATAGCTAAATACATATAAGGTCCCAAAGGCGAGATCGATTGCATTGCAAATGCTTGTTTTAATAGCTTGCATACCCCGTAGATTTATGCAGAGCCTGCTCTATGTGAGATGGGTCCATTCAACAATAAGGCACTGGAATGGCCATAAATGGTGCTACTTAGAAAATAATGCTGGTCACATATTATGGCTACCTAACCAATAAAATGGCCTTACAGCAGTTCGACAGGTGGGACATGCTACCTTTCATCTTTGCTCTCAAAGCCCTCCAAAAGATGTAACTATTTTGTTTAAGGTGTTTCCTTTGTACCTACCGCCATTTCCTGAGTGAGGAAAAGTGTCTCTTCTGTGGTCCCCCTTTTCCTTTTAGTGAAAAGGATATTTTATTAGCAAGGAGTGTAAATCATGAGCTTTGTTTGGCAAGACTATAAATTCTGCATTGCTAATTTAGAAACTTGCAATGGACGTAAACACCCAGCACATCCCACCTACATGTCCCTGGCAGCGCTCGCTTGTATTCACTCTACATCTCAAACCTCAGTTCCAAATACTGAAAGCTGGCTGAAAGCACACCAGCCGACAGAGGAAAAGAGATGGTGGGCGAGCATTGGAAATGTAGGTGAGCCAATTGACTAAGAGATCAGCAGCTGTTACAGCACGCGAGTCACTTAATTCCTTACTCATATGTCTGTCTCCTTCCCACTTCTTAAAATGTGACCAGATACAAAACACAGAGGGCTGGCGCATAAAATAACTGATCCTGGGTGCTGCAGCCACATCATACCTTTTATTGTGCCAGTAATACAGGTATTTTGTGGATGGCATCTGTGGTGAAAAAGCACAGGTCCTGGAAGACACCTGAAGCAACTTCACCGGTGACTTGATCAACATGCGGTGAGCCACAAAGGTCAAGAAAATTATTTTTTCTCAGTAATACCCCCATTTTGGATACATCAGCAGAGTCTGGAGCGAGAATGTCAACTGTTAGCGTTGAATATACGTAAGTGAGGATTGTGCAGCCTTCGCTATCCATGTTCTGCTTCTCATATCTTGCCAATGGTGGCTCTTTGGCACATCACGGTGAGGTCGGAGGTCGCTCCTTGAAAGTTGTCTATCTGGAGTTGACCAGGGAGAGCGCCAGAAAGGAAGCTGTCTACAGGTCTGAAGATAGGCATTAGTTGTGCTGACCAGGCAGTATGGGCTGAAGAAACAACCACATAAAGAAATGTCTCCGAAGCAGCATCCATATACCACGAAGCACTAAAGTGATTTATGTTTGGAAACCGTCTTAACTACAACTTTCAGTTGCACCCTGTCAGCAACAAAGAAGGAAATATTGGGACAGATGTGCAGAGGACATACAGAGGTTTGGCCTGTTTGGAAACAGATAAAATATGGTCTTAGTTTTGTAACTATCTAGTAAAGTGAAGGGCGCAGAGATATCAGATGAAAAGTATAAATGCCAGGGTTAAGACATTTTAAAAGATTTTGTTACCACCACCAGTCACCCCTACTGGAAGAAACTACTGTTGATTTGCTGAAAACAGCAAATTTTGCACAATCACTCTTGAATCCATGGATCATATTTTATTTTTTTGTCACTGTTTTTTATAGGCCATTATTTTATGGAAGATTTGCTGGAAATTCCAAGCAATTATTTGGTAGTATGAACTAGTATTTTTATGAGAGGCGATGACAGCAAAATATATTATGTAAATTACACTTTCTCAAATTCTTTTCATTTTGAACATAAGAAAATCTTTTAATACAGAAAGGTTTTAAGCTGGCATAAGGCTAACATTATGCATTTTAATATGTTTTGTTTACTAATGTTTACGCATACATTTTGTGGTATTTAAAAGAATTGAGTCATTTGTATTATGATTACAATGTAAATTATTTTAATTACTGTGAAACTAGCTTTTTAATCTAATTTGGTTCACTATGTTGCTTGGTAAAACTAATGAAACAAACTAATAAACTTAACTGGACAAGAGTTGTAACCAGACTTGAATCAAAGAGAAGAGAATGGTAAAGACTTCTCTCTACAGGCATTTTTCCAATGTATGGATTGATTTTGGTGTATAATGAAGGTAACTCTGGCATCTTTTACAAATTTAAGATATCAACCTTAATGTGATTCTCGCTATTTTATCTAAAAGTTACACACATTTCTATGCACACCAAATCAATCACTGCGTAGGAGAGAAAGGAGCTAACTGTGGGATAAAAATTTTCATTGTTTCATTTAGAGTCCCTGAAAAGAGGCTAGCAGCAGGATGTGATGGAACAAAAATGTTAATAGGATACAAAAAGAACCAAAAAAGAATTGACCATAACAAAAAAAGCATATTTGTCGGTAGGGCGGATGAAAAAGTGCAGTACAAAACACATGCTCCCCAAGTATCCTGCATACTACAGAGGTCCACTGCAACCCTATAATGGAACTGTCAACAAAGAATTCAGTTAAAATAGGTAAAAAAGCAAGTCCCGTCTATATACTACTATACCACGTTACTACAATCTGTATAAAAGTGTCTCCATGCTCCTGTATGTAGTTACAATACTTTCAGTAGTTCACTGTAACAGCACAGAAGCGTGTAAAGCAAAACGTCAACCTCAGAAGAGTGAGGACCTTCTGTCCTTTTCTTTAATTTCTTGGCTTCTCAAACTCCATACCCTTATACTGAAGTGTTCTTGTTCTACTCAAAGCGATAGACACAAGTGACAAAGACTTTTTGACTTTGCGATTTTCTGTACTTACCCGGTAGAAGAGCGGGATATTGTCGAAGATGAAGGGGTAGACGAAGGCTGCCATGCGGAGGTTTTTACTCAGCTGCAGGCATTCCAGTTCCAAAAATCTGTCACAGGAGGGAGGGAAAAAGGGAGAGCTCATGAAAAGTTTGTTGAGGCCGATATGTGTTCCCTCCATCTCGTTGCTGGGGGAACCACGTTTTGGTACAAAGGAACTGGGCAGTCAAAGCGGTTTGTCACAGACAGCTCACACAGAGGGAATACTTATTTGCCAGCTGGGGTACTTTCTCCTTCAAAAACAAGTAAAGGCCAAACTGTTCTGTTCCCTTCTTTGTTCCTCGCACACAGCCCAACTGGGAGCGGGGCTGGTTGTGTGCAGCATAAGGCATACCCTATGTATTACATTTAGAGCACAACCAACTATTTCATTCTCAGGATGCATTGATTTTGTCTTTCAAATTTTCTCTCTCTAGCTGTAAGGGACACCTCACTGTCAGATGCAATTCTGAGGAGGTACAGAGAGACAAAAACACAGCATCAGGAGTCTGCTTCTATACCTCAGGGAGACAATTTGACAGCATTTTGGAGTGCCCTGCCATGCTGAAAGCCACCTCATTTTCTTTTTTACTTTTTGAAGACAATGATGAGAAGCAAGAGGCATGTATCTATCATGACATTGTGCCCACAAATTAAATGCATATTTTTGCTGACTTTATTTTGAGCAACTTCACCTTGTTTGAATTTCCCTATCTGGGTTGAATTGAGCAACCCAACACTCCCTTGGTCTCTCCTGATGCATGTGGAGAAGAAAATTACTCTCCTCCTTCCTTCTGCTCCCTGTGGAGAAGAAAATGACTTAAGACAACATGGCAGCTAGAAGATGAGTGGCCTGTGCTTTTTGTTTAAGCCAAGATCTTCTGTGCTTAGATGGGGATTGATAACAGGAATTCCGGAAGTCAATGCTGCTCACCCCCATAAGGTTCCCATACAACTAACTCCCACCTACTCTGCTATCATGATTGCTCCATCCCACATACTAATTACCGCATGATTTCCATTCCATAAAAAGCATCACTTCTTTGGCTGGGAACTAAATATGTTTCTTTAGTAGCAGCGAAATCACGACGAGTTTTGCATTTCCACAATGTAACTCCAACCAGTAATGTATTTAGTCTACATGCTATCAAAGCTATTTGGACCATTCAATAAGCAAATTAACAAAAGCAACACTATAGAATAATAGGTAATACGGGATTGCTGATGAGGCTAAGAAGCTTTTTTAACAAGCACTACAGAATGATCAGCAACTGAGCTGCCCCCAGCAAATGGCAGTACGCGCTCTATACTGCGAAGAACAGAACTAGCAAGTCCTTGGCAGATGTGGTGCCCACCCATCCCCAACCAGCAAAACTAAGATTGTGACCCAAAAATTGAATAAACATTTTTTATGTCTCTGGACCAACAGTTTTTTATTTTGCCTCTCGATGATTTTTACTTTATTTTTGCTGGGTATTTTTATTTCTTGAACCGCTTCCATGGATCTCATAGTTTTGGTATTGTTTTGTGCCCTGTGCCTGGTCCCTACAGTGATGGGATCGATTCCCTGGTCGCAAATGAGCAGTTGATGACTCCTACTTACTTTTCTGAGCATGAGGGGCTGGAATGGTCATGATACTGTTTTAAGAGTAGCCAACTTTACTCCTCAACCAAACTGTTCCAATATCATACGTTTTCATTGGAAGTACTTCCCATAGCAGGATGAGTTAGCGTGACTGGAGTGGTAAGTGTTAGTGTATTAGGCAGTCTACCTATTGCGATACACCACTCATGCCTGCAGTAGCGTCATTAGCAGGATTTAGAAACACATAACCTTGTACAGAAGAATTCACAATTGGGTTGTCCTACGTACCGGGAGTAACATGAGAGGCCGGTGCAGATAAATGAGTTAAAAGCCGCCACTGGCACAAAGTATTGGTGTAAAGTGCTGTTAACCCAGCGGTCTGGCATCGTATAGGCTCCATATGTGAAAGCACAGCCTACAAACATAAACACACCACATTATGAGTTGTCATGAACTCAAGGCCAAGCAGATCAATTTCTTGTATATTTAAACTTAGGCTAACTTATCTCTGTCTTTGAACCTTTAAAGCAGCCAGGTTTGCTTCTGGTGAGGCGTAGCATCCGCAGTCTGAGGCATATCTTTGGGAGTGCAAACGAGGAACCACAGGAGAGGAGGGCAATTTGTAGGCTGCCTGATCCAAGCACTATAACAATGTGCTCCATCAAGAATTCCAGACCATCCTCCTGAACCCTGAACCCTTTATAAACTTCAGTAATAAATCTGTGTGTGGTTTCTCAGCAGATATTGTCTTTGCAAGTATACCTACGCATTAATGAACAAGGGTTCACTTAGCAGCAGCCGCAGCCAGTGCAGGTAAGAGCGGTGCAGCGGTGAGGCCGGGTGGGGGTCGGGGGATTCGACAGACAACGACGAGGGAAAAAGTATTATTTATTTAATTTTCTCTCGTCGCCGTCTGTCGAAATCACCGCCCACCCGGCCCCACCGCTATTACCTGGACGGGCCGCGGCTGCATAGCAGTCTCCAAACATATTAAATACATAAGAAAGTAGGGAACACTGTTCATCCCATAACCCCTGTTTTCTTCCACTTCTGGCTTGCCTAAGAGACAAACGTCAAGTAAACATGGAGTATTTCTCTATACTTGAGCGATCACCCTATTGCATTCCACTATCTCCAGCTGATCAGACCAACTTTAACTGAGCTACCCCAACTTCTTTAGCTGAGCTGTTTCACAGCCTCAAACTGAGTTATCCCACACTTTCTCTCACCACCTCCACAGCAGATGTATTAACACAAGCACCAAATGCACATGATGCTAAAGGAACAATATTATTGAAGAGTCAAACATTTCTGCTTTTCCCTTTGTGTATCATGAAGTAAACACCCCTAACTTCATGCTTAGAATGCCGTATGCCCTACTGGAATGTGTGATGTACATAGAAAGTTCAGAAATTATGAGGTGCTGAATTTGAGAATGAGGCTCATTGGAACTGAAATTTCTCTCATTTTCATCTCCTCCATTCCTCTGACCACGACCGTTGGTCACTTCCTGTAATCACTTACCTCTTGACAGAAGAGGAAAAGTGAAGATTGGGAAAACAGTTGATTACGCTGGCTCTGTTAAGCACACATACAGGTAGCAAAAGCCGCAATCCCAGAACAGGCAGCATGCCGTGATGCCAGCACATGCACCCATAGAGGACAAGAACAAGGTATCTCAGCTCAGAAGGGTTGTTCGTGGGACAAAGGGTGTCTGAGGGCATGTATGTCTGTGAGTGAATATCTTTGAAGAACAAGTTACTAACCTTTGGTAACACTTTATCTGGTAAAGATTCTATCTAGCCACAGATTCCTTACCTTAGAATTATCCCCAGGTGTCAGACTGGATCCGGAAATGTTTTGTGAGCAGTACCCCTGCATGAGGGTAGGTGGCATTATTCAGCTCCACGTGGCATAATCCGCGGCGGAAGTGATGTGCATGGTGCCTTTATAGGCGCCACCCCAGCACGCTGACATCCGTGTCTTTTTGCGTATTTCCGTGACAGGAGCGCAGAGCAACGAAGAACACTGACCCCTGGTGTGGAAGACTAGGGCCTTCAAAGGGGAACAACCCTGACCCTAGAAATCTGGTCGCAGAGCGGGAAGGATGGGTGGGTAGGTAAGGAATCTTGAGCTAGATACAGTCTTTACAAGATAAGGTGTTACCAAAGGTAAATAACTTGTTTATCTGAAAGAGACTTCTAGCTGCAGATTGCTTGCCTTAGAATAGATACCCAAGCAATACCTCCCCGGAGGTGGGTCTGTAAACCATTTCACGCTAAGAAGTCCTGCAGGACCGAACGGGCAAAGTGTCCATCACTACGTTACTGACTGTCCAGGCTGTAGTGTTTGGTAAACGTACGCAGAGATGCCCACATTGCTGCCTGGCAGATGTTCAGGACCGTAAATCAATATGCTAAAGCAATGGTCGCAGCCTTGGCTCTGGTGGAATGAGCATGCAAACCCTTAGTGGTTGCTTTTTGAACAGTGTGTAGCAGATCTTTATGCAGAGCACAAACGATCGGGAGATGGTTAGTTTCTGCCCAGTTTCCCTTTCTGGGCTCCGACATACCCAACGAAGAGTTGTTCATCCACCTGGAACCCTTTTGTGCAGTCAAGGTAGACCGACAACACTCTTTTTAGGTCCAGCTGGTGGACTCGTTCCTCTTCTTTAGAGGGATGAGGTGGAGCATAAAACGTAGGCAGGGTGATGAACTGGTCTACATGAAAGGGAGTGACCACCTTCGGTAGCAAGGAAGCTCTTGTGTGAAGGACCAGTTTGTCTGGAAAGATGTTGAAGTATGGAGGTCTAGGTGACAAACCCTGAAGCTCATTGCCACTAGAAAGGCTGTCTTGATAGTTACATGCATGAGAGGACAGTTCTCACAAAAAGAAGAAGAATGGCTCAAAAGGAGCACAAATCGGGAAAGTTAAAACTAAATTTAGGTCCCACTGAGGCATGTTGAAGGGTGAAGGAGGGAACAGATGTTGGATACCTTTCAGGAACCTATGTTCAGTGGGGGACCTGAAAAGGGATGGCTGATCAGGAAAGTGCAGAAATTCAAAGGTGGCAGAAAGAAAGCCTTTCAAAGTGCCCAGAGCAGAGCCCTGCTGAGCAAGAGGGAGACTAAACTGGAGGACCTAAGAAAGGGGGGCAGAAAGGGGGTCAATCTGTTTTTCTGCACACCATGCAACAAACTTGGCCCAGCGGCAGGCATATACAGTCTTGGTGGAGGGACACCTGGCTGTCAAGATGACATTACAGACTTCAGGTGGAAGGTCAAAAGCTGTCAACTGTCGCCGCTCAATCTCCATGCATGAAGGCGGAGAGTTGACAGGTTCGGATAGAGTACCCTCCCCTGCTGCTGCAACAGAAGACCTTCCCAAAGGGGCAGCCTGATTGGAGGACCAATAACTTGGGCCAGGTCGTTCCTGATCTTCATGAGAACTCTGGGCAGGAGTGGTGTTGGAGGAATGGTGTACAGGTGGCCAGAACTCCACTCGAAACAGGAAAAATGCATCTTCGAGCGAGAGCCGCCTTGGGAATTCCTGCGCCAACCGTGCTGTCATTTTGCATTCACAGTAGTGGCAAACAGATCTAACTAAGGCTCTCCCCACTGTTAAAAGAGACTTTGCACGATCTCTGGATGGAGACGACATTTATGATCCGCTAAGCATCTTCGGCTGAGTTTGTCCGCCCTGGTGTTCAGATAGCCCTCCAGGTTTTGAATGACCAGAGAAATTATCTGACATTCCTGTTATGTCCAGAGATGCAGGGATTCTTGAAAAAAGGGTGCACGACCCCATCTCGCCCCGTTTGCTGCAGTACCACATGGTGGTGGTGTTGTCCATGAACACCTGTACCAGTCTTCCCTTGATGGAAGGTAGAAAGGTTTCCAATGCCATTCGGATTGCCCAGAGCTCCAACAGGTTGATGTGGAGCCCTGATTCCGCCAGAGACTAGAGGCCTCTGTTCTTCACCTCTCCCAGATGACCGCCCCATCCCAGGAGTAAAGCGATACCAAAGGGGATGATGGACGGAGCGTTTGAGCTAATCAAAAACTCACTCCCAGTCAACAGATCAGGTGACTGGGGGTGAGTGTTTGATTAGCTCAAGCGCTCCGTCCATCATCCCCTTTGGTATCGCTTTGTTCGCCCTAAGTTGGCAGGGTATGCCCAGACGTGGGTCCCTTGCTCACTTTGCCACTGGATTCAAGCTAGCCTGGCTGATGACGGCTGAATAGCCAGAAACCGGTCCCAGGATGCTTGTTTCCGGTCCAGGGAAGACATGGCTTGGCAGTTCGGGCTGGACTGTTCCCATGAGGCACAGGGTCAGACTGATTTGCATATGGCCATGTCTGAACTGGGGTGGTGGAGTGAGCTAAAGAATGATGATGGATTAAACCCAGATCAGTTGACTGGGGGTGAGTGTTTGATTAGCTCAAGCGCTCCGTCCATCATCCCCTTTGGTATCGTTTTGTTCGCCCTAAGTTGGCAGGGTATGCCCAGACGTGGGTCCCTTGCACACTTTGCCACTGGATTCAAGCTAGCCTGGCTGATGACGGCTGAATAGCCAGAAACCGGTCCCAGGATGCTTGTTTCCGGTCCAGGGAAGACATGGCTTGGCAGTTCGGGCTGGACTGTTCCCATGAGGCACAGGGTCAGACTGATTTGCATATGGCCATGTCTGAACTGGGGTGGTGGAGTGAGCTAAAGAATGATGATGGATTAAACCCAGATGAGTTGACTGGGGGTGAGTGTTTGATTAGCTCAAGCGCTCCGTCCATCATCCCCTTTGGTATCGCTTTGTTCGCCCTAAGTTGGCAGGGTATGCCCAGACGTGGGTCCCTTGCTCACTTTGCCACTGGATTCAAGGTAGCCTGGCTGATGACGGCTGAATAGCCATAAACCGGTCCCAGGATGCTTGTTTCTGGTCCAGGGAAGACATGGCTTGGCAGTTCGGGCTGGACTGTTCCCATAAGGCACAGGGTCAGACTGATTTGCATATGGCCATGTCTGAACTGGGGTGGTGGAGTGAGCTAAAGAATGATGATGGATTAAACCCAGATTCAGTTGACAGGGGGTGAGTGTTTGATTAGCTCAAGCGCTCCGTCCATCATCCCCTTTGGTATCGCTTTGTTCATCCCAGGAGTGGCGCATGTGTCACTACTGTCATATCTGGTTGCGGAAGGGAGAGGTGTCTACACTGTGTCCAGAATTGCTCAGATGAAAGGCAGCGTTTGAGAAGGGGTGCTGGTAAGGCCAAAGGGGAGAACGGTGAACTGAAAGTTCTTGTGACCTACTGTGAACCACAGGTAACGTCTGTGGGCAGGCAGGAAGGGGATGTGAAAATATGCGTCCTTCAAGTCCAACGCTACTATTCACTCTCCCGGGTCCAGAGTAGACAGGAGTTGTGCAAGCATGAACATTTTGAATTTCTCCTTTTTCAGGATGAAATTGAGAGGGTGTAGGTCTAGGATAGGACTAAGGCCTCCATCCTTCTTGGGTACCAGAAAGTAGCAGAAATAGCGACCACAACCTACTTCTGATGCTGGCACCCTCTCTAGGGCTCCCTTGGCCAAGAGAACTGGCATTTCCTGGTGGAATAATGAGAGGAGGTCCTCTGTCAGCCTGTTGTAAGTGGGTGGCATGAGTGGAGAGGTAGTCACGAAGGGGAAGGAGTAGCCCCTTCGGACAATCTGGAGAGCCCATCTGTCCGATGTTATTGACCTCCAGTGGTGCAGGTGATGGCGTATCCTGCCACTCACTGGTTGCCAATGATGGTTGGAGGGCAAACCTCTGGCTGCCTGTCCCACAGGGATTGTGGGCACCGCTTCCTCGGCCACGCAGGGCCTGGGAAGCTTGCGGGCCATGGTGGCTGGGAGGGTAGAAACTTGGCTGGAATCCCCTTCCATGGCCACGAAAGGAGCAAAAGGTGGATTGGGGTTGACAGGGGTCATGGAAAGGTCCATGGACCTCGCTGCCTTGTCTTGGAAGAGACGGGAACCGTCTAAGGGCATGTCCATAAGCGAAGTTTGGATATCCCCTGAAAAACCAGTTGTCCTGAGCCAGGCGTGGCACCATAAGGCCACCGGCGAAGAAACCGCTCTGCCTAGTGAGCCGGTCGGGTCCAGCCCACATCAGATTGTGAACTTAGCTGCATCTCTCCCATCATCCATGGCTTGGAAGAGTATGGCCCAATCTTCCCCCGGGATCATAGGCAGCACCTACACAACCGAATCACAAAGGGAACGGGAGTAATGCCCCAAAAGGCATGCAGTGTTCACAGACCACAGTACCAGGCTGGCGGAAGAAAACATTTTCTTACCCAAGGTGACCAGCCTTTTGGATTCCCTAACTTGGTAAGGAATGCGCCAGAATTTACACGGGAAGTAGAGGCTTGGACCACTAAGCTCTCGGGTGTGGGGTGATGTGTGAGGAAAGAGGGGTCCCCTAGGGTGGGGTAATAGCGGAGGACAATTGTCTTGTTCACAAGAGCCCCAGTGCAGGGTTTGGATCAGGCCGAGTAGGATGTCTGACAGCTTCATCACATGGAAGAAGCGGTTCTGAAGGGGTGACTCCCAGTTGAAGCCCCTCCATCAAGACATTAGTCTTGACAGTCAAAGAGGACAACTGAAGGCCCAGGACCTCGGCCACCCTCCTCACCACCATAGCAAAAGTGTCTCCCTCCTTCATAGCCATGGTAGGAGGACAGACCATGTCAGTGACTGAGGAGGTGTCCAGTCCAGTGACATCTGGCATTTCCTCACACCAGTTCAGATCAGGGTCTAGGGGCAGCTATTCTTCAGGGTCCAGCAGCTCCTCCCAATCTTCCCAAAGTCCTAGCGAATAGGAATAGGGCTCAGGCTCAAGCCTGGAGGGAATGGCTGCAGTTGGAACTGGAGTCGGGTGATGCCCCTCCGGCTCCATGTCTGAGTTGGGAATAAGAATGGGGGCGGAGCCGGGAGCATCAACAGTGGGAGCAGCATTGGGGAAGGTCGAGGAGGCATGACTGGCACCGGTCTGGATCCATCTATGGATCCAAGGGACCCATCTGGTGGTGAGGGCGGACCCACAGGAGGTAAACCAGTAGGGGCCACTCCCAAACCCGCAGGACTTGAAAGCGCTCCAGTGGGATGGGTCGTCCAAATATGAGGTGCATGGCCTCATAGAATTCTCGGAGTTGGGCGATAGTCGCTCCAGGTCCTGGAAACTTGGGGAGACTTGGAGCCAGCCCAGGCACAGGCTCAACCGCAGAGCCAAACCTTAAGTGATAACGCTCCCTCGTCTCGTCGGATGACTTTGAAGGATGGGAAGAATTCAAAGATCTCTTCGACTTCTTGCTCTTCTTTTTTTTATGGGACTTACCAGAGTGGGGTGTGTGAGAAAGTGCCATCTTTCCTGCATGGTATGCCCCCACTTTTTGCTGAATTGCTGATGTGCTTTGACTGAGTGTGCCCTGGGCTCCTGCCAACCAGGTACCCAGGGCCTGTGTTCCTTCCCTAAAACTGCATTGATGCCTACACCCAATTGGCATCCCTGGCCACAGGTCAGCCCCTGGTAAATGGTACCATGGGTACCCAGGGCACTGTGACCAGGGAAGGCCCCTAAGGGCTGCAGCACTTGTTGTGCCACCCTTAGGGACCCTGTACCTTTACACACACACACCCACACTGCCTTTGCAGGCTGCGTGTCTTGGTGCAGAACAAAAGTGAAGAGTCGACATGGCACACAGGCATCCCTGTGTGCCATGCCTACAAGCCACTGCCCTGGCCTAGGTCAGCCACCCCTCTAGCTGGGTGCACTATGCCAGTGGTGAGGGCACAGAGGCATGAGCCCTGTGCCCCTACAGTGCCCAAGTCCATTCTTGGGCATTGTAAGTGCAGTGCTGCCATTAAGAGTATATGGTGCTGGGAGTCTGTCATTACGAACTCCACAGCACCATAATGGCCCCACTGAAAACTAAGAAGTTTGGTATCAAACTTCTCAGCACATTAAACCCACACTGATGCCAGTGTGGGATTTAATGTAAAACACACTCCAGAGGGCATCTTAGAGATGCCCCCTGAAACCAACCCGACCTCCAGTGTCCGGACTGAGTGGCTGCCCAGGCTGCCACCACCAGACATGTTTCTGGACCCCTGGGTCGAGAGCCTCTGCTCTCAGGGGCCTGAAACAATGTGCATCCTGGGGCGAGGTGCCAAAGCCTCCTCCCCCAGGATGGGCAGGGGAAGCTTCAAAGGCCTGCCGCCTTTGAGCTTCCCCAGACCATTTGCTGCTCCCAGCAAACTGGTCCCCACTGGTTCTACCCCCACTTCTGGCGGGAGAACCGGCGGGAAAACCAGAGGCAGGAAATGGGCTGTGCCCACCTCTGCCAACTCCACCCCTAAGGTGGGGGAGGCGAGGTGAAGCACAAACTCGAGTCCCCGCCATCTTGAGGATGGGGGGACCCAGCCAACCAGGGACAGGCTCCTGCCCCCTCCCACTGGAGAGTGGCAGAATAGGGGTGTACCCACCCCAGGGACGGGACCCATTGGTCCCTGCCCTTACCTACCTGTAACCACCCCTAAATTCAGTATTTAGGGGCTCCCTGAACCTTCCTTCCTCAGTTCCCGAATCCAAAAACAAGAAGAGAAGACGAAGCAAGAAGACCAGCTCGTGCAGCTGCTAACAAGGAGGCGACGACAACTGACTTGGCCCCAGCCCTACCGGCCTGTCGACCTCTGAACCTGCTCCTGCGGAACCCCGGCCTCAGCAACCTCAAAACCCCGGAGGACCTGACTTCTGTGCCACAGCCTTCAACCCAGGGACTCCCACGAGCAGTGGTACTGTTCAAAAGAAAACTACAAAAGACCCGGCCTGGCACGGAACCGCGAAACCTGCACACTCTGCAGCCGCCGAGCCCCGCCTGTGCCTGAGTGAACAAAGACTTTGAGGACGTCCCCCGGCGATTCTGACCTGGAATCCAGTGCCCAAGGACCCTCCTCGACGACCCAGATGACGCCTCCAGCCTCAGGACAAGGGCCCCTCCAACCGCGACCAGCAGGGGGTAAGATTTCCCGACCTCAAAGACCCCCTGCACCCGGCGCCCCACGGCCCCCTGTGCCCAACTCCTGGGTGTCTACCTATCCTCCAAGACCCCAACTTACCTCTCGAAGTGTTGGTCGCTCCTGAAGAGTCACCATCCCCGAGCCTGCAGCCTTTTTTCACCTTCCAAGATCTCCATTGGTTAACATTGAGCGCCCGACGGCTCAAAAGCACCCTGCACCCAGCCGCCCGAGTGCCCCTGGAAGTGCAACCTCTACCCTAACCTACTTCCCCATTTGCCCTGAGCAAGTGACCAGGAGCCCAGCTCCCACAGCCGCGTGGCCTGTTTGCCAGCAGCCACCAACCCGAGGCCCCCTGCCTGCCATAGGATAACATTGGGCCTACTCACTCTGCACCCGGCCGCCCCTGTGCCACTGAGGGTGTAACAACTGTACTTACCTGATCCTGGGGGACCCCGGAGTCTATGCCCAGAACCTTAACTCTGCCAGTCGAGTACTTACCCAAAGACCGATAACTCACTTTTCTTCCATAGGGTAACACTGACTGCCTCCCCCCTGGAATTTCTTCTAAGTGTGGATTTTTGAAACTTTAAAATATTCACCTAAAATCAACCGAGTCACGAAAACGAAAATACTCACCTACTATTAGAAGAGATCCCAGTGCTGGATCGGGGTGCCCAGCACTGACCCTAAAAAGTAATCACAACGTTACTTACCGCTAACTCAATTTTCTTCCATAGGGATCCATTGACTGGTTTTCTGTGAAATTTCTTCTAAGTGTCCACTTTTGAAATACTAAAATATTGTTTAAAAATCACAACAGTAACGAATTCCGAATTACTCACCTGCTATCAGGAGAGACGTCAGTACTGCATCTTTTAGTCCAGTACCAACCATGTAAAGTAATTTTAACCGTACTTACCGGTAACTTGCAATTCCTGCCATAGGATATCATTGCCTGCTTTTTACTGAAAAAGTTTCTAAGTGTCGATTTCTGAATCTTACAAATATTCTTTAAAAATCGTGCCAACGATACAAACGTAATTACTTACCTGTGTTAGATAGATATCCCAGTGCTGACTCTGAGAACCCAGCACTGAATTACAAAAGTAACGTAAACCTACTTTGCTTGCAAACTGCATTTCCTTCCATAGGATAACATTGGTAATTTTACCCAGAAAAGTTTCTAAGTGTCAACTTTTGAAATACAGTAATATTCCTCAAAAATCACTACTATAACCAAAACGCTTTTTCTTACCTGTTTACAGGAAGTGTCCCAGGACTGAATCCAGGATCCAGTCCTGAGGTTAGAGAAGTAATCTACAAAGTAATTAATTGCAATTAACCAAAACTGTCCATTGAGCTCAATGTTACATTGTGTTTGAACTTGTGTTGCCTCTTGCACCAACTGTGACTACTACCATCAAACAGTCTATTGCCTATTTGTAAAGTGGTTAACCAAAGCATCTCATTCTGAGAAAGTATATTCTGATACCTATTGTTGGTTCTAAAATAAAACAAGCATATATTTTTTATATACAAACCATTGGCCTAGAGTTCAGTTCTTGAGTGTGTGGCTTCTTTTTCTGACTGAGTGTGTACAACAAATGCTTTACACTGTCCTCTGATACTGCCTTACTGCTCGACCAAGCTACCACTTTAGAGAGTAAGGTTATATCTAACTTTAGCCTCTGCCTTACCATTGGGGAACTGTGGACCCTATACACCCTGTACCATACTTTGGTGCAGTATATATAGAGTCACTTTCCTACAGGGTGACTGTGCCGAAGATCGATGGCTCCGTGACCAATCTCGGGACCTTCCTCTCAACTGGGCTTGAGACCGTCGAGGCGTTGCACGTCGAGCGGCAATGAGCTTGAGAGATCGCTCCCTCAAGGTCTTATGGTGCATGGCGCGGCAATCGGTACAGGTCTTGGGGTCATGGTTGCGTTGAAGGCATCAGAGACAAACGAGGTGCAATTCCACTACCGACATTTGCCGGTGGCATGCGCCAAAGAGCTTGAATTCAGCCTTCTTTGTGGATATCCCTTCCACACCAGGAGACAACTCTCAAAAAATGTCAACAAGAAGTCAAAAAAGGCAGTCAAAAAATGACTGGGGGTAGTTCTCTCCGGATCGATCTACACTGACTGGCATGGAAGGACAAGTTACTTACCTTCGGTAACGCCTTTTCTGGTAGAGAGAGCATCTAGCTGAAGATTCCTTACCTTTGAATTTCCCAGGCATCAGACTGGATCCGAAAGGTTTTTCTTGAGCAATACCCCTGCGCACCGGTAGGTGGCATCGGTTGGCTTCTCCTGACATTGTTGGCGTCATCCGTGTCACATATATAGGCGCCACCTCGGCGCACTGACATCAGTTACCTTTCATGTCTTTCCACGCCAGAAACGCAGAGCCATGAAGAGTACTGACATTAGTGTGTTTAAAAACTAGGGCCCTGAAAGGGAACAATCTTGACCCTAGAAACCTGTCCGCAGTGCTGGGAGGATGGGTGGGTTGGTAAGTAATCTGCGGCTAGATACTGTCTCTAACAGATAAGGCGTTACCAAAGGTACGTAACTTGTCCATCTGATGGAGACAACTAGCCGCAGCAATACCATTCCCGGAGGAGGACTGTAGACATATTTCAGACTAGAAAGTCCTGCAGGACCGAACAGGCAAAATGGCCATCTCTACGGACCTGACTGTCCAGGCAGTAATGCTTGGTAAACGTGTGCAGGGATGCCCATATTGTTGTCTGACAGATTTCCAGGACTGGGACTCCACGTGCTAACGCAGTGGTAGTAGCTTTAGCTCTGATGGAATGAGCTCTTAAGCTTTCAGGACGCTGCTTCTTTGCCAAAGCTTAGCAGATCTTGATGCAAAGAACGGCCCATCGTGAGATGGTCCTTTTCTCCACTGCCCGACCTTTCTTCACACCAACATACCCCACAAAGAGTACAAAGGAACTCTTTCGTGCGGTCAAGGTAGAAAGACAACGCTCTTTTTTGGGTCCAGTCGGTGGAGTTGCTCCTCTTCCTTAGAGGGATGTGGAAGAGCGTAGAATAGTGGGCAAGGTGACAGAGTGTCTCACATGGAAAGGTGTTACCACTTTCAGGAGGAAAGCGGCTCAAGTACGAAGCACCAATTTGTCAGGGAATATCGTTAAAAAAGGAGGTTTGGACGATAGAGCCTGCAGCGCTCTCACCCTCCTGGCAGATATGAATTCTACTAAAAAGGATGTTTTTATTGTGAGCAGCCTGTTAGAAATGGGATTTCTGGTTGGCTAGGGCTTGCGCCTAAGTCAGGCAGAAACCACCACTCTAGTCAGAGCAAGGGAGTTACACGCTGAAGATAAGCCCTGCTCACCCCCTTGTAGCTTGGCACGAGCAGTCAGGCTTATCCCAGAGGCAATGTGTAAAGCGTTTGCGCAACACACACACACAGCAGCAACACACTAGTCACACTACAAAAGAAACTCCACACAAGGTTATATAAACAATAGCCTTTGTATTATCCAAAACACATTAGAATCATAATCACACAATATACACTGTGCCAACTGGCACCAGGTAGAAATTCACAGGGGATTATATACATGACAGGGCCAATTGGGCCACTGTCAGAACCATCACAAAGCACAAGTAGTAAAAATAACACAACCAGTAACTACTGGTGAAATAATGAACTCAGCATTATCACTAGCAACATAAACGTATTATGTCTGCATCACATTAGGCATAAAACACATTATGCATAAACATCATAAGCATAAATCACATTTAGGAGTGCACCGTAGTAACACTCCCCAGGTGCATACATCACCCTCAGCATAAACACATTATGCAATCCTTTAGGGCCTTGCGCCCTCCTAGTACACCCAGGTACCAACCATGACCCCAGGCCAACTGGCCTTCCTCTGGGGCTCAAATGCCCTTTGTCCCAAATGTCTGGGCTTTAAATCGGACCTTCCACAGGCCCTCTGGCTGCCTTGGCAGCAAAAGCAATGTGCGTAGCGCACTGGGGGCAGGGGGTGCAACTCACCCCTTTCTTTTCCTCACCAAAAGAAATGGCCCCACGTTGCAGCTGCCCGCGCTCTCGCGGTGCAGCTGAGGAAATTGGCTGTGGCACCTACTGTGGCTCTGGAGCCCCACTCTGGGACTCCAAAAACAAAATTGTCCCCTCGTTGCAGCTGCCCGCTCTGTCACGGTGCAGCTGAGACAGCCAACAAGCACTGGCACCACCGTGCCTCTCAGGTCCCACTCCGGGACTTAGGGAACCAAAATTGCCCAAAAAGGAATTCAGCCCTGGCACCACGGTGCCTCAGTGAGCGCTAACACTGCTCCGCTCTGCCCCACTCACTGGGGCTTCTCCTGGTGCCTTCACGGCACCCGCCAACACTTCAAGCCCTGCCCCACTCACCAGGGCTTCTCCTGGTGCCTCTGATGCTGCGGGGCAGGCACCGACAATGTGCCTCGACCGGCCCCTCTCCTGGGGCCTCTCCAGACACTCCAGGGCGCCTGCAGCAAATGTCGGGAGCGGCCCGCCAACTCGCGGCGCCGTCTCTGCCGCTCACCTTCCATCCATAGGGAAGGACTCCGGTCGGGTCTCGTTCTTCTCCTCCGAAGCGAGGGGAACACGGAAGTGGAGCCCGCGAGGCTCCGGCTTCGTCATCGCGGCAGGCCATGCCCACAGTCAGGCATGGGCGCATGACTTCCGCGTCGCATTCGAGGTGCAGAGCTCCTCTTCTCCGGGCCAATGCGGGGTGGGCTCCCGATCAGAGGGGCACACAACAGCGGGGTAGGCTCCTGCTTCTCAAGGCTGGCATCAATGCGGGGTGGGCCCCCGCCTCCTTCCCGCAGCACGGGGGAATCCCCACGCCGGGATTCCCTCTGACAACGTCGCAGCCCAGCGCTGCCTGCCACCAAAGTTTCTCCTCTCCTGGGAGAATCAAGAAGAGCGTTGCAGCGCTCACAAGGCGCTAAGCCCCCAAAAAGGTTTCAGGGCAAATGCTGGGCCCAGGCAGGCCAGCTCACAGGGCCCTCCAGCAGGGAGGCAGTCCCTCGTGGCGGTTCCTCCTGGGGCCCAGCAGCAGCAAGTCCCAAAGCACAAGGAAGCACACTTTCATGGGGTCACAGCCACAGTACTTATATTCATTTTCCCTTTGTTCTGCCCTGGCACAGGGCTTGGGGAACCAGCCTAAACTGGTTCTGGGGGGTGTTAAAGCACTCTGTTTACCAGGCTTCCACCCTCCTTTGTCAGATGGGGCTCGGTCCTCAGACACACCACAGGGGGGCGGAGCCAGCATTCACCTAGGCAGGCACAGACCTATTCAGTGTCAGGGGACTACTCCTCCCACTACTCCGAATGCAGATCTTCCATTCAGCCTGGCGCTGACTCACCCTGCCCTCCCTGGAGCCACACACCTCACCAGCCCCTGTCACTCCAGAGCCAGACATGCAATACACATCAGGCAGGCAGACGCATAGCACACAGAAATGCCAACTTCTAAAAGTGGCATTTCTAAAATAGTGATAATAAATCTACGCACACTGTTGCGCAGCATTTATTATTACTATTCCAAACATACCAAACATGACCACGCTGCTCCTCTCAGATCAGGAATTGCCCCTGGAACACTTATCAGGGCATCCCCAATGCATTCCTATGAGAAGGCAGCCTCACAGCAGTGAGAAAACAAAATGGCTGTTTGTCACTACCAGGACATGTCACACACTTAAGGTACATGGCCTACCTTCTACCTACAATGCACCCTGCCCATAGGGCTAGCTAGGGCCTACCTTAGGGGTGACTGACATGCAGTAAAAGGGGAGTCACAGACCTGGCACACACTTTAGGTGCCATGTCACAGCGGCAGTAACACTGCGCGCACAGGCCCTGCAATGGCAGAGGCCTGAGACAGGTTTGAAAGGTTACTTTGGTGGGTGGCGCAATCAGCGCTGCAAGCCCACCAGTAGCATTTAATTTACGGGCCCTGGGTATCCGAGATACCACTTTACAAGGGACTGACAGGTAAATTAAATACGCCAAACAGGTGTAGACCAATCTTACCATGTTTACCACAGAGTGCACACACACTTTACACTGGACAGCAATGCTAAAGTGCCCAGAGTCCTAAAACCACCAACACCAGGTCAGAAAAAAGACTAGGAGGAAGGCACAAAGTTCAGGGATGACCCTGCAAAAAGGGCCAAGTCCAACACAACCCCCTTCCAGCCAAAAGCCAGGGTAGACCAATCTTTACCTTGATGGGTTTCCCTGCTTGGGGCGATAGAACACGGACGCAGGCCCGCAACTGCAGGGGCACACTCCAGTTCTATGCCAATCTGAACCCATGTGGTTTTCTCTGTCAAAGCTCCCAGGACCAACTAAGCTACCCCACTGGTACTCCCTAGTTGTCCACGGCCAGGACCAAGCCCTAGCCCTACCAGATTTCTCTGGTCCTTGCGATCTCACAGAGTGGGGGGCAGTAACCCCTGGCACATAGTAACCATTCTCCACTCTTCCTCTCATCAGTGCAGTTCTAAACTGCCACTGATCCTCCAACCTAGGGTCCGCACCCTCAGGCTGACCAGAGGTCTCGGGCGAGGCTCTCCTCCCCTTACCTCTCCTTCTGGGGTTCCGCACTCTCGTCCTTGGAGAGGCACCCTCAGAACACAACTCTCCCACCAGTTCAGGACCTCTCTCCAGCAACTGGTCTCCCAACCTAGGGTCTAAACCCTCAGGTTACACCTGGGTCAGAGGCGAGGACTCCCTCCCTCTGCACCCCCTTCCAGAGTTCTGCACCCTCCCACCTGGAGTGGTACCCCCAATAGACAAAACGGTAGGGACACTGATTACAGATGTCCTTCCCTCCAGGTCAGGCAGAACCTGAACCTGGCGTCCCAACCCAGGGACTAAACCCTGCGGTTGAACCGGGGTCAGAGGCGAGGACTCCCTCACTCTGCACCCTCTTCCAGAGTTCTGCACCCTCCCACCTGGAGTGGTACCCCTAGAAGACAAACCGGTCAGGACACTGGTTACAGATGTCCTTCCCTCCAGGTCAGGCAGAACCTGAACCTGGCCTCCCAACCCAGGGACTAAACCCTGCGGTTGAACCGGGGTCAGAGGCGAGGACTCCCTCCCTCTGCACCCCCTTCCAGAGTTCTGCACCCTCCCACCTGGAGTGGTACCCCTAGAAGACAAACCGGTCAGGACACTGGTTACAGATGTCCTTCCCTCCAGGTCAGGCAGAACCTGAACCTGGCCTCCCAACCCAGGGACTAAACCCTGTGGCTGAGCACCTGCCTGCCACACCAGGACTTCCTGGGGAGCACGCATGCCCCCCGAGGCTAACACATGACTCATGTGTTGTGTGACAGTCTGCGTGGCGCAGATCTCCCGACCCCTGTCCATCTGACAGTGCGCAAGGATCCCCCAGGACAGAAGTGGTGTCACCATGGTCACTCCTAGGAGGCTCAGCCTTTCTGACTGGCCCCTGACCCACTGGTTCTCCCACTGGGGAACACATCCCCCTCCCACCCCTCAATCTGGACTTCTGCACCCTCCACTTAGGAGTGGCACTGCCAGACATCAGAACCGCTGGAGCTCTGCTTACAGACGCTCCACGTTCTCCTGACACTAGGAGATCCCCCTCAAATGGCCTACTAGTACAGCCTAGGCTCCCAACCTGGTGTTCCCTTAGGGAAACCTCCAGGCCCTGAGACTGGGTTTCGGGCACCTTGGGACACAGCCCACTCTCACTCCTTCTCCGCAGAGACAGGACGTGAGTCCCTACACCCCTCCCACTACACCGGGACCTAGCTGGGCTACTCTGAACCTCTCCCACCACTCTGGGCTGGGAAATACCTGAGCCACTCCTTTTAGGGTCACTCCCTAATGCCTCTCCAGACCCTCTGGCAACCAGCCAGAGGTCTGCCTCCCGTGCAAGGTCCCTGGGATCAGAGAACTCACATTCCAACAGGTGTTGGCGTAACCCCGGAAAACAATTACTGAACATGTGCTCTCTGACAACCAAATTGAACAGCCCTTCAAAATCATTTTCCGTGCTACCCTTCACCCAATCTTCCAGTGCATCACAACATTCATCCACAAACTCCCCCCAAGACTGGTGAGACAGTTTTCTACTGGCCCTGAACCTCAACCTGTACCCCTCTTCCTGGGAACCAGGCACCATACTCTGGGATCTGGGAGTGGGACTTCCTGCACTGGACTCCATATTGCTGCCACCACTGGACCCCACCCTCACTGGTGAATCCAGACAACTAAAACTGTACTCAGGGGACATATCCTCAAGAGCTAGTTTCTCCCTGACGAAGGCCCTCTCTGCCTCCGCCATCCTCTCCTGCGCTAAGACCCTCTCAGTCTCTAGCTTTTTCTCCTCCGCACCCAGCTGCACTAGCTCCAACCTGAGCCTTTCTGACGCCAGCTGATGCTCCCTTTCTTCCTTCCTATCTACCCACTACTCTGGGGACAGGGAACGGGATGGGGCACCGCCCCTGGCACTGGACCAAGCGATGGACTCCCTATCTATGGGGTCCTCCCTACCGGTGTCCCTGCCCTGTCATTTTCTCCCTCCTGCTCTAACTCTCCAGGGCCACTGCCCTCTGGGGGTGCTGGTTGGGGACCCTCCCTCTCGGGGACCTCACTGGTCTCGGGGCCCTCCTTCTCAGACTCCTCCCCTACCCGGTTTTTTAGATGTCCAACAGGCCAACAAGGCCTCCTGCAGTTCTGCTTTCTGGGCAGACCTCTTCACCTGACACCCAAGATCCTGACAGAACCTCTTTAGGTCCTTCACAGTGTATTTACGCAATCTCTTTACATTAAATGCACTTTCTGTCACAATAACTGTTGGATCACCGAGGTGAGACATGACTGACACTTTAGGGGTGTCACCAACATTTTTAAAAGAGCAGAAAACACAATTCAAAAATGACACTTTTGAGGAGAAAACAAAATCAGGAAAAAAAATCCCCAAACCTGTGATTATCTAAATACAGAGTTTGTAGTCAACCAGTTGTCGCTGTGGTACTGTGCAAACGCAAGTCCTATCCTCATCGCTGACAACCAATGTTAGAAATGGGATTTCTGGTTGGCTAGTGCTTGCGCCTAAGCCAGGCAGAAACCACCACTGTAGTCAGGGCAAGGGAGTTACACGCTGAAGATAACCCCTGCTCACTCCCTTGGTAGCTTGGCACAAGCAGTCCGGCTTATCCCAGAGGCAATGTGTAAAGCGTTTGCGCAACACACACACACACACAGCAGCAACACACTAGTCACACTACAAAAGAAACTCCACACAAGGTTATATAAAAAATAGCCTTTGTATTATCCAAAACACATTAGAATCATAATCACACAATATACACTGTGCCAACTGGCACCAGGTAGAAATTCACAGGGGATTATATACATGACAGGGCTAATTGGGCCACTGTCAGAACCATCACAAAGCACAAGTAGTAAAAATAACACAACCAGTAACTACTGGTGAAATAATGAACTCAGCATTATCACTAGCAACATAAACGCATTATGTCTGCATCACATTAGGCATAAAACACATTATGCATAAACATCATAAGCATAAATCACATTTAGGAGTGCACCGTACTAACACTCCCCAGGTGCATACATCACCCTCAGCATAAACACATTATGTAATCCTTTAGGGCCTTGCGCCCTCCTAGTACACCCAGGTACCAGCCATGATCCCAGGCCAACTGGCCTTCCTCTGGGGCTCAAATGCCCTCTGTCCCAAATGTCTGGGCTTAATGATCGGACCTTCCACGGGCCCTCTGGCTGCCTTGGCAGCAAAAGCAATGAGCGTAGCGCACTGGGGGCAGGGGGTGCAACTCACCCCTTTCTTATCCTCACCAAAAGAAATGGCCCCATGTTCTAGCTGCCCGCGCTCTCGCGGTGCAGCTGAGGAAATTGGCTGTGGCACCTACTGTGGCTCTGGAGCCCCACTCTGGGACTCCAAAAACAAAATTGCCCCCTCGTTGCAGCTGCCCGCTCTGTCACGGTGCAGCTGAGACAGCCAACAAGCACTGGCACCACCGTGCCTCTCAGGTCCCACTCCGGGACTTAGGGAACCAAAATTGCCCAAAAAGGAATTCAGCCTTGGCACCACGGTGCCTCAGGGAGCGCTAACACGGCTCCGCTCTGCCCCACTCACCGGGGCTTCTCCTGGTGCCTTCGCGGCACCCGCCAACAGTTCAAGCTCTGCCCCACTCACCGGGGCTTCTCCTGGTGCCTCTGATGCTGGAGGGCAGGTACCGACAATGTGCCTCGACCGGCCCCTCTCCTGGGGCCTCTCCAGACACTCCAGGGCGCCTGCAGCAAATGTCGGGAGTGGCCCGCCAACTCTGCCGCTCACCTTCCCTCCGTAGGGAAGGACTCCGGTCGGGTCTCGTTCTTCTCCTCCGAAGCGAGGGGAACACGAAAGTGGAGCCCGCGAGGCTCCGGCTTCGTCACCGCGGCAGGCCCCGCTCACAGTCAGGCACGGGCGCCTGACTTCCGCGTCGCATTCGAGGTGCGGAGCTCCTCTTCTCCAGGCCAATGCGGGGTGGGCTCCCGATCAGAGGGGCACACAACAGCGGGGTAGGCTCAAGCTTCTCAAGGCTGGCATCAATGCGGGGTGGGCTCCCGCTTCCTTCCCGCAGCACGGGGGGAATCCCCACGCCGGGATTCCCTCTGACAACGTCGCAGCCCAGCGCTGCCTGCCACCAAAGTTTCTCCTGTCCTGGGAGAATCAAGAAGAGCGTCGCAGCGCTCACGAGGCGCTAAGCCCCCAAAAAGGTTTCAGGGCAAAGGCTGGGCCCAGGCAGGCCAGCTCACAGGGCCCTCCAGCAGGGAGGCAGTCCCTCGTGGCGGTTCCTCCTGGGGCCCAGCAGCAGCAAGTCCCAAAAGCACAAGGAAGCACACTTTCATGGGGTCACAGCCCCAGTACTTAAACTCATTTTCCCTTTGTTCTGCCCTGGCACAGGGCTTGGGGAACCAGCCTGGTTCTGGGGGTTTTGAAGCACTCTGTTTACCAGGCTTCCACCCTCCTTTATCAGATGGGGCTCGGTCCTCAGACACACCACAGGGGGGCGGAGCCAGCATTCACCTAGGCAGGCACAGACCTATTCAGTGTCAGGGGACTACTCCTCCCACTACTCCAAATGCAGCTCTTCCATTCAGCCTAGCGCTGACTCACCCTGCCCTCCCTGGAGCCACACACCTCACCAGCCCTTGTCACTCCAGAGCCAGACATGCAATACACATCAGGCAGGCAGACACATAGCACACAGAAATGCCAACTTCTAAAAGTGGCATTTCTAAAATAATGATAATAAATCTGCGCACACTGTTGCGCAGCATTTATGATTACTATTCCAAACATACCAAACTTGACGACGCTGCTCCTCTCATATCAGGAATTACCCCTGAAACACTTATCAGGGAATCCCCAATGCATTCCTACGAGAGAGCAGCCTCACAGCAGTGAGAAACCAAAATGGCTGTTTGTCACTACCAGGACATGTCACACACTTAAGGTACATGTCCTACCTTCTACCTACAATGCACCCTGCCCATAGGGCTAGCTAGGGCCTACCTTAGGGGTGACTGACATGCAGTAAAAGGGGGGTCACAGACGTGGCACACACTTTAGGTGCCACGTCACAGCGGCAGTAACACTGCGCGCACAGGCCCTGCAATGGCAGAGGCCTGAGACAGGTTTGAAAAGCTACTTTGGTGGGTGGCGCAATCAGCGCTGCAAGCCCACCAGTAGCATTTAATTTACGGGCCCTAGGTATCTGAGATACCACTTTACAAGGGACTGACAGGTAAATTAAATACGCCAAACAGGTGTAGACCAATCTTACCATGTTTACCACAGAGAGCACACGCACTTTACACCGGACAGCAGTGCTAAAGTGCCCAGAGTCCTATAACCACCAACACCAGGTCAGAAAAAAGACTAGGACGAAGGCAAAAAGTTCAGGGATGACCCTGCACAAAGGGCCAAGTCCAACACAGCCGGAGGGAGAAATTGTGCAGGGGCTTGAAATGAGCACACATGAGGAAGGTGAGAAACAAATTAAGGGCCCACTGAGGCATAATGAAGGGGGAAGGTGGAATCATATGTACAAGGCCTTTTAGAAATCTATGCACAATGGGTGACTTAAATAAATAGGGTTGGTCTGGCAGCCTCAGGAAAGCAGACAAAGCACACAAACACCCTTTCAGGGTGCCCAGAGCAGAGCTCTGCTTGGCAAGGGTCAAAATAAAAAGTAAAACATTGGAGATGGAAGCAGAAAGAGGGTCGACAGAATTCTCTTTACAATATATTACAAATTTCGGCCATCTTAGTGGAGGGATGCCTGGCTGCCAGAATATCATTACAAACTTCGGGAGGAAGGTCAAAAGCTATCAACTGTCGCTGCTCAATCTCCATGCAAGAAGCTGCAGAGTTGACAGGTTCGGATGGAGAACCCTTCCCTGCTGCTGCAACAGAAGATCCTCTTGCAGGGGCACGATGCGCATTTGCAGAAGATCAGGATACCAGACTCTCCGTGCCCAGTCCAGAGCCACAAGAATAAGTTGGGCCTGGTCATTCCTGATCTTCTATAGAACTCTGGGCAGGAGTGGTATGGGCGGAAAGGCGTACAGGAGGCCTGAGCTCCACTCGAGATGAAAAGCATCTCCGAGTGAGGGCTGCCTTGGAAACTCCAACGTGCAAAACTGCTGACATTGCAAGTTCTCTTCAGAGACGAACAGATCTAACCAAGGCTCGCCCCACTGCAGAAAGAGACCTTGGGCCACCTCCGGGTGGAGACGCCACTCCTGATCTGTTAGGCATCGACGGCTAGGTTTGTTCGCTCTGGCGTTCAGGGAACCTGCCAGGTGTTGAACCACCAGGGATATGCCCTGCTGTTCCAGGAATGTCCAGAGACGCAGGGCGTCTTCACAAAGAGCCCATGACCCCACCTGCCATGTTTGTTGCAGTACCACATGGTGGTGGTGTTGTCTGTGAACACTTGAACTAGTCTTCATTTGATGGAGGGTAGAAAGGCTTTCAATGTGAATCGGATCACTCGGAGCTCCACCATTGTGATGCGGAGTCCATATTCCGCCAGAGACCATCCCATATGGCCGCTCCATCCCAGAAGTGACATATCTGTCACTACTGTGAGATCTTGCTAGGGAAGGGAGGGGGTTTGCCTCTGACCCAATCGCAGTTTGTCAGCCACCACTGCAGGTCTCGTGCAGTTCCCTCTGAGATCTGGAGAGATGATGCCCCTGATACTGCCCCCACTGGAACTTCAGGTCCCACTGCAGAGCCCGGATATACCATCTGGCAATGTGTCACTAGCAGAATGCAGGAGGCCATGAGGCCCAGCGACCTCAGAGTCATTCTCATCGGAAACCAGGATAGAGGCTGAAACATCTGTATCATAGCCTGAATATCCTGGACTCGCTGCTCAGGTGGATAAGCCCGAACCTGCACTGTGTCCAGAACATCTTCAATGAAAGGGAGCGTCTGAGAGGGAGTCAGGTGTGATTTCACTACATTGATAGTAAACCCCAGTGAGTGCAGGAGTTCCACTGTAGTCTGGAGGTGGAAGACGACAGCCTGGGGCGAGCCTGCCTTTAACAGCCAGTCATCGAGATAGGGGAAGACTGGCACCCCTGATCTCCGCAGATGAGCTGCAACCACAGCTTTCACCATGGTGAACACCAGAGGGACGCTGGTAAGGCCAAAAGGGAGCACCCTGAACTGAAAGTGCTCGTGGCCTGCCAAGCTACCGGGGAGGGGTGGGTAGTGAGGATGTTTGGGTCGCCAGGTGGCAGGGAGGTGGGGGCGGGCAATCGTCCTGTTCACAGGAACCCCTGTGTTGGGTTTGGACCATGTTACCACAATTTCGTCTGTGAGGGCTTCATTAAAAGGGAGCAAGGGTTCTGAAGAAGAAGCTCGCAGCTGTAGCACCTTTGTCAAGATGGTAGTCTTGACTACCACTGAGGGTAGCTTGAGGACGAGGATCTCAGCCGCACTATGCAGCCCAATAGTGTAAGATGTTCCCTCCTCCGTAGCCACGATGGAGGGGAGAATGCATGCCAGTATCTGGAGAGGTATCCAGTCTGCTGGCTTCACCCAATTCCTCACACCAGTCCATATCCTGTTCATAAGACTGGTCTTCTAAAGGGTCCAGTGACCCCTTCCATTTTTCTCTTAATCCTAGCCCTCCAGAATAAGGCTCAGGAAATGACTTAGGACCTGTTGGTCCTGTCAGTGACCCTGGCTTTGGCTGCGTGTTGTTTGAAATCAGAATAGGGCTGGCGTGACCAGTGGGCGCCAGGAGCATCGGTGTCGGGAGCGTCACCGGGGAAGGTCGCAGTGGTACTACTGATGCCCCCTGATCCCACGAAGCCCTAAGGCACGTCGGAGTCAGGCCGCTTAAAAATTAGGCGCATGGCCTCATAGAATTCCTTCATTCGAACGGGGGACGCTCTGGCTCCCGGAAAGAGGGGTGAGGTGCTGAGTTGGCCCAGGCGCAGGTTCCGGAGACCGAGGCCTTCGACTTTTTATATTTTTTGTGCCTCTACCTGAGTGCCCTGACGATTTTGAGTGAGACAAAGAGTACTTGGGACTCTTGGAACGGTATCGGGACCTTCCTCTTGATCAGGACCGTGATCTCCAAGGAGTTGGGTAAGCAACAGCTTCAGGGACCGCTCCCTCAAAGCCTTCGGTGCCATGGCCCGCCAGTCAGAGAATGACTTGGAAGTCGTGGTCGCGCTCCAGACACCACTGACAGACCAAATGGGGTTCCATCACCGACATGGCGCAATGTCAGACGCTGCACGATTTGAAACCCGAAGTCTTCCTAGAGGATATCCTACACACCAAAAAGGGGTTGACAAAAAGTTGAAAAATCCTGTCAAAAAGTGACAGAGGGTAGCACGGATAAGTGCTTGACTGGCGTGAAAAGAAAAGAACTGACATCAGCGTGCCAAGGTGGCGCCTATATAGGTGATGCGGACGTCATTTCTGGCACAGATGCTGCTGACATCACGCAGAACCGACCGGTGCCACTTACCAGAGCGCAGTGTTATTGCTCAAGAAAGATCTTCCGGATCCAGTCTGACGCCTGGAAAATTAAAAGGTAAGGTATCTGTGGTTAGATGTCTCTATCAGAAAGAAAAGAACTAACATCAGTGCCCTGGGGTGGCGCCGATAGAGGTACCGCACGCGACGACACCATCAATGCAACGCGGAGCCAAACAATGAAAACCTACCGGCGCGTAGGGGGTACTGCTCACAAAAAAATTCTAAATCCAGTCTGACACTTGGGGATAATTCTAAGGTAAGGAATCTGCAGCTAGAAGTCTCTATCAGATAGTGCATTTCGTCCCTCCTTTGTATGTTCTGCAGCATTGATACGTCCTCTCGATTCAAGTCAGCTGAAAGTTACTATCCAAGGAGAGTCATTTTACACTTTTTAGAAATGTATTTCATGTTTTATTTGCACAGATTCTTGCATTCAACAAAGGCGACTGAGTACATATAAGGAAATGTTGTTTGTAGGGCCATTAATAGTGTAGCTAGCTAATCACCTATCCTACCTTTGACATTAGTTACAGGCTACTCCGTTATCAGCAACTGAAGAATCACAGCAAATCCAGTCCACCAGTATCATCATAGCACTGAGACATCTCATTGATTCCAACCAAACTACTGCATCTGATCCAATTGGCGTTTTCCACCTGTATCTTCTGAAGTGTTATGAAGGTATCAAGAGAAGAACTCCACTCACACAAGGTTAGCGATATCACACCATGGACTGAGCTAATCTACAAGTATTAAATTAGCTTTCCCATCAGGAATTACTAAGCCTTTCCATCATTTTTAACTCAACTGCCCTCCCTGTGTTAAACAGGACATTAGTGCTAACCGAGCTGCTAAACCAGTGTAAAACCGTATATAAGATTATCAGAACTGTTATCAGACAATAATGCCTCACAGCTATCACAAGAATCAATAATAAATATGGGCCCGATTCACAGAGATTTTGCTGTGAGTAAGTGTGGCCTACTCTTGAGGTACTTCATCAGTAAGTCATGAGTGGTCCAAGAGTAAGTCACAGCAAAATTTTTGTGAATTGGGCACTCCCTGTTTTTCTATGAAAAGTCAACGAGACAACTCCATACACCCATTACAGTGAGTGCACCACAAGTGACACAACTGTTGAAAAACTTGTCATTCCCTGGAGCATATCCTCCATTAAAGTTATTCTTGCATGGAGGCTGGTTCCCCACCTCACGAGGACAAAACTCACAGAATGTCTTTAAAGATTCCACTTACCAAGGCTGTACAGGCTCAGAGCACCATAGTCAAAGAAATAGCAGATATGGCAGGCACGAGAGGACATGCTGCTAAAGGTGTGGGCACAGCTGGAAGTGAAGGGGTATATGCAGATCATCAGCATGTAGACGAGCAGCGGCCAGTTGTAGGCATCTGTGAAGTCCAGCGAATAGGAGAGCACCAGTAACCGCCACATGAAGTACCTGCAAGAGAAGGATTTTCACAAATGAGCCCTCAATGAGGATTAGGTAACCTCTAGGGTGTTAAGCCATGAAAGGCCATGTCTTAGGCAACCACCCATCAGAGGCGTCTCTACATGCGTTAACTGAGAAGACCCCCCCGATCCAAATAACCACCACAGAAAGGTTGCAGAATGCGAGCTAGGGTTGAGGGATTTACTGTCCAATCTGGCAACCACTCATCAACCTGTCAGCAGAGAGCAAGTTTCTTCCTTTGGTAACTTCTAATAGAATAAACAAGAAATGCAGAAATCTTGAGCATCGATAAAGAGCGGGAAGGGGCTGTTTTAAATGTAATCCAGTAGCAGAATGGTCTTGGGGATCTAAGTACCTGGAGACCCCAACAAGTTCATATGTGACTGACTGTGGAGACAAAATGTATGCTAGTTAGCAAGGAAAGGCGTTTTGTCTCTGTACACATCAGAGGTGACACACTTCAAGAGGCTACTCAGAAGGGCTAACAACAGTCAAAAGATTGTGGCTATTAAAATATTGCATGTCTTAAAACCTCATGTCCAGTGTGGAGATGTGCTCAAGAGCAGAAACCTGTACAGTGGAGGTAAAGGGGAAAGGTTATGTGGCATTCCAGTTTCTAAAAGAACAAAAACATACAACAATAGGCACAGGTTTTTAAGAGACGATTGTTCCTGGAACTACAGGACACAATATTGAACTACAGTGGTGGGAAGGCAGCTTTGATGTAGCATAAGAAAATATATTATCACATAAATAGTAATGAATGAACATGACAAAATCTTTGCAGATTTTTTGTATGTGGATAATCTTACATTTTAGCAGAGAACAGGTAATATTGGATTATGTTGCTTTAAAGAGACTAAAGGCAAAGTTTAAGATGTTTTTGGTGGCCACAAAGTCAGTATGCCCAACAACTTGGATCGCTTAATCGAAAGTTTGATGCTGTAAGTAAGATGGAACCCTGGGAGACTTAGAGCCAGAAGGTGAAATGCCAAATTGACCAGAGCCTATTCAGTGGCTCCTATAGAGTTTTTTTCTTTTTGGAACCCAAAATCTTTCAAAGCACACCCTTGGATTGCTGCAGGCGTTTTTAGTACAGTGAGGTAATCAATGAACCACTGATGTCTTTCACTTGTCAGGTCTCAAGTTGCCCTACTTTGAACTGCAAAACGCACCAATAAAGAGTAGCCAAGAGATGTGGAAAGTACAATGATCTAAAGAGCCATAATGGGACAATCACAGGGGAAGGACTATCATACCAAAGGCAGAAGGCAATAATACTTCTGAGTGTGGAGAAGAAGCAGTTCCTTGAGCAGTAATAACCTGAATCTGTTTTAAAAGCTATTGAGTCACAGTAAATAGGTCTATTGACCCCACCGGAGCTGCAAGTCTCAATGGTCATAGTGAAACCTAGAAATCTGACAGGCTGTCATGTGAGCAATTGCCATTGATGTGTGTTAGCCTCCCCACCAAAACACAGCGAAGGTTTACCAGGTGGGAAGGAAGTGGGTCCAGATGTTAACCGTCTCGTTGGTCAACTGGAAGGAGCTGAGTATGCAGTCCAAGGCGGAGCTCTTCGGATGACGATACCCTGACATGATGCCATGCTCCCAGAAAACCTAAAAGGGGGGGGAAAGTGACTGTCATCATTAGAATCAAGGCAATCAGATCAAAATCAGTACATCAGACAGAGGAATTTCTACTGCCCCCCATGTGTGCAGTGGCACTGAGATAACAAACACACTGTTCAACTGGTGGAAACACTGTGATAATGATTATTTTATCAATCCAGGCAAAACACCATCCGGAATAGCAGAATTAAGACAAACCCATGCTAAGTAACAATCTGATAAGTCAACTTCAGTGTTAATATGGGATTAAATGGAGAAAGAAGATAAATAAAGCAAACCAAACACCCGGATTTGAAAAAACAGGGTTTCATGTCATAGTTTGTGCTTGAAAGTTTAATATCTCTATGCTTGTAATTTATGAGGTATCACAGGACACTGGGGGTGGGGGCAGTAGATGCTCCACTCACCAGCGAAAAAGAGGTGGCATTAAAACTTACCATGCAGCACAGCAAAGGACCCAAACCAACTTTGCTTTCTTCAATTGCTACAGAAAATGATCTCCTCAATTGCACAGCAGAAAACAACAGACCACTTGTATTCTCTAGAGCATGCCAGATGGCAATATCCTGGTTGGATGCCATTGAAGAAGATAACAGACTTCCCACCATCATGCATGGCATGGCAGAGGACAACAGAACCTCCATTCTACAGAGTATGCTGGAAGAAAAATACATTCCAACCACCCCCTTGCCACACTATATATCACACAGATCATGGCAGAGGGGAAAAGACACCCTTTGGCCAATCAATGTATGGCAGAGCACAATGAAAATTCTGAACCGAGCCATTTTCTAAAGCATGACAGGTCCCACTTCTCCGTAGCAGAGGCATTAGAGCGCCAAAGCATGACAAAAGATTATGTGCACACAGAGAAAGAGATCATATTCCCCAAAGCACTGAAGTTGCCAATAGGCTTCTTCTGGACCATGGCAGAGACCATTCTCCCAGCACGATACTGACAAGAATCCCATGCCTTCTGCAATCCATTCTTTAGTATTCCCCTTATTCTCTATATGCAAAAGAAACAAATGTTTCTTTTGCATTTGTCGCCCTAACTGGGAAGGGTATGCCCGGACGTGGGTCCTGTGCTCACTGCGCAAATGGATTCAAGCTAGCCTGGCTGATGAGGGTGTTACCCCGAAACCGGTCCCAGGATGATAGTTTCCGGTCCAGAGTGGACCAGGCTTGGCAGTTCGGGCTGGACTGTTCCCATGGGGAACAGGGTCAAGGCTGATTTTCATATGGCTGGGTCCAAACTGGGGTGTCGTGGTGAGCAAAATAACGATGGATTAAACCCAGATCTTTGTGACTGGGGTTGAATGTTTGCATTGTTCAGCATTCCGTCCATCATTTGTTTCTTTTGCAGCCCTTATTCTCCAAGGCATGGCAGCGGAAAATATATCAGCACACCACAGGGAGAGGCTGAGGAAGCTCCCAGCCACAATTCCACGCCCAAAGAGCTTGGTAGAATTTCAGAGGGAAATATGTACCCTTACACCAGTGTATGGCAGTGGGCAACAGTAATATGTGAAGCAATGCTTTTTTATGTATTTATGTGCTACAAATAATGCAGGCCTGGATCCCTGTTTACACAATCACGGTTTGCGCGTTTAAAACATTGGAGTGCGTGGCACACGTGTAGTGCCTAGAAGGCAGGCTAATCTGTTTAAATGGTGCAGGTAATAAATGTGGGATTATTTGCCACGATTTTCGTAACCACAGCTAGCACAGCAGAGAAGGAAATTTTCCATTCTTTGGTACGTGCACTGTTGCTGGATGTGGCAGTTTAATTGTAGCCAGAAGGAAAAGTGAGCATGTGTGTTCATCCTTGTTGCAAGAGAAAAGAAAAGAAAGTAGAGGTAAGAGTCTGTGTAGAGCTATTTATTAAACAAGAAGCATTATTCAATATCCTGTAAAAGAATACAGGAGCCAAGCATGAGCCCATACACTCTTGCTCCATAGGACACCATTCTTAAGAAAGGCACGCAAGGTACCAGTGAAGAGGTGGGGTTTTATGCATGGACCAATTGTTGGAGGGGTTGCTGAAATACAGCATTACTTCAGGCCTGATGGTACAATAAGATACGCATGGCGGCATTACATTACTTGGCATATTGTGAAAAACTTATAGACAGCCGCGGCCCGTGCAGGTAAGAGCGGTGGGACCAGGTTGGGGGGGATTCGAAAGACGACAACAAGGGAAAATTAAATAAATAATTAATTTTCCCTCGTCGTCGTCTGTCGAAGCCGCCCCCCCCCCACCCACCCGGCCTCACCGCTCTTACATGCACGGGCCGCGGCTGATTATAAAACAATGTAGTTAGACTGCCGGTTATAACCTCGGTAGGTTCTAAACTCATAGATTAGGGATGTGTGATTAAAAAGGGGTGGGACGTATTTAAACTTTGCTGTAATGTGTATAATTGTCCCAAGAAAGTGGGACCAGATATGTCAGCCATGGGTATCTCAGTGACAGCTGTCTTGAGCAGGACGTGCCGATGGCTCATAATGTGGCTGGGATGGTGGGGCGGACATATACTACAGCATGAGCAGTAAGGTCACGTATTGATATGTATATGCTAGGTAAATGGGAGGCAGGCCTATGGCTCTGCGGAGAGGGGCTGTGTGTTTTTTTGGATTTGTATTCGAAATATTTAATAAAAGGAATTTTTTATGTGTATAATTGTTGCTGATTTGGGTATAATACTTTCAATCTTTGTACGTAGTGGAGACGATTAGTACATAATAACCATATAGTGTGAAATACTTACTACTTTGTGTGCGAATTGATTTCTAAGTACAGGGCAGGTCTATATCCCTAGGGAACAGAGATTCTCTGACAGCTTTATCTGACTTCGAGCACTCCCTCCTACCAGAGTATAATTCAGGAAAAGAAGAGTTACTTTATTGGGGCGTTGGATATCTACAGGTTTGGGTGTAAACACAACAGGTCCTGCCATTCTGCAGAGCATGGCAAAGGACACCAGAACCCGCACTCATAGGGCATGGAAAAAAAACCTATATATCCTTTCAGCAGAGGATAACAGACTGTAGTGCTCAGGTCTCCCATATGTCAGAGGGACAGAATAGGATAGGCCGTACTTTTCTCCAGGGCATATCAGAGAGCAGGAAACCCTCTGATCTTCAATTAAGACAGACCTCCCCTGCCATTTAGCAGATGACAAGAGAGCCCCATTCAAAAAAGCATTGGAGATGGCACTAGACTGCTTGAAATCCCCAACTTGTAGCATTAAAAAAGAAGATACTTCCTGCAAAGCATAGCCAGGAACATTGCACCTTTCCTTCTCCAGAGCCTGAGAAAGGCTACCAAACTATTCTCCAAGGAATAGCAAATGCCAATAAATCCCACTCTACATATTGGAAAGTGCAATAGAGTCCTATTCTCCAACGCACACCAGATCACTCAGACCATCCATTCTCCAGATAACGGATAATGGTAAATGTCCCACATTCTCAAAAACGTAACACTGAAGAGCGCAAGATGCCCCACTCTCTAGAGCAACGCAAAGATCAATACATTGCTTATCATTCTCCTATTTTCAGTTGCTTGTCAAGCAACACCCATACTCCAAAGAATTGCAGATGACAAGAAATCAGCATTCTCCAGACTGTTGTAGGCCTAGGTCGACCCTCAATTTTCATAGGCCTCACAAGCGTACCATGTGTTCCATTCTTCAGAGTGTGGCATAAAGCAACAAATTACCCACAGTTCCCCACGGGCAAGGCAGAGGACAATAGGACCCTGCCCCGGTTCCACAGCATGGAGGAAGGAAGAAGACCCCTCTTCAGAGCATAGTGACTGACCACAGAAACCCGCACAACCCTTATAGCACTTTAGGACGGATCGGATCCCCTCCTATTTTCGGTACAAAAAAGAGGTAATCATGCCTTATAGTATCCAGAGCAAGGCTGAGGAAGATAGACCCCAACTCTCCAAAGGAAGCGAAAAGGCAATAGATGCAGCTCTAAACTCGAAAGCAAGGAAGAAGCCTATAGATCCCACCATTCAGCAGAACATGTCAGTGATCAGCAGACCCCTTGCTCACTAAAGAAGTATTAAACGCAAAAAAGCACAATTCCCTAGTGCATGGCAGAGAGCAGTAGGCTCTCCACAACTCTCAACATCATCAAAGTAAGTAGTGGACCTCCCGACCCGCACATCATGGCCAAGACGAGAGTCTAGACCCTCAATTCTCGACAGCATTGAGTACGGCAATACATTTGAATTATTGAGAGTATGTCGATGGGGACCCATTGTTTCCTAAAACATTGATCTAGTTCAACAGGCTATCCTTCATTCTATGGTTGAGGACTCTAGTCTCACGGCTTTCTCCGAAGCATGGCAGGAACAATCCAAACACTCCACACTATTCCGACATGGCAAAGGACTATAGAACCCCTCCTTTCTTCGGACCACAACGTTGGGCAACAGATGCCTCTTCCATTCTTTAAAAGCATTCTTCATGGACTACAGAAACCCACCATAAGCCCAAGAATTGCTGCTCATGAAACAATATACCCCTCCCCATTAACACTGGATCCTTTATTCAGTGCTGCGTTGCCAAGACATTACAGTCTTTTAGTCTCTCTAGCATTCTTCAGAACCTGGAACATTCCCTAAGACGTCAAAATATGACAGACTACAACAGATCCTCACAATTTTCAAAGCCATCTGCACACCATCTTCCAAAATATGGCAGACTCAAGCAAAATATTTCTCAACATTCAAACAGAATTGTACACAGCAATAGAACTCTGACTTTCTTAAACATTCCGCTATTCTGTAGTACTAAATACAAACTTTGTGTTGTACTGTATAGGGCTCAGTTCCTTGCGGAGGAAGGGTGACAAGTCCTGCGAGCATCATGGAGCAGCAGCTGCTCATGCAGGTAAGAACGGTGGGGTCGGGTTCGGGGGGGATTTCGACAGACGAGGGAAAATTTATTATTTATTTAATTTCCCCTCATGGTCACCTGTAGACCCCCCCCCCCCCAGCCCAGCCCCACCGCTCTTACCTGCACGGGCCGCTGCGGTCATGGAGTAATGGGAATGGACATGTATTCAGTTTGATAGTGAGCACCGTAAATTGTGGAGGTTCCTGATGTCAGGCCACAGTGCATTCCATCAATCTTCCTCCATGTTCATTATGATTGTATCTGGCATGCAGAATCCTATTTATGTTACATTTTTCTCAGGTTGCAATTAGATGTACACCTTGAACTGAGGACATCCTGACATTCACAAACACATATGGAGAATATTAAAAGGGGCTTATCAATCAGTTTTTGGGACCTGACCATTCTCTTCTCAGAAGACGGTGCAGTGATCTTTGAATTACATTCTACAAGTCCACGCCTAATTTGTTAGTGCATCATGAACAACCATTTTATTTGTCACAAGAAATTCGAATGGAGCTCACACGAACAATAAATGAAAGCTTGCAGCAGTTGGAATACTCACACGAGGTACTTGATGAACATTCAGGAGCTGAGGGAGCTTGATCGTCAGCATCTTGGGTTCGAGAAGCAGCACGCGTCCAATCCAAGCCCTCCAGCCGTCGCAGAACAGGGCCCAGACACCAAGGCTTGCTTCAGATGCTTCCTTGATCGCTTCCTTCCTCACATCACTATCTGCACTGACCTCATGCGCCCAAACTTCAGTTCTGTTTAATACAAATATTTCTGTAAGCAACAAGTGTTGCAATATGAAGGACAATTGCCATAGCATATTGCAACCACAAAGAAGACTGAGGACAACTCCCACTTCCTCCCACAAATGATACAGGCAAAATTTCTCAGCGGGCCGAGCACCCACTGAAGGGATCTTGTGGTAATCTTCCACCTACAGGTCTGAATTAGAGCAAGATAGCTCAGTTGACTGCACAAGCCAACATGTCTAGCCTGCATCAAGATGCTTCCCAAATATGCTACCTTGCCTTCTTTCAAGTTAAGAAATCTGCCTGAAACCTGAAAGCTGACTCAGCATTTCATCTGACCAAAATCCAAGAAATGACTAGCACTAATTTCAGTGCTACTAATATTTTTCAATGAAAGCACCAAGAGGAAATATTTCAAGTTTGTGAGAATGAGCTATAGAAAAAAATACAATATTTTTACTACACCGCTCTACTTGCCTGTTTAAAAAAATCTGGATGCTCATTTATGAGTGTCTAGAACAGAGTGATGACTACCATGGCAGTGGGTAAAGGGGCTAGAAGTTGTGTATTTATCACCCCTTATTAATGTGTGAATATGACTCAAATGTGGAATTGAGCAAAGTGTGGATTAAATGCCAATCCCTTCGCTAGATATAGCGCTGAAAATGTTGGGTAGAGAAGATTTAGGACTCCTTGACATGCAACCCCTTGGCATGCCGCCCAAAAACATTTTTTTTTTTTTAAATTAATGTAACGAGCAAAATAACAAGTTATGCATATGTTTTTCATATTACTGTGAAACAGCTTTGTGCTTGCGAAAGGTGCAGGATTGCCATAAATGGCTGCATTTTGTTATAAAGGATTGTGTACATCAAGTGGGGACTTTTGAATTTTCTTTGAATTACACAATTGCAATTCACATAGTTAAATTTTTAGATAAGTGATTTATCTGGATGTCAAAATTTTCAGTCAAGTATCAATCTTCAATACTAACCCTCGAGGGCATCCTACACTCCGGAGGACATCTCATCCAGGGCCTGGAGAAATATGATGACATCACCACCATTTGGACAGTACTCAATTGGCTTCCCCTGTCGCCCACACCATCTACAAAATCAGCCGCATCATTTACCAGGCCATCGCGACCAGCACCCCCGCTTATACTGCAGACTAGCTCACTATCTCCGCTGGTTCTCTGCACACTCACAGCCAAGACACTGTCAGACTAAAAAGTGTAAAAAACTAAAACCAAGGCAGCAAGCCCTTTCCATCTATGCACCCAGGATTTGGAAAAACATCCCGGAATCCATCAGGACCACACAAAGGCTGCTCCAATTTAGGAAGAGTTGAAGGCTCAGCTCTTTAAAAAACACCACATCACAATGCATTAACTGTTCACAACCCAGCTACCACTCCTATCCCTTGAGGAATTTCTTCTAGTCTTTGACCCTGTACAGCGCTCCACTGCCTTTTGGCTAGGTTCACGCTATAGAAATACCATATACAGACATACATTCATACATACATACATATCAAAGTGTATCAAAGAGGGGGGTTTAAACCGAATTTGCCAAGTCCAGGGATAGCAACTTAATGACAACACAAGCCCTCCTGCCGACTAAACACACACTCCACAGAAGCATGTAGTTTGCCAGTAGAAAGTGCCCATGAAATTCCCATTTTTTCTGGAGTACCACGATTATTAGTTATTATATGATCATCTTGTCTGCTTCCGTTGGAAAATGAACAGAGACCCCATCAAGCCATTTCGCATTGATCTCCAAATGCTAATGATTTCGGAATCTGCTTAGTGCCTGGACATGAAAGACCAATAGTCTATACACAACCATACACTCCTTCAGCTCGCTCTACCGTAGGATACTTTTGATGACCAGCATGAGGTACACAAGCATGCAAACTCCGGAACTTGCACCAGTTTGATGTACACAAACATGCAAACTCCGGAACTTGCACCAGTTTGATGTACACAAGCGTGCAAACTCCGGAACTTGCACCAGTTTGATGTACGTAAGCATGCAAACTTCGGAACTTGTACCAGTTTGATGTACACAAACATGCAAACTCCGGAACTTGCACCAGTTTGATGTACACAAGCGTGCAAACTCCGGAACTTGCACCAGTTTGATGTACGTAAGCATGCAAACTTCGGAACTTGTACCAGTTTGATGTACACAAGCGTGCAAACTCTGACACTTTTACCAGTATGATGCCCACAAGCGTGCAAACTCTGGAACTTGTACCAGTTTGATGTACGTAAGCATGCAAACTTCGGAACTTGTACCAGTTTGATTTACACAAGCATGCAAACTCCGGAACTTGCACCAGTTTGATGTATGTAAGCACGCAAACTCCGGAACTTGTACCGGTTTGATGAACACAAGCATGCAAACTCCGGAACTTGTACCAGTTTGATGTACAAAAGCAAGCAAACTCCGGAATTTGTACCAGTTTGATATACACAAGCATGCAAACTCCGGAACTTGTACCAGTTTCATGTACAAAAGCACGCAAACTCCGAAACTTGTACTGTTATGAAATACATAAGCATACACACTTTGGAACTTGTACAAGTAGGATGTACATAAGCAATCAAACTGCAGAACTTGTACACATTAAGACTCACTTTTATTCCATTCATGATACAACCAGCGAAAACGTTTCGGACTTTATTAAAATATGGGGAGCCTAGAGCAGAGGGATTCTAAATGCGCCATTTCCGCTCAAAGATTTCAGAAAAACTTTTTGCATTTTTATTACAACTACTTTTTTGTACTGTAGATATAGGTATTTTTTAAATAGCTCAATTCGGCCAAATCTGGAAATAATTATCTGCTCTTAAATATATCATTAGGCACACACGTACAGTCCTCTGAGTTTCAGCATGCCACATAAAATAACAGAGGTAAAAACTTGAATTTCTTTAACTAGAGCAAGTCTGCTAGGCTATTCAAGAATTGCCAACACCACCAGCACCAACACAGACGACACCCTCAGCTGCATCCTCCTCAACGTGCGCTCCGTACACAACCACGCCATGGAAATCTGGAACTACTCGACTCTCTATCGCCCGACGTCGCCTTCCTCACAGAGACCTGGACCAACGCCGCCTCCGCCCCCGACATCAACACCGCCATCCCGGACGGCTACAAGATCCAGAGAAAGGACCGCCCCAACCACCCGGGAGGAGGCCTCGCCATAGTCCACAAAAACACCCTCCGCCTCACCACCTCCAGCGAGAACCTCCCCTCCGCCGAACACCTGCACTTCCAAATCAAGACCAGCCCTAGGACCACACTCCGTGGAACACTCATCTACAGACCCCCCGTCCCCCAGACACCCTTCGCCACCACCATCACCGACTTCATCGCACCCCACGCCATCGCGTCAACGAACTACATACTCATTGGAGACCTCAACTTCCACCTCGACAACCCCAGCAACCCCAACTCCACCATCCTCCGCGACAACCTCGCCAACATCGGACTCCACCAACTCGTCAACACACAGGGCAGGGCACACCCTCGACCCCATCTTCGCTGCAGGAAACAGCGTCCGCTTCAGCCACACAACGCAACCTCCTTGGACCGACCACCACTGCGTCCACTTTACCGTCGAGAAACCCAAAGCACCTAAACCAGCCCCTCGCCCGCCACGCAGGAACTGGAGAAAAATCACCAACGAGCAACTGAACTCCACCCTCTCCCGAGACAACCACACCTGGGCATCCGACGCAAACACCGCAGCCAGAGAACTCCACACGTGGATCGCCAACTGTGCAGACGAGCTTGCCCCGCTACGCAACCCCGGCAAACAACGCCCCAGAAAAGCAGCCTGGTTCACCACCACCCTCCAAGAAGCCAGACGCACCTGCAGACGCCTGGAAAAGAACTGGAGGAATACCAAGACAGCCGACAGCTACTCCACCTACAAGAATGCCATGACGGACTACCACAGCCAAATCAGAACAACTAAAAGGAACTTCATCCACAACAAAATCCTCACCAACTCCACCAACTCCAAGGAACTCTTCAACGTCATCCAGAAATTCACCAACTGTTAGACTTGGCATCTTTTGGCGTGTTTCCCCTGACTTTTTGCTTTCTGACCTCCCGGTTTTGACTCTGTTTTTGCTGGTGTGATGATTCTGCGCACTTTCCTCACTGCGGTCCAGTGGGAAAGTGCAAGTGCTCCTGTATAAAATGTGTTATGGATTGGTGTTTCCATGATTGGCCTATTTGGTTTATCTGTCAGTCCCTTGTAAAGTGCACTACGAGTGCCAGGGCCTATAGACCAAATGCTGTTGGTGGGCTGCAGCACTGGATTGTGCCACCCACGCAAACAGCCCGTAAAGTGTAACTCGGGCCTGCCATCGCAGAGCCTGTGCGCAGCCTGAGGCTGCCATGTCGACTTGGCAAGTGCACACACTTGCAAGTCCCTAAACCTTCCCTTTGCTACATGTTAGTCACCCCTAAGGTAGGCCCAAGGTACCCCTGTGGGCAGGGTGCGTTGTACGCGAAAGGTAGGACATGCCCGGGTGTGTGCGGCATGTCCTGATAGTGAATTACAGCCTAGTTCGTTTTTCACTATTGCAAGGCTACCTGTTCCCCCTAGGCCAGAACGGGCGGTTTTGATTATTACAGCTTATAATCCTAACTGACCCCGGGAACATGGTAGAAATTCGAGTTTAGTATGCCTGGACTCAGAATGATAAAATGCAGCTTTTAGTAAGGTTGGTTTTACCATTCTGGGTTTGAAAATACCACTTTTAGAAGGTGGGTATTTTCTTGCCTAACCATCCAAGCCTGCCTCTGCGAGATTGTGTATTCCTTGTCTGGAGTGTGAGTGACAGGGGCTGGGGGATGCCCGGAGACAGGGTGAGTCAGTGCAGGGCTGAATAGCCAGATCGACCTGTAGATGGGTGGGAGGGGTCGCACCTGGGCCCTGAATAGGACAGTGCCTTCCCTCCACAATGCTGGCTCCACCTCCTGTGGTGCGTCTGATGTCCCTGGCCCACTCACTGAAAGAAGGGACGGAGACTTGTCAACAAAGTGCTCCAGAACTGGTTTGGACTAGGCGAAGGCCTCTCTGCCTTCAGAGAACAAAGGAATTTGGGATATAAATATTGGGGCCCTGACCCCATGAATTTAGATCTCGCTGGAATCAAGGAACCTGCCAAGACGAAGAGCTGGAAGAGCTGCCAGGAGGAGTACTGCCCCTTTGCTGTGTTGTTGCTTTGTTGGGTTGGCCTGCAGCTGCTGCTTCTGCCTTGGGCAGTGAAAGGACTGGACTGAACTTTCTACAAACTTGTGCTGAGTATCTCCAAGGGCCAGAAACCGAGCTGGCCTCCTGTTAAGAAGTCTCAGGGACTGCAAAGACTTCACAAGCCTCTGGGTACCGCTTCTGGAACGCTGTTTCAGTTGCCACAGAGGAAGGGAACTGCAACCGACTCCGTCAACCGAATCCATCCCTGGCCGGTGACCTGTTTGCACCGCAGACCGCATCGCCCCCGCTTCGCATCGCAACCCTGGTCTCACCGTGGGCGACGTCCGACGCCGCCAACATCGAGCCGCTGCTTGCACCGTGACCTGTGGGCACCGCAGTTCGCATCGCATCGCTTCACTGGGCCAGCCGGACCAGACCGACACTGTCGCTGCAACTGGCTCAAGAGTCGAGACCGCACCGCATTTGGGGCACCGCTCGCACGTCTGCGACGCACCGCTCCGACTCGCATCGCTGTCCGACGCCAGCTCCCGCACTCCGGCTGGGTCGCCTGCATCGCAACCTGTCAGCACCGCATCGAGCATCGTCTCACCCTGCATCGCACGCCTTGGGCTCACCGACTCCGTCTGCACGACGCTCATCGAGCCGCTGCCTGCACCGCATCGAGGGACACCGCACCTTGCATCGCTCCGTCTTGCACCGCAACCGCGACGAACGCCGACCGGCTCGTACACTCCGTACCAGCCACAACGAGAAAAGGTACTGTGACCGAGTCTGTTCATGACTCTGCTGGCCCGTATCGACGCGGTCGGCTGGAACTGTTAGACTCTGTGGTTTTCAGCATCACGGTAGGCTCGGACGGAGCTACTGACTCGTACGAACTTTGCTTTTGTGCTATTCCTGCAAAGAAGAAGTTAACGTATCAAGTATTCATTCGTAAAGTATAGTATTGTGGATTTTTGTCGTAATTGGTCTTGTCTTGAGTATATAAAATATTGGTTATTTTTCTAAACTGGTGTGGTGTCCGTTTGTAGTGCTTACACTGTATTACTGTTGGTTATGTGCAAATGCTTTACACACTGCCTCTGAATTAGGCCTGACTGCTCGTGCCAAGCTACCACGAGGGTGAGCAGGGGTTACTTCACGAGTGTAACAACCCTTACCCTGACTAGGAAGAAGGGTCCCTACTTGGACAAAGGTGCAAGCCCTTGCCAACTAGAGATCCCATTTCTAACATTGGTGGCAGCGGTGGGATAGGACTTGTGTTTGCACTTGACTTACAGTGATTGGTGTGCACTACTACCATATCGCAGACCATTACGTACCACATACTGGTTCTTTTTCTTTTGGCCTATTTTTGATCTTGCCAGTTTTCAACTCACGACTTTTGTCATGCCTGAATCAATTGCATCATCCGTTGCATCTCTGGAAGTTATCTTTGAGGAGGACAGGTTGGAATCCTACGCCGTAAAGGAGTTACGAGCGATTTGTAAAAACCTGAAAGTCCAAATTAAAGGCCTCACAAGGAAGGAGGAGCTACAGAAGGCGCTGAGGGCCTGGGTAGCAGCCAGACATGCCAATGGGCAGCCTGGTGATCTCAGTGAGGAGGCGGAGGAGCCTATTTCCAGGGTGGATGTGCTTTTGGGTAGGGGGAACCCGCCAGGTCAGGCAGCAGCAGTCTGTCCCCAGAGGAGCTGGAGGACAGGCGGGAGGCAAGGCAGTTTGAGCTGCAGAAGCTCAGGCTGGAGAGTGAGCGGGAGGAGAAGAGATTGGCCATAGAGGAGAGGAAGATGCTCTTAGAGCATGAGAGAGAACTGAAGGAGCTAGAACTTAGGAGTAAGTCAGGCTCAGATGGTGGCAGCAATTCGTCCAGAAAGGCAGACAGGATTGTGCACATTCCCAAGAACGTAGGCAAGGAGTTCAAGAAGGGGGATGACATACAAAGGTGGTTCCAGGGTTATGAGGCAGCCATACACATGAATGGGGTCCCTGAGGAGAATTGGGGAGCAGGATTGTGGCCACTTTTCCCGGAAGAAGCAAGGGATGCTCTGATAGCTTTGGGTAAGGGGTATCACCTCACCTATGCTGACATGAAGGATGCCCTTCTCACGAAGTATGGTCTTACTCCTGAAAAGTACAGGGATCAGTTCAGGTCCAGTAAGAAGTCTGATGTCAACACTTGGTTGGAATGTGTGGATGTGTTCTGCAGGTCTCTGGATGGTTGGGTGAAGGGCAGTAGTGTAACAGATTTTCAGGGGCTCTACAACTTGATTGCATGGGAGCACTTGTCTAGTCTATGTTTTGCAGATCTGCGCCAGCACCTAGTTGATAGTAAGCTAACTGACCCCAGGAAGCTTGCTATGGAAGCGGACCGCTGGGTGAGTACCAGGGTCCACAAGAAAGCGTTTGGGGGAGACTCAGCCAAAGGTGGGCAGGGTCCCCAGCAGAAAGGTGGGGGGACAAGGGTAAAGCACAGGAGTTCTCTAAAGGGCCCCAAACTAGTACCCAGGGTAAAGGTTCCCAGCCCCCGGTGATAAGAAGAAAGGGGTCTCTACAGGGAAGCCTGTTGAGACCGGCCCCCGCAAGTGTTATGCATGTGACCAGGTAGGTCACTTTAAGGGGGACCCCAAGTGCCCGAAGGGGACACAGCCACCCACCGGTGGACAGTCCAAAGTGTTGGCTAGTGTAGCGCTTGGGGAGGAGGGGTGCCCACAGGAGGGTGGGGATCCCGCAGAAATGACCCTTGTCTCACTCGGGGACAGTGAGATGGTCCCAGGAAACCAGGTGCCCCCTAACACAAAGAAATATAGCACCTGGGTGACCATTAATGGGAACAGGGTAGAGGCTCTCAGAGATACTGGAGCCAGTGTGACCTCAGTCCGGTGTCACCTGGTGTCTGAGAAGCAAGTAGTCCCAGGAGCATTCCACCAAGTAGTTGCTGTCGACAACTCAGAGCGCCAATGTATGGTGGCGCAGGTTCCCTTTGAATGGGGGGGTCTCAGGTCCCTTGAGGGTGGTTGTGAGCCCTACCATGCCTGTAGATTGTCTGCTAGGAAACGACCTGGAGCAGTCCTCGTGGAAGGAGGTTGAGCTCAGGTCACACTTGGAGATGCTTGGGTTGCCAGAGTGGGCATGCGTGTCTACTCGGTCAATGGCAGCCAGAAAGGGTGATCAAGAGGACTTGGAGCCTGAAACAGTGGCCCAAGTCCCTGCCAAGAGAAAGGGCAGGGGGCGCGGGAAACCGGCCCCCGAAGTTCCCACGGACCGGGAGGAGGCGGACCTCGAGGGGGACGCCCGGTGCCTACCGGGGAGCAGGTAGCCGAACTGGGAGACATCTCTGAGCTGACCCATTGGCAGCAAGAAGGGGGTCCCACCAGGGAGGAGTTCTGCAGGGAGCAGAACGAGTGCCCTACTCTGGAGGGTCTGCGGCGGCAGGCTGCAGACCAGGCAGCTGGTAATCAGTCCGGGTCACATCTGATCTACTGGGAGAGTGGTCTCCTATACAGTGAGCCTAAGGTTGCTGAGCCTGGGTCAGCCCGTGTGCTGGTGGTACCCCAGCGCTTCAGGACCTTCCTACTGGGTCTGGCTCATGACGTGCCTTTGGCAGGACATTTGGGGCAGGACAAGACCTTTGACAGGCTTGTCACCCACTTCTTTTGGCCCCAAATGCGAAGGCAGTCAGATGCACACTGCAGGTCTTGCCAAACTTGCCAGGCAAGTGGTAAGAGTGGGAGGAAGGTCAAAGCTCCTCTCCAACCTTTTCCTGTTGTTGGAACACCCTTTGAAAGGGTAGGGATGGATATTGTGGGGCCACTGGATCCCAAGACAGCCATGGGCAACAGGTACATCCTGGTCTTGGTGGACCATGCCACCCGGTACCCGGAGGCAATCCCTCTCAGGACAACGACGGCGCCAGTGGTGGGCCGGGCGTTAATGGGGATCTTTTCCCGTGTGGGATTCCCCAGAGAGGTGGTTTCTGATAGGGGGACCAATTTCATATCGAAGTATATGACATCCCTGTGGAAGGAGTGTGGTGTAACCTACAAGTTCACCACTCCTTACCACCCACAAGGAAACGGTCTGGTGGAGAGATTCAACCAGACCTTGAAAGGCATGATCAAGGGTCTAACAGAACCCATGAGGCGTAAGTGGGACGTCCTCTTGCCATGCCTACTCTTTGCATACAGGGAGGTGCCTCAGAAGTCTCTTGGGTACAGCCCCTTTGAGCTCCTGTATGGCCACCCTGTCAGAGGACCTCTGAGTTTGGTTAAGGAAGGCTGGGAGGCAGCTCCCAGGAAAACTCCCCAGGATGTATTTAGCTACATGCTGGCCTTTAGAAACCAAACTGCCCGCTTCAGGAAACTCGCTCAGGCGAACCTAGAAGCAAGCCAGGAAGAAATGAAGAGATGGTATGACCAGAACGCCACTCTGGTCGAATTTCAACCTGGACAAAAAGTGTGGGTCATGGCCCCAGTAGCACCTTGTGCCTTGCAGGACAAGTGGACTGGGCCATATGAGGTAAAGGAGCGCAAAAGTGACGTCACCTACCTGGTGGATTTGCAGGCTCCAAGGAACCCTTTGAGGGTCCTTCACGTGAACCGCCTCAAGCCCCACTTCGAGAGGTCCGAAGTGAGTATGCTCTTGGCGACAGATGATGGGGTGGAAGAGGAGAGCGAGCCTCTCCCTGACCTCCTGTCTACCAAGGAGCATGATGGGTCAGTAGAGGGTGTGATCCTCTCCCCTACTCTGACTCAGGAGCAGCAGGGGGCTGTCGCCAGTTGTTGGGACAGTTCGCCCCGCTGTTCTCTCTGACCCCCGGTGTTACTCACTGGTGTACCCATGACGTGGACACCGGTGACAGCCATCCTGTGAAGCACAAGATTTACAGGTTGACTGACCGGGTCAGAGCCAGCATCAAGGAGGAGGTCTCTAAGATGTTGGCGTTAGGGGTGATTGAGCCCTCCCACAGTCCTTGGGCCAGCCCAGTGGTCTTGGTCCCAAAGGCTGCGGCGCCCGGTGCCACTCCAGAACTCCGGTTTTGTGTGGACTACCGTGGGCTCAATGCCGTCACCAGGACTGACGCGCACCCCATCCCCAGAGCTGATGAGCTCATTGATCGGTTGGGAGCTGCCCGGTTCCTCAGCACGTTTGATTTGACGTCTGGGTACTGGCAGATTGCCTTAACCGATGGGGCCAAGGAGAGATCAGCATTCTCAACCCCAGAAGGTCATTACCAATTCCGGGTGATGCCCTTTGGGTTGAAGAATGCCCCTGCCACCTTTCAGAGGTTGGTCAATCAGGTGTTGGCTGGGCTGGAGGATTTCAGTGCCGCCTACCTGGATGACATTGCTGTGTTCAGTTCCAGCTGGGAAGAACATTTACAGCACCTTGAGAAAGTGTTGAGGGCTCTGCAAGGTGCAGGCCTCACGATCAAGGCCAGTAAGTGCCAGATCGGGCAGGGTTCTGTGGTGTACTTGGGACACCAGGTAGGAAGCGGCCAGGTGGCGCCCCTACAACCCAAGATTGACACCATTCTGGCTTGGGAGCCCCCAAGACCCAGACAGAGGTGAGAGCCTTCTTAGGTCTCACCGGCTATTATAGGAGATTTGTTAAGGGCTATGGCACCATCGTTGCCCCCTTAACAGAGCTGACCTCTAAGAGGCAGCCCAGGAAAGTGATCTGGACTGAGTCCTGCCAGAAAGCTTTTGATGCCCTGAAGGCAGCCATGTGCACGGCGCCCGTGCTCAAGGCACCTGACTTCTCCAAAGAATTTGTCGTGCAGACTGACGCTTCAGAGCATGGTGTGGGAGCGGTGCTCTCACAACTGAACGAAGAGGGCCTGGATCAGCCTGTAGTCTTCCTTAGCAGGAGACTACTTCCCAGGGAACAGAGGTGGAGTGCCATAGAAAGGGAAGCTTTTGCTGTGGTCTGGGCGCTGAAGAAGTTGAGACCATACCTGTTTGGGACTCACTTCCGGGTTCAGACAGACCACAGGCCCCTCAGATGGTTGATGCAAATGAGGGGCGAGAATCCAAAACTGCTGAGGTGGTCCATCTCCCTACAGGGAATGGACTTTACGGTGGAACACCGTCCTGGTACAGAACACGCCAACGCAGATGGTCTGTCCAGGTTCTTCCGCCTTAGTGAAGAGAACTCCAATGGGGTTGGGTAGTTCTCCCTACTTTCAGCTGGAGGGGACATGTGTTAGACTTGGCATCTTTTGGCGTGTTTCCCCTGACTTTTTGCTTTCTGACCTCCCGGTTTTGATTCTGTTTTTGCTGGTGTGATGATTCTGCGCACTTTCCTCACTGCGGTCCAGTGGGAAAGTGCAAGTGCTCCTGTATAAAATGTGTTATGGATTGGTGTTTCCATGATTGGCCTATTTGGTTTATCTGTCAGTCCCTTGTAAAGTGCACTACGAGTGCCAGGGCCTATAGACCAAATGCTGTTGGTGGGCTGCAGCACTGGATTGTGCCACCCACGCAAACAGCCCGTAAAGTGTAACTCGGGCCTGCCATCGCAGAGCCTGTGCGCAGCCTGAGGCTGCCATGTCGACTTGGCAAGTGCACACACTTGCAAGTCCCTAAACCTTCCCTTTGCTACATGTTAGTCACCCCTAAGGTAGGCCCAAGGTACCCCTGTGGGCAGGGTGCGTTGTACGCGAAAGGTAGGACATGCCCGGGTGTGTGCGGCATGTCCTGATAGTGAATTACAGCCTAGTTCGTTTTTCACTATTGCAAGGCTACCTGTTCCCCCTAGGCCAGAACGGGCGGTTTTGATTATTACAGCTTATAATCCTAACTGACCCCGGGAACATGGTAGAAATTCGAGTTTAGTATGCCTGGACTCAGAATGATAAAATGCAGCTTTTAGTAAGGTTGGTTTTACCATTCTGGGTTTGAAAATACCACTTTTAGAAGGTGGGTATTTTCTTGCCTAACCATCCAAGCCTGCCTCTGCGAGATTGTGTATTCCTTGTCTGGAGTGTGAGTGACAGGGGCTGGGGGATGCCCGGAGACAGGGTGAGTCAGCGCAGGGCTGAATAGCCAGATCGACCTGTAGATGGGTGGGAGGGGTCGCACCTGGGCCCTGAATAGGACAGTGCCTTCCCTCCACAATGCTGGCTCCACCTCCTGTGGTGCGTCTGATGTCCCTGGCCCACTCACTGAAAGAAGGGACGGAGACTTGTCAACAAAGTGCTCCAGAACTGGTTTGGACTAGGCGAAGGCCTCTCTGCCTTCAGAGAACAAAGGAATTTGGGATATAAATATTGGGGCCCTGACCCCATGAATTTAGATCTCGCTGGAATCAAGGAACCTGCCAAGACGAAGAGCTGGAAGAGCTGCCAGGAGGAGTACTGCCCCTTTGCTGTGTTGTTGCTTTGTTGGGTTGGCCTGCAGCTGCTGCTTCTGCCTTGGGCAGTGAAAGGACTGGACTGAACTTTCTACAAACTTGTGCTGAGTATCTCCAAGGGCCAGAAACCGAGCTGGCCTCCTGTTAAGAAGTCTCAGGGACTGCAAAGACTTCACAAGCCTCTGGGTACCGCTTCTGGAACGCTGTTTCAGTTGCCACAGAGGAAGGGAACTGCAACCGACTCCGTCAACCGAATCCATCCCTGGCCGGTGACCTGTTTGCACCGCAGACCGCATCGCCCCGCTTCGCAACCCTGGTCTCACCGTGGGCGACGTCCGACGCCGCCAACATCGAGCCGCTGCTTGCACCGTGACCTGTGGGCACCGCAGTTCGCATCGCATCGCTTCACTGGGCCAGCCGGACCAGACCGACACTGTCGCTGCAACTGGCTCAAGAGTCGAGACCGCACCGCATTTGGGGCACCGCTCGCACGTCTGCGACGCACCGCTCCGACTCGCATCGCTGTCCGACGCCAGCTCCCGCACTCCGGCTGGGTCGCCTGCATCGCAACCTGTCAGCACCGCATCGAGCATCGTCTCACCCTGCCTCGCACGCCTTGGGCTCACCGACTCCGTCTGCACGACGCTCATCGAGCCGCTGCCTGCACCGCATCGAGGGACACCGCACCTTGCATCGCTCCGTCTTGCACCGCAACCGCGACGAACGCCGACCGGCTCGTACACTCCGTACCAGCCACAACGAGAAAAGGTACTGTGACCGAGTCTGTTCATGACTCTGCTGGCCCGTATCGACGCGGTCGGCTGGAACTGTTAGACTCTGTGGTTTTCAGCATCACGGTAGGCTCGGACGGAGCTACCGACTCGTACGAACTTTGCTTTTGTGCTATTCCTGCAAAGAAGAAGTTAACGTATCAAGTATTCATTCGTAAAGTATAGTATTGTGGATTTTTGTCGTAATTGGTCTTGTCTTGAGTATATAAAATATTGGTTATTTTTCTAAACTGGTGTGGTGTCCGTTTGTAGTGCTTACACTGTATTACTGTTGGTTATGTGCAAATGCTTTACACACTGCCTCTGAATTAGGCCTGACTGCTCGTGCCAAGCTACCACGAGGGTGAGCAGGGGTTACTTCACGAGTGTAACAACCCTTACCCTGACTAGGAAGAAGGGTCCCTACTTGGACAAAGGTGCAAGCCCTTGCCAACTAGAGATCCCATTTCTAACACCAACCCACACAGAGAAACCGCAGACATCACCCCTTCCCAGCACCTCTGCGACAAGCTCGGAACCTTCTTCCACCTCAAGATCAGAACACTCTACGACAACTTCACTGACCACCCACAAGACACCTCAGCCAGCCCTTCACCTCGCCAAGACACCAGCCAGCCCACCATCTCCAACTGGACACCAATCACAACCATGGACACCGCCGCGGCCATGAAAGGCATCCACTCGGGGGCCCCCACCGACCCCTGCCCCCCGCACATCTACCACAGAGCCGCAGACACCATCGCACCCCAACTGCAACACACCATCAACACCACCTTCAAAACAGGCACCTTCCCAGACGACTGGAAGCACGCCGAAGTCAGGCCCCTGCTCAAGAAACCCACGGCGGACCCCACCGACCTCAAAAACTACTGGCCCATCTCGCTTCTCCCCTTCGCAGCCAAAGTGGCAGAAAAAGCAGTCAACAGGGAACTGACACGATTCATCGAAGAACACGCCATCCTCGACCTGTCCCAATCCGGATTCCGAGCTAACCACAGCACCGAGACCGCCCTACTCGCCGCCACAGACGACATCCGCACCCTCCTGGAGCAGGGCCACTCCACGGCCCTCATCCTCCGCGACCTGTCTGCAGCCTTCGACACCGTCTCTCATCGCACACTAATCACCAGACTACGCGAGGCCGGCATACAAGGAACTGCCCTAGACTGGATCCGCTCGTTCCTCACCGGAAGAAGCCAAAGGATCAGACTACGGCCCTTCCTCTCCGCCCCCACCGACATCACCTGCGGAGTACCACAGGGGTCATCTCTAAGCCCGACCCTCTTCAACGTCTACATGGCCCCCCTTGCAGACATCGTCCGACAACACGGCCTCAACATAGTATCCTACGCCGACGACACCCAGCTCATCCTCTCCCTCACCAAAGACCCCACCACCGCTAAACTCAATTTCCAGAGAGGAATGCAAGAAGTGGCAGTATGGATGACCAACAGCTGCCTAAAACTCAATGCCGAGAAAACAGAAGTCCTCGTCCTTGGAACAACCCCATCAGCATGGGACAACACCTGGTGGCCCACCGCCCTCGGAAGCCCACCTACCACCTCAGACCACGCCAAGAACCTCGGCATCATACTCGACTCATCACTCACCATGAACCGACAGGTCAACGCCGTCACCTCCAGCTGCTTCAACACCCTCCGCATTCTCTGAAAGACCTTCTAATGGATCTCCCCGAATCGAGGAAAACAGTCACCCACGCACTTATCACCAGCAAACTCGACTATGGCAACGCACTCTACGCCGGCATCAACAAGTCCCTACTCCGCAAACTGCAAACGATACAGAACACCGTGGCCAGTCTCGTCCTCGGCACCCCCCGGCACGAACACATCAGCCAACACCTGCGGCGACTCCACTGGCTCCCCGTGGAGAAGAGAGTCACCTTCAAAATCCTCACCCACGCCTACAAGTGCCTGCACAACAACGGACCCAAATACCTCAACGACAGAATAAACTTCCACGTACCCAAAAGAAACCTGCGATCATGCAACCTCGCACTGGCCGAAACACCACGGATCCACAGAGCCAGATCAGGCGGGAGATCGTTCTCTCACATCGCAGCCAAGACCTGGAACGAGCTATTGGCAGACATCAGACGTGCCCCCTCCCTGAACACCTTCAAGGAAGACCCTCAAGACCTGGCTCTTCGGCTGAACGGAGCGGCATGGGTGAGTAGCGCGCTTACAATCCCCCTGATTGATTGATTGATTGATTTCTTTAACTAGAGCAATTCTGCTGGGCTATTCAAGAATTACTTAACTGCAGCCTGTTTTCTTTCTCTGAGGTTTACAGCAGTGTTTCCAGTTAGGTTTCTCCCACCATTCCAAATTAGATCACAAAAAGCATCATTAATCAACAGAGAACACAACAGAGAGGCAGTCAATAGGAAGCTGTTCAAAATACTGCACCCCACTGAAGGGGCAGTCAAGCCAATAGTCTTTCTTTATGGTGCTCCCTTACTTCACAGCATCCTTCCAGCTATACTAAGGTTCAAAGCGGCATAATTATGCTAAAACAAGCTCACTTGACACTGAAAGCTAGCAGGTTGGAAGATGGGCTCTTTATTTGGAGCAGGTGCTAATTCCCTGGACCACATATCAGGGCAGGCCACAACAACATGCTATTACCAATTTCCTGTTAATTCAAGCCAACATTATGCCAACAATACTAAATTTGATGTTAATCTTTGTGGAAATGTTTCTTGCATGGGGCTTCAAATATCCTTAACATGACACCGGGTAGAGGGAGAGAGACAGAGTCAGAAGTGAAGGTCGGTAGACAAGTTTAGATAACAAAACAGATTAGGTATAGGTCAAATAGAGAGGATGCTCACTTTCCCAGGGTGCCCTGTGGAAGGCGGGGGCCCTGAGCAGTTCCCCACTTTGCCCATACCATAAGACGTTTCTGGCACTACAAGCATATAAGGGAAACCCTAGGGTCAATAGGGACTTGGGATATATTAGGTTTGTGCATGAACTATGGTCCCTAATGGAATAATCCAAGAAAACTATCCTCAAAGCCAAATGGTAATTTAATGTACTAACAAAATGCAAAAAAGGAAAAAGCAAAAATGTAATGAACAACGGAGTGGGTGCTAGTGACAAACGTGCTCAGTGCTCCTTGAAGTGCGACACACAGATGTGATAAAGGTAATAAAAGTGTGTATCAAAGCAGTAAAGAACACAAGAGCCTGTGAATGACAATACACAATGATATGGGGTTGTGTGCAAGTCAACGGCGTGTTCAATAATATTGTAAATACAGGCTCTGTAAAACAATGATACACTGCGGACAAGAGCTTTCCAATAATGGTCTCCTGGTTTAGAGGAAGTGGCCACGTGGGATGCAGCACTCTCCAGGTGACATGAGCAGCAAGCAAGCGACCCATTAGTACGACCTGGAGAGAGAGCTGTAGCATTCTGTCTTAGGAAATATTAAAATAAAAAGGAGAGAATTAAAGAAATGAAAGGGAAAGTATAAAAAGAGACAATTGAAACCTAAAGGCCTGGCAAACCAGCCCTGACACTGAAATGCACTAATTTTCAGGAGAATGTACATATGTGATCATAAAATATCATCTTTCAGTGTGCAAAAGAGCCAATGACTGATGTGGACTGAACAATTACCCAATGCAGTATGAGTTCATGAATGGAGGAAGAGTGTACATGACATTCAGACAGATCAATGGTTGAACATAGCTTACCCTTGGGCCCTCCATGTATCTATTTCGATATATATGGATATACGTATTATTTCATTTTTATCAGGTCTAGCCTGGGCAGCGCATGCGCTGCTGAGAGGCATGCAGTAGTGGAGTACGGAATAGAAGCCCCACGAACTCTCCACCCATATTTGTAATTGGCTTGTGTCATTGTCCTTCGTAAACGCTGGCTTCTGAATCATTATTAGGCTTGTTAGTCCTTCCTTGGTACCGCCCTGTCTGCATTTGTTACCTGTTGTTGAAAAAGACAGCGGTCTGGGGTGAGGCCAAAAGGGTCCTCGGGTAGCCAGAGCTACTATTACTTCACCCTACGTACTCCATGGAAGGAGGAATGAAGGGAGAGCCCCTGTTGTCAAACCTTCATCAAGGTGCGCTCTCCGCGGCATCACCTCCCTTCATTCCTCCTTCCATGGAGTACGTAGGGTGAAGTCTGTGGGGTTACAAAGGACCCCCAGGAAGTGGAGAGTGACACAGGTCACCCCACCTAGTGGTTTTCTCACCACAGAGTTGGTAAGAGCGGAGCCCTTTTATTAATATAGGTCCTGATGAATGCCATGTACCACTGTATGACACTAGGCAGAAACATGTCGACCCAGACCCAATTCTATACGGCGAGGGGTTAATAACTTTCCCCATATCACCGTTCACGTGTTTTTAATACCATACAGCTACCTATTCCATTAAAATTTAGTGAGGCAACTGTAATGGTTTTTAAATCTCACTCACTCACTTTGGGCCCCCACTTAGTTTAGAAGTGCATCCCTGTCGTCAGGTGAATGCCCGCCCTCTATCAAACCAAGTTTTTAGAGGGCGAGGACGGCCGATGATGAAGCATGACACCAGGTGGTGTGTGAGGCCAGTCCTAAACTTTTTATGAGATGTCTTCACTCACATACACAAAACAACCCTGAACACTTTTTAGGTCATAAAATCGGGAGCGGCCTTATTTGTGTATAACAGTTTATGTTGGAGGCTGGCCTACTCCTGATGCCCTGTCTGCCCCTAGTTCCCTTCCCCAGCATAGCCTGGGGCTAGTGTGGTCACTGCATTTGTTACCTCCCATAACGACTGGACCTTTTACTGGTGTTGTTACATGGTCTGCTTTATAAGTTGGTGAGCACTATTTTATTCAATGCTCTTCCCCTATGCCACCCACTACCTCGCAGCACGGCGCACTTTTATTTTAATGTTTACTAATGGCGGTCCGCTTTAACTATAGCGGCGACGTTTTTTTATTTATTTATTTTAGCAGCGCAGTCGCATTTAGCAACTGCGCTTACTTATTTATTTGATTTGTTTACTGGCGCCCATGCGGCGCTTTCACATTCATAGAGGCCGCGTCCCTTTCTTTATACAAACCGAGTCTAAAGAAAGGTACGCGGCTGACATTAAAGTGAAAGCGCGGCATGGGCGCTTTTACCACAAAAAAACATCTGTTTGTCAACTTGACAAACAGATGCTTTTTTATCTTTAAAGCACCCATGCCGCGGTTTTACTTTAATGTCAGCAGGGTACCTTTCTTTAGACTCGGTTTGTGTAAAGAAAGGCCTTCATGAATGTGAAAGCACCGCATGGGCGCTAGTGAAAAAAACAAATATTTGCAATGCAACAGGTCTCGCATTTACGAGAGTTTAAGCTATTGCATTGCCAATAGCTTAAACTCTCATTAATGCGAGACCTATTGCATTGTAAATGCTTGTTATTACAAGGTCCTGGTAGACAGGTAAGAGGAGTATCCACACTTAAATGTATCACAACTTTAATATGTGCTTTCCACAATCGATATGTCGGGCCTTCTGCCTTTATCGTATCTTGTTGTAATAAATAGTCGGCCTACAGCCTTTATCATTGGCTTGTCGCCTTAACCAACTTGAGACTACTGCACTGAGCATAGACTTCCCCCAAGGCAGGCCTCAGGCATACAATCATGAACATAGAAATGTATACAACATTAACGCTGGCAAAGCAAAATACAGTCTCTCCTAACAGAGCCTAACATGAATCATGTAGTGCATCTCTTCTAACCCCACGGTTTGCTCAGGTGGATCATCAACACGAAAACCCTTGCCTACTACGGTAATCTGTGAGATTTCATGTAACAAAATACCTGCCAACAGGCTTTAGCATGGTGTAATAACAATCACTGCTTAAAAGTCTATTGTGTCTTTAACACATGTGTTGCACAGTAAGTAGGCCAGGTCCACTGACTTTGTCATAAAGTTTCATAATAAACAGATCAAACCTATAATATATGTCATCACTTTTCCCCATGAACTGATGAAGTCCACTCCCTTCATTGGCTTTACACTTTACCCAAAAACGGCCTAATCAAGCCCACACAAACTGGCAGCCATCATGCGTACAATTACAGAAGTACAAACACGTAGAAAAATACAACTTGCAAAACAACATTCAGCCCCTCTCAACAGGAATTGCCACAGTGAAAACCCCAGGGTTTTTCAGAGTGGGTGGGCAGCGCAACAACCCCAACCTACTACAGTAATCTATGAGATTACATGTCACAAAGTACCTGTCTGTTGCCTGTAACACAATGTGATAAGAACCAACTGTTTAAGGCTTACTCGCTTTCACAAATGCTTTTCACAATAAATAAGCCAGGCAGACTGCTTTTGTCATGACGTTTCATAATAAGCAGGCCAGACCTATGGCATTGGACATAATGTTTCCCAGTGCACCAATGCCTCCTGTGGACTAGGTAGACATGAGGTCAGTGTCGCCGGCAAGACTAAAAAGAGACTTATTATACCCCATTTTTCAAGAAAATTGGTATTTTCAAATGACAAAATCATGGCACGTGCTGTCCCATAGCGTGTTTAAAAAACATGAAGTGAAAAACAAGAACCCCTTCCCTAACCGCAGTGACTCTGCACTACCATAAAAAATCTCAAACTTGTGTAAAGCCCATCTTCGGCCTCGTCGCCATTAGATAGTTGCTTTTGTACTTTTCCATCCGAGAATGTAAACCACCGCCCTGCTGCTAACACTCAGGGGCAGATTTACAAGCCCCTTGCGCCACTTTTGTGTCACTTTTCCCATGTTAAAAGTGACGCAAAAGTGGCGCAAGGGGCTTGTAAATCTGCCCCTCAGTGACTTTCACCGACCTTACAGAAAATCTCTTTATTGTGCTTTCAAATAAGGGTCAAATTCAGAGAGGTCTAGCGCCACAGGCTCTGTTTGAAGACGTAGAAGGTCAGAAATATGATTTGGGGCATGGGGGAGGGTTAAACGCCGGTCAAGAGGGTGAATTGAAAGAGCGAACTTGCCCAATTGTTCCCACCGTCTTGTCTTCAGAAGTGAAAGTTCAGCTTTTGCAGCAACTCCAGCTTATTAAACTATTCCAAATGTGTCACCCAAATGTACTTACACTCTTTCTGGGTCATTCGTGAAGGAAAGTAGCATTTTGGCAGCCTGGTTTCTAGAGGCCATTCATTCAGAAACACATGTGGAGTCACAAAGTGGGATGAAATGCTACCGAATGCGACAAAGTAGCTACACTCTAGCAAATTATTTGACCACAGTGAAGATCCCTAGCGTTTCAACTACACACTTTCCAGTAATGTCCTTTAGCCTTGGTAATGGTTACCAAATCCCTAACCTCTCTCCAACAATACCCTTTACAGTGGCAATGTATAATAAATCCAGACCATAATTTTTAGGGGGCAAAACACTTTCACAAATTTACAGATCTTTTAACAAAACACAAGCAACTTGGTAAGGTTAACTTACCGGCAATCATGGTTTTATAGGCCGTGCCACAGCTGTTCAAGTAGCCAACATTCCTCTTTGCCAAGAAAGAGCCGACAAGGTACAAGAGTCAATTAGAGTAGTTTGCTGAGGGGGGCATCAGATGACCACGGTTGGATCCCCCCTCTCTTCATTCCAGTAGCTCCAGCAGGGTGGGAAAAAAAGGAATTTGGGAAGCAGGAGAAAGCCTGCGTGAGGCCAAGAAGCCCACCGGCCGGCCAAGTATGTGAAATCATGCCCACACGAATGGGATGCACCATTTGAACGTGCCAATAGGGGCAATGGACGGGCGCCCAGAGCAATCAGAAAGACAAGGAAGCAGGATTGATGTCACTGTTCCTGGAAGCTATCCTACCCACCTACACCAAAGGAACCAGCTATGCAGGCGTCGCAGTCACAAACCCCCTGGGCAGCGGAGGCAGCAGCAATAATGGGTAACACAAACAAGACAAGGGGGTAGTGGCAAAGCAGACTCGGCACTTGGCTTGATGCGGTCAGTCGCTGGTAACCTAGAATATGCTGCACGCAGTCCATCAGAGGTTCCGCATCCAGCGTACACTCAGAATGTTGAGTGGCGGCTGAAATTTCCATCAGCGGAGACAGTGATTTATGGTTCTTATGAGTGATTTATTGTTCTTATGACTGATATTTAATAGGCTGCGGCCTGTTATCACCAACCCAAGACTCCGGGTATTCCTGGTAAAGGTTGGTTGGTAGTTTCAAGGTTGGGGCTGACAACTGAGTGGGTTAGGGATGCAGCCACTTTGTTCTACGGTTCTCCTGAGGATTTTAGGACTTCAGTCTCAGGACAGAAGGTTTTACGTCCCATCTTTCATTCAAGAGTCGTCTCTCAATTCAGCAAAGCTGGGGATATTGTGATCACCCAATATAACCCAGTAATTCTGATTGAATTGATGCCCGATATTGAGCACATGGGAAGGCCGAATCTGGTTGGTGCTTATCGGTGGTGATATGAGGACAACAAAACAAAAGAGGCGTTTGCTCGAGTTAGATTTCTCCCCCTAATTCCGCTTTCAGTGCTCAAAAAACTCATAAACAGTAAACACACCTTGTTAGTTCATGAGTTCAAAAGCTGGATGGGTGGGACGTTTTAGGCCTCTTGCAGAAGAAGAGGGTTCACTATCTGCTGCATGCCATTTAAATAGCCTTTAGTTACCAAAGTGTAGGACAGACGTTTTGCATCTACAGGGTCTCTGGTAGTGGCAGATTGCTTGGTGGCGACTGTTTCCTCACAGCAGCCCTGCCCAAATAGCCGCTGCGCACTCTAGCTGTTTCAAGGGAGACCATATAGAGACCACTTTATAATGATCTTACGGTTGACATGGCCATCCTGACCTTAATAATTATTTTCGAAAATGGTACCTAATTTTATTCTGTTAATGTACAAATTTGATGTGTTTTTTGATTTTGCTTTTTAAATCAAGTAACATTTTTTTAACTTAAAAACACCAACTGTCGGCCAAGTATTGCATGAGCGATTGCAGACTCGAGATTGGCAGTGGGTGGTGCAAACAGACCTGGAACGCTGTACAAGCCTTGCCGGCATTATTACTAAAGCTTTAAGGAAAACTGGAAACACTTCCTCATATTCTGTCCCAGATTGCAGGAAACCTACTTTTTAAATCTCAAGGATGAGCACAAGGTTCTCATACTGCTGGGAGAGCGCCCAAAGCTTGCTGAAAAGCTAGGTGAACACTGGTCACCCTTGGACACCATAGGGAACAGACGTATGCTTGTGCAATCATGGGGTAACACTTCTGAATCCACAAGAGTTTGTGCAACAGCTGTAAACCTGCAAGTCATACCAAAAAGTGTTATTGGTTTATGTTGTGCCAGGGCAAGAAGCTGTCGTATTTTTTACCAGGAAACTGAAATGAATAAAATCTGTTGTACACAATACTTGAAATGGAAATACAAACTGCAGGTACTCACTGTTCCCGATTACCTGTTCCCATTAAAAATACTGAAACTGCTCAGTACTGATGATACTTTCCTTTCCAAATGAAAGAACTGCCGGTACTCAGTACCTAATATCACCTGCCCATTGAAGGCACATAGAAAGAACCTGGTGCCAGATGTACGACCCTTTTTTGCGCTCGCAGACGGGTGATCGGCCCGTTTGCGACCGCAAAAAAAGGGTAATGGCATGTACAAATAGCGTTTGCGACTCTCGCTATTAGGAAGGGGCGTCCCTTCCTAATAGCGAGTCTCAATGCCATGTACTATTGTTTTGCGACCGCATTTGCAGCCGCAAAACACTCGCAGTTTACCACCTACTTCAGTAGGTGGTAAATCACTTGCAAACGGGAAGGGGTCCCCAGGGGACCCATTCCCCTTTGTGAGTGTGTGCGAAAATATTTTTTAAGAGCAATTAGTGGTCCCAGAGACCACTGCCTGCCCTTAAAAAATGAAGCTGAAAAGCTTCATTTTTCTTTTTTAAATGCATCCTGTTTTCCTTTAAGGAAAACGGGCTGCATTTAAAAAAAAAAAAAAAAACTGCTTTATTGAAAAAGCAGTCACAGACATGGTGGTCTGCTGACCCCAGCAGACCACCATCCCTGGGAGTGCTAGCCATTCCCAATAGGGTCACAAATTGCGCTTGCCTCATGAATATTAATGAGGCATGCAATTTGCGACCCCATTGGGAATCGCAAACAGTGTCTGAGACACTGTTGTACATAAATTTTTGCGAGTTGCAATTCAACGCAATTTGCGACTCGCAAAAGTGAATGGTTGTACATCTGGCCCATAGGGCCCCGGATGAAGAGTTTGAAGCCTATATGTGGACAAGAGGGGTCGTAATGAAGTCCCAAAAATACAGATTATAGACCATCTGAGGATTTTGTAAGCAGAACGTCCACGTCAGTGCACAGAGGATGGTTAAAAAAAAAGATGAATATGGAACAGTCTCACGCTCCAGATACCAGATATTTTTAAAAAATTAACCGTTTCTGAAAACGCCCTTTAAACTAACTGCAACATAGCCAGACGTTGCAACCTACTCACACCCAATCGATGAGACCATTAAAGATGCGCTAAGGCAAACATGTGAGGCAATCCCAACAATATTTATTTTAAAAATATTTTTATTAATTTCTGGTTTCATGAAAACACAACCGTCTTCGCACGTGTAACAAACAGCAACATTCAAGACATCTAGGTCCGTTTGTATACACACATGTATGATATGCACCGTAGTATACCAAAGTCTTACACCTCCTCTGCCCAATATGGTTGCCCCCATAACCTCCACATATTTAAAATACAACCATTTACCCTGAAGGGGAGGGAGAGGGGAGCCGCATCTATTCTTCTCCACTTACGGCCTGTGTGGACGTGTCATGTAGGTCCAGCCCATAGTGTTGTATCCAACAGCCCCAGACCCTGCGAACCCCTCTACTGTTATATGTGACACTTTCCGCTGCCATGTATAGGTCCATTCATCTCTTCCATTCGTGTAATGTCGGTGGGGTTTGAGCGCCCCAGTGTCTTGCTATATCCTTCTTTGAGACCAATAGGCCCAAGGCACTAAATAGTAACTGCGGTCTGGCAATGTCTACTTCGCTCGGGATCCCCAGCAGAATACATTTTGGGTTCAAGGGGAGGGAGACCTGCAACACTACGTTTAATTCCTGCACAATCTCTTCCCAGTAGGCCTGTATGTTGGGGCAGCCCCATATCATTTGGTGGAAGTCTCCCAGTTCATGTCGACATCGCAGACAGCTCGGATTGTCAGCCTGCCCAAATCTGTGAAGTTTGGTCCTGTCATAATACACCCGGTGGAGGATCTTATTTTGAATAAGGCACAGACGAGCCTTAATTGCCACCTCCCTGGGGTACTTCAGAGCAGCCTCCCAGTCAATATCTTCCATCCCACCTCACCCTCCCATGTTTCCTGGAGCTTGCCAAGGTTATCGGGCATATTGTTGTTCAGTGTTTTGTTTGTAAGTGACATTGCCTTAAGTGTGAGTTGTTCCTGCAGTAGCCGCTCCTCTAGTGGCACGTATTCAGGCAGGTCGTCCCCACTCAGGCCCTCCGCTAGCCATGCATGGCGTAGCTGGGCATATATATGAGGAATTAGGATGTATGAAGCGTAAAGTGAGCAGAGAGGGCCGACATTTTTTTAAGCGTGCCCTTATCGGTCATGTCCCCAATGGTCGAGATCACAAGTGTGTCCCATGATCTGAATCCCTGCAGTTTACTCAGTTCCATGAGCCAATTCCCTTTTCACAGTGGCGTGCCTTAGTAATCCTATGTGCGCATCCCAGTGTTCTGGATGCCCTCTCCCATGCCTCAAGAATAGTCCATGTGGCCGGAAGCAATCTATGGTTCCCTTTGCCTCCATAGAGATAGTGGAGGGATGTGTGAGACATCAACATTTCTCACTTCAGCCTGTATGTGGGGTGATCGCCTCCTAAGTGTATCCAGTCATTGATGGGGGTTAAGTGCTCTGCCCAGTAATAGGCTTCAACATCCAACAGTGCCAGCCCATTATAGGAATTACTCTGTAGTGTGCACAGAGCGATCTGTGGGTGTCTCCCAAGCCACAACAGTGAGCGCAGTTCAGCATCTATCTCCCGAAATATTGTGCGTGGGAGGGGGTGATAGGTGTTCTGTAGCGCTTATAAGTACTGGGGCAGGGTATCATTTTAAACATGGCAGCGCTGTCCATTATTGTGAGCGGTAGGGTCTTCAACCTCCCCGCATTGTCATTGAATTTAGTCAAAATTCATTGGAATTTGTGTTCGTGATACATTCCCTTATCTGGCGTGAGGAATATACCCAAATACGTAAAACCGTCTGCCATCACTCTCAGATCTCCTGGTAAGGGAGGCCACTCTCGCATCCGACCGGAGCTGCACACCATCGACTTGTGCCAATTAACCTTATACCCTGAATGCCCAATCCCAACAATTTCATGCCCATCAAAATCCTCAGCAAGAGTGAGCAAGACATCTATCTGCATACCTGTCAGTCAGATATTCAGAAACTACATTGAAATCCAGCATTCAGCAACCACCACTGGCTAAAACCAACCTTCACACAATGTCGAAAAACAAGGAAAAATGTTTTGAAACTTCAGGCTCAGGCTTCTTTCTTGGTACACTAACTGGTCATTTAACCTTCGGCGGGCAGTCCACCAGCCTAACTGGGCTGGATCTGGGCCTGCCTCCATCACTGAGATGCAGGACTGCCAACCATAAATTGAGATCCCAGCTGTGTCAAATGGGATTATTTTGGTGGATTAGGTATAGTGGGACCAACTCATCTCCCAACACGGATGTATCAGGGTATCATGCTGCCACAAGAAAGAGTTGGCAAAGAAAATACTTACATCTAGATAATACTGCATTTCTTAAGCTTAGTTAAGAGCCAGGTGTAGACATTCACTTTCACACCTGATATGGAGCAAAGTGGTCTCACGGTGGATGCAATAAGTCATTGAGGAAATGGACTCATGCAGAGATGTGTGCATAACCTGGAGTTACAGGTTCAACTGTAATATTATGTTATTGGAACTTATAGAGCGCACTATACCCTGAGGTGTAAAAGTGCTAGCGGGAAGTACCCAAGACCAAACAGAAAACAGAGAAGCCACAATAACTGATGGAGAGAGAAAAGCCATATTCTCAGCAGTTTTTTAATGCAACAAGAGAGTCAGCTTCTGAGATATGGGCGGGGATGGTATTCCACAGTTTGGTAGCAGCCAATGAGAAGAACCTACCTCCCCATCTGGCCTTACGGAATCTGGGAACCAACACCTGCTTGCGAAAGGAGGATCTGAGAATCCTACTCAGGGAGTACAAATGAAAAAGGCAGTTGCAATGGCTATAGCCTTTCTGATGCAAAGCTTAAAAAAAACATGCAGAGACCCTTAAAAAGAATCCTTTCTTAAACTGGAAGCCAGTGGAAGGAGCGAATCTCGTCTGTGACCGAAAGATGGCTCGGGACGTTAAGGATAAGTCGGGCAGCCGCGTTCTGGGAAACTTGAAGTTTGTTAAAACAGGAAGCATTGATATTGAGGTACAGAGAGTTGCAGTAATCCAATCGTGAAATGATAAGTGCGATTATGACTGATCAGCGTGAATATGCAACGTTACAACGCATGCGATACATCGCATGCCATTACAACGCGGTTGTTACATTGACCGCGTTGTTACATCGCATACCATTGCAACGCAAGTTGTTATAACTACTTGCTGTAGGGGGCACTGGATGTTGGAATAGTTTAATTTACTATTCCAACTCCAGTCTGTGCAACAGTAGGGAAGGTGTTGGATTTTAAATCCAACACCTTCTGCCCCCTACAGCAAGTCGTTGTAACGGCTTGCGTTGTAATGCTTAGCCAGGTAACAACGCAGTCGTTGTAACGATGTATCTCATGCGATGTAAAGGATGTTTCCCGATCAGCGCAGATTCACTAGAATATAAGGAAAAATCTTTCTCAAAGTCCTGATACTAAGAAAACGTGCTAGTAGTACAGCTGACCCGAGTATCAAAGATATTATCAAATAAAACACCCAGGTTTTTGGATGATTTGACCGGGGTTGAAAGAGGTCCGCAGTCCTCCGGCTACCAGATGTTAGACCAAACAGACTCTTGAGTGCCAAAGACCAATACCTTTGCTTTGTCAGCATTAAGTTTAAGGGTGTTGTATATCATCCCCCTACTAATGCTAGATCATGCAGTGATTTAACTTCTTGGATACAGAAGTCAGGTCATTAGAAATAGACACGATGATCTGGGTGTCAGCCAATGGAGCAACATACACGTTAAAAAGAGTTGGACTCCGGGACAAGCACTGAGGCACTGAGGGACTCCAAAAGGAAGACTCAAAACTTCCACCTCGAAACCTCCACAGCTAACCATTTGTACTCTGTAGGTAAGAAAAAAGTGGAGGAGCATAAGAGTAGACCCACCAACACTGATTTGCTGCAGCTGTTGAATCATCCGTACTGGTGCGATGGTATCGACTTGTAAGGTTGGTATCAACTCGAAATAGAAGTCTTGAGAGTCAGTTGGAGATAATGCTTTATTTAAAATATCTCTTGGAGCTGATTTTGAGTGCACACGCTACAGACTCAATAATCTGTTGCACATTTGTGTATTTACTTGCCATCAGAGGTGCTTACAAATTACCATAGTTGAGGCTTGGTGAATGGAAAGGCCTTGAGGGATTTTAGGAAAGAGGGGACGAGTGTGGCAAGCTTCGATGTAGACAGGGAAGTTGTCCAAAGGTTCAGATGAAGGATCATAAGTCTTTACTGCTGATTAAGTTAATATATGTTCAGTTTAGGTTATTCTAAATTTAAACATGATGTCAACGTCTGGTAGCTATGGCACAGAGCAGACCAACTTAACTTTAGAAAATGTGTAAAGCATTTAGAAATACCAAAACAGTTAAAAAGTCGAAAACACAACACAATCCAATCTATACAAATAGAGAATAGTTTCATGAACAAAATGGCACCAAAATGAAAAAAACACATTAAGGGCACCCAGAAATAAGAAATGTTTACGTTTAAATAAAAAGAGCACCAAAAAGCATAAAGCGACAGCCACAGTCATCTGATTGTACTTCACCGGGCCCAGACGCAATTTAAGACCAACCGCGATAGAGGGCAGGTCAGATACAGAAAACAAGTTCATCCTGGTTGGAAGTTTTACCTTCTGACTTTTAGTCTCCGAAATGGAAGTCAAAAATCTTCAGCAAGTCATGCTAGAAGGCTGTGTCCAAGATGGGCTCCTTGAAGCTGGATAGCCATCGGATGAGGTCCTGATGAAGATGTTGACTTTTGGCGTGAAAGCTCAGAGCGAGAGAACTTAAAGATTTGTGCCTAAGGAAGGTCTTTCGCCGGCCGGTTAATCTTTTTGCCTTCGTCCAGTGAAGATTTCTTTGTTCGGACTTACTCACTTTTTTGGAGCTCGGATTCCTCCAGCGAGACAAGGCTGCAAGCTGTAGCCAAACAGGGATCCACAAGACTGGTTACCCTCTCTGTGACGTCCAGCTGAAAAGGATTTGTGGCTATTGAAAAGGTCCGAGTGGGAGCAACCTGAATCTATGCCCCAGCGACAATTAACGTTGTCAGATTCATTTGGCAGGTTTGTCCCGGTACTCCGGAGGTCTTTGGAGCCAGAAAAGTTCTAGGTCCCAGGTTTCTCAGGATATTAGGAGCAGTACATTTTGACACAGCAAAAGGTTTCAGGAAGTCAGGAAAAGCACTTGGGTGCGGAGAATGGGGTCAAACCTCATTCCAGCAGAGGCCAACAGCAGGGTTCAGGGCAAGACTAGTAGAAAATTATCAAGTGTGCTCTTTGGGAAAAGGCCTTCTAGCTGCTTGTTGTGTCCCTCTAGCTTAACAGGTCAGTCAAATGACATTTGTAGTCCACTTCTTTGTCCTGGGTACATGAGGGAGCAAGTCTAGTCTTTCAGGTCTCCCCACTGGTCCCAACAGCAGGTGTAGTCACTCTTCTGTCATCTACAGGTAAAATAGTGTTCTGTAGAGGGGGCCAGGGGTGCCAGATTTATGCCTGGCACTAGCCTGTGAGTGGGCTGACTTCTGGCCTCTACCAAACTAATATACAAAATGTTCCCAGGGGTAACCCTACCCACTTATGCAGCAGTTTCCGTGTGCCCTGCTGCAAACAATCCCATGGTGCCTTGAACTACTTACATACAAAATGGTAGAACCTTTCTTCCCCCATGTACAGCTTCTGTGCCCACCCGAGAGATGTGGTCAGGAAAGGGAGCAACTCCTCCTCTGTGGTCACAGATGGACTTTTAGAGCCTTTAGGGCAGGGAAAAGGTGAATTTCTAAAAGTACCTTTCGCAAAATATTTATTACAAATCCAAATTTACCAGTGTATTTACCTTGTAATATATGTTTTTAAAAGTCCAGGAATGAACCTTGTAACTGGTTCCTAGGCTGAGATATGACTATTAATTTTAACACTGTGCCCCTATGCTTTCCTATTGAACAGCTAACCATGTGCAAGTGAAAATAGCTTTCAGGGCCTTATCACTGTAAGGACATGTTTAACACTAAACTTTTACATGCCCTACTTTCAAATAGCATGCACTCTGCTTTATGGGGATTAAGGCCTACTTAGGGATAACTCATTAATATTTAAAAATAAGGTTTAGGCCTTTCAAAAGGGGTTGGTTTGGCAGGTAAAAGTTGCAGTTTTGAAACTGCACAGACAGACTACAGAGGTAGGCCTGCAGTTAGATTTGCATTGTCATTGTAGTGGGTGGCACAAAGTGTGCTGCAGCTTATTAGTGGCATTTAACTTACAGGCCCTGGGTACACTTTGTACCTTGTACTAGAGCATGGGTACTCACAAACTTTCTCTCGGGGGCCAAATTTACAGTGTGGTTTGTGGCCGAGGGCCGCACCGGTGGGGGCGAGGTCAGTGGGGGAGGGGCGGGGCTAGAGCAAAAAAAAAACTATGACCATGAGGTTGAACACAAGCCCCTGCAGCGGACGCCTTCGTCCACTGAGCCACCAGACCCGGCATACACACATCTCTCTCTCTCTATCTATCTCTGTCTCTCTTTCTCTCTCTCTCGCTCTCTGTCTCCCTCACTCTCTCTATCTCTCCCTCCCTCCCTCTCTCTATCTCTCCCTCCCTCCCTCTCTCTCTCCCTCTCTATCTCTCCCTCCCTCCCTCCCTCCCTCTCTGCCTCCCTCTGTCTCACTCACTCTGTTTGTCTCTCTCTCTCTCTCTGTCTCCCTCCCTCTCTCTCTGTCTCCCTCTCTCTCTCTGTCTCCCTCTCTGTCTCCCTCTCCCTCTCTGTCTCCCTCCCTCTCTGTCTCCCTCCCTCTGTCTCCCTCTGTCTGTCTCCCTCCCTCTGTCTCCCTCCCTCTGACTCCCTCCCTCTGTCTGTCTCCCTCTGTCTGTCTCCCTCTGTCTGTCTCCCTCCCTCTGTCTCCCTCCCTCGGTCTCCCTCCCACTGTCTGTCTCCCTCCCTCTGTCTGTCTGTCTCCCTCTGTCTCCCTCCCTCTGTCTGTCTCCCTCTGTCTGTCTCCCTCTGTCTGTCTCCCTCCATCTGTCTGTCTCCCTCCCTCTGTCTGTCTGTCTCCCTCCCTCTGTCGCCCTCTGTCTGTCGCCCTCTGTCTGTCGCCCTCTGTCTGTCGCCCTCCGTCTGTCGCCCTCCGTCTGTCACCCTCTGTCTCCCTCTCTGTCTCTCTCTGTCTGTCTCCCTCCCTCTGTCTCCCTCCGTCTGTCGCCCTCTGTCTGTCGCCCTCCGTCTGTCGCCCTCCATCTGTCGCCCTCTGTCTGTCTCCCTCCCTCTGTCTGTCTCCCTCCCTCTGTCTGTCTCCCTCCCTCTGTCTGTCTGTCTCCCTCTGTCTGTTGCCCTGTCTCCCTCTGTTTCCCTCCCTCTGTCTCCCTCCCTCTCTGTCTCCCTCCCTCTCCCTCCCTCCCTCTATCTCCCTCTGTCCGTCTGTCTCCCTCCGTCTGTCTCCCTCCGTCCCTCTGTCGGTCTCCCTCCCTCTGTCTGTTGCCCTGTCTCCCTCTGTTTCCCTCCCTCTGTCTCCCCTCTGTCTCCCTTCCCCTCTGTCTCCCTCCCCCTCTGTCTCCCTCTCCCTGTCTCCCTCCCCCTGTCTCCCTTCCTCTGTCTCCCTCCCTCTGTCTCCCTCTCTCTCTCTCTCTCTCTCTCTCTGTCTCCCTCTCTCTGTCTCCCTCTGTCTGTCTCCCTCTGTCTGTCTCCCTCCCTCTGTCTCCCTCTCCCTCCCTCTGTCTGTCTGTCTCCCTCCCTCTGTCTCCCTCCCTGTCTCCCTCCCTCTGTCTCCCTCCCTCTGTCTCCCTCCCTCTGTCTGTCTCCCTCCCTCTGTCTGTCTCCCTCCCTCTGTCTGTCTCCCTCTGTCTGTCTGTCTCCCTCTGTCTGTTGCCCTCTGTCTCCCTGTCTCCCTCCCTCTGTCTCCCTCCCTCTGTCTCCCTCCCTCTGTCTCCCTCTCTCCGTCTCCCTCTCTCTGTCTCCCTCTCTCTCTGTCTCCCTCTCTCTCTCTCTCTCCCTCTCTCTCTCTCCCTCTGTCTCCCTCTGTCTCCGTCTCCCTCCGTCTGTCTCCCTCTGTCTGTCTCCCTCCCTCTCTCTCTCTGTCTCCCTCTCTCTCTCTCTCTCTCTCTGTCTCCCTCTCTCTCTCTCTCTGTCTCCCTCTCTCGGTATCCCTCCCTCCCTCTGTCTCCTTCCCTCCCTCTGTCTTCTTCCCTCCCTCTGTCTCCCTCCCTCCCTCTGTCTCCCTCCCTCTGTCTCCCTCCCTCTGTCTCCTTCCCTCTGTCTCCCTCCCTCTGTCTCCCTCCCTCTGTCTGTCTCCCTCCTCCCTCTGTCAGTCTCCCTCTGTCTCCCTCCCTCCCTCTGTCGGTCTCCCTCCCTCTGTCTGTTGCCCTGTCTCCCTCTGTTTCCCTCCCTCTGTTTCCCTCCCTCCCTCTCTGTCTCCCTCCCTCTCTGTCTCCCTCCCTCTATCTCCCTCCATCTGTCTCCCTCCGTCTGTCTCCCTCCATCTGTCTCCCTCTGTCTCCCTCCCCCTGTCTCCCTCCCCCTGTCTCCCTTCCTCTGTCTCCCTCCCTCCGTCTGTCTCCCTCTCTCTCTCTCTCTGTCTCCCTCTGTCTCCCTCTGTCTGTCTCCCTCTGTCTGTCTCCCTCTGTCTGTCTCCCTCCCTCTGTCTCCCTCTCCCTCTCTCTCTCCCTCTGTCTGTCTGTCTCCCTCCCTCTGTCTCCCTCCCTCCCTCTGTCTGTCTGTCTCCCTCCCTCTGTCTCCCTCCCTCTGTCTGTCTCCCTCCCTCTGTCTGTCTCCCTCTGTCTGTCTGTCTCCCTCTGTCTGTTGCCCTCTGTCTCCCTCCCTCTGTCTCCCTCCCTCTCTGTCTCCCTCCCTCTCTGTCACCCTCTGTCTCCCTCCGTCTGTCTCCCTCCGTCTGTCTCCCTCCGTCTGTCTCCCTCTGTCTGTCTCCCTCCGTCTGTCTCCCTCCGTCTGTCTCCCTCCGTCCGTCTCCCTCCGTCCGTCTCCCTCTGTCTGTCTCCCTCCGTCTGTCTCCCTCCGTCTGTGTCCCTCCGTCCCTCTGTCGGTCTCCCTCCCTCTGTCTGTTGCCCTGTTTCCCTCTGTTTCCCTCCCTCTGTCTCCCTCTCTCTCTGTCTCCCTCTGTCTGTCTCCCTCCCTCTGTCTCCCTCCCTCTCTCTGTCTGTCTCCCTCCTCCCTCTGTCAGTCTCCCTCCTCTCTCTGTCAGTCTCCCTCTGTCTCCCTCCCTCCCTCTGTCGGTCTCCCTCCCTCTGTCTGTTGCCCTGTCTCCCTCTGTTTCCCTCCCTCTGTCTCCCTCCCTCTCTGCCTCCCTCCCTCTCCCTCCCTCCCTCTATCTCCCTCTGTCCGTCTGTCTCCCTCCGTCTGTCTCCCTCCGTCTGTCTCCCTCCGTCCCTCTGTCGGTCTCCCTCCCTCTGTCTGTTGCCCTGTCTCCCTCTGTTTCCCTCCCTCTGTTTCCCTCCCTCTGTCTCCCTCTCTCTCTCTGTCTCCCTCCCTCTGTCTCCCTCCCTCTGTCTCCCTCCCTCTCTCTGTCTGTCTCCCTCCTCCCTCTGTCAGTCTCCCTCCTCCCTCTGTCAGTCTCCCTCTGTCTCCCTCCCTCCCTCTGTCGGTTTCCCTCCCTCTGTCTGTTGCCCTGTCTCCCTCTGTTTCCCTCCCTCTGTCTCCCTCCCTCTCTGTCTCCCTCCCTCCCTCTCCCTCCCTCTGTCTCCCTCCCTCTATCTCCCTCCGTCTGTCTGTCTCCCTCTGTCTGTCTCCCTCCGTCTCCCTCCCTCCGTCTGTCTCCCTCCGTCTGATTCCCTCTGTCTGTCTCCCTGTGTCCATCTCTCTCTCTCTGTCTCCCTCCCTCCGTCTGTCTCCCTCTGTCAGTCTCCCTCTGTCAGTCTCCCTCTGTCTCCCTCCCTCCCTGTCGGTCTCCCTCCCTCCGTCTGTCTCCCTCTGTCAGTCTCCCTCTGTCAGTCTCCCTCTGTCTCCCTCCCTCCCTCTGTCGGTCTCCCTCTGTCAGTCTCCCTCTGTCGGTCTCCCTCTGTCGGTCTCCCTCTGTCAGTCTCCCTCTGTCTCCCTCCCTCCCTCTGTCGGTCTCCCTCCCTCTGTCGGTCTCCCTCCCTCTGTCTCCCTCCGTTTGTCTCCCTCTGTCGGTCTCCCTCCCTCTGTCTGTTGCCCTGTCTCCCTCTGTCTCCCTCCCTCTGTCTCCCTCCCTCCGTCTCCCTCCGTCTCCCTCTCTCCGTCTCCCTCCCTGCGTCAGTCTCCCTCTGTCAGTCTCTCTCCCTTTGTCAGTCTCTCTCCCTCTGTCTCCCTCCCTCTGTCTCCCTCCCTCTGTCTCCCTCTCTCTGTCTCCCTCTCTCTGTCCCCGTCTCCCTCTGTCTCTGTCTCTCTGTCTCCCTCTCTCTGTCTCCCTCTCTCTGTCTCCCTCTGTCTGTCTCCCTCTGTTTCCCTCCCTCTGTCTCCCTCCCTCTCTGTCTCCCTCCCTCTCCCTCCCTCTGTCTCCCTCCCTCTATCTATCTCCCTCTGTCTGTCTCCCTCTGTCTGTCTCCCTCCGTCTCCCTCCCTCCGTCTGTCTCCCTCCGTCTGTCTCCCTCTGTCTGTCTCTCTCTCTCCCTCCCTCCGTCTGTCTCCCTCTGTCAGTCTCCCTCTGTCAGTCTCCCTCTGTCAGTCTCCCTCCCTCCCTCTGTCGGTCTCCCTCTGTCATCCCTCTGTCGGTCTCCCTCTGTCAGTCTCCCTCTGTCAGTCTCCCTCTGTCAGTCTCCCTCTGTCTCCCTCCCTCCCTCTGTCGGTCTCCCTCCGTCTGTCTCCCTCCGTCTGTCTCCCTCTGTCGGTCTCCCTCCCTCTGTCTGTTGCCCTGTCTCCCTCTGTCTCCCTCCCTCTGTCTCCCTCCCTCCGTCTCCCTCCCTCTGTCTCCCTCTCTCCGTCTCCCTCCCTCCGTCAGTCTCCCTCTGTCAGTCTCTCTCCCTCTGTCAGTCTCTCTCCCTCTGTCAGTCTCCCTCTCTCTCCCTCCCTCTGTCTCCCTCCCTCTGTCTCCCTCTCTCTCTCTGTCTCCCTCTCTCTGTCTCTGTCTCCCTCTGTCTGTCTCCCTCTGTCTGTCTCCCTCTGTCTGTCTCCCTCTGTCTCCCTCCCTCTGTCTCCCTCCCTCTCCCTCTGTCTCCCTCTCTCTCTGTCTCCCTCCCTATCTCTCTGTCTCCCTCCCTCTGTCTGTCTCCCTCCGTCTATCTCCCTCCGTCTATCTCCCTCTGTCTCCCTCTGTCTGTCTCCCTCTCCCTCCCTCTGTCTCCCCCCGACTCCCTCCCTCTGTCTCCCTCTGCCTCCCTCCCTCTGTCTCCCTCTCTCTCTGTCTCTCTGTCTCTCTCTCTCTCTGTCTCCCTCTGTCTCCCCCTCTCTGTCTCCCCCTCTCTGTCTCCCTCTCTCTGTCTCCCTCTCTCACCTCACCCCGCGTGTGTGTCAGCCCGGGCTGAGGCATGAGACAGCTTCCCGGGAACACACACAGCCACACCCGAGTACTTCACAGGTCTTTAAAAGACCATTCACTTGTTAATGAGGCTTTGTTGTATTTTACCTCTTCTTAGGCCCCTGCATCTCCACTCAGTCAGAGTGGAGATGCAGGGGCCTAAGAAGAGGTGAAATACAACAAAGCCTCATTAACAAGTGAATGGTCTTTTAAAGAATCGCCCGGCCCCCATAGAGCAGAGTCTCTCAGAGTCCGCGCTGCTGCAACCGGCGGCGTTTGCTGACACTTTAAAAAAAACACAGGTACGATGTCTTCAAGGTCCGCGGGCCGCCAAGGAAGGCTTGCCGGGCCGCTGGCGGCCCGCGGGCCGTACTATGAGTACCCGTGTACTAGAGACTTATAAGTAAGTTAAATAGGCGAATTAGGAGTATTGCCAATTTCAACATGTTTACCAGTCAGAGCACATGCCCTGGGGCCTGGTTAGCAGACTCCCAAAGCAAAGAGTAAAAAATACCAGCAACAGTAGTCCAAAAAATGGGGGTGATTATGCAAAAGAAGCATTTTCCTACAAGCGCAATATTTAAAGGTCAATATTCTGGTACATAATAAATATATATATTATATATATAGCTATACATACACTGCCCACTGGCCTCAGTCATCAGGCTAGTACTTTTAAGAGATGACAACATTCACCCATGGATAAGCACACTGAAAAACTAAAACATGAAGGTTGCTTTGATTTAAATATTGAAAAAGGTGCTTGGATACATTCAGTTGGCAGGCCATGCCCTAGATCTAAGACTGTGTAAACATTGTGTAAACAGCAGTGGCCACAAACCCATACATTCTGTTAACACCTCCTACCTGACATCCTCATAACACACCACCCAACCTTCACAATGGCAACACTTGAGTGAAAGCTCAACTCCAAAAACACAATCCTCCTTTATGAGTAAGCAATTTTCATGGCCAACCATGACAACGATTTTCTCAAGCAAATCACCAAAATATCGTACGTAAACACACATGAGCACACAACTCCGGTTCGACAATGTGGATTACAAATAAAAGACATGAGAACGGGTTATACGGTTAACTAAATCAAACAATTCTGCTGCAGACTTGAGTCTGTGGAGGAAATCCAAGTGCCCACAGGGCAGATCAGCTTCCAAAACTCAACACAGATTATCATGCACAAATATTGGAGAAAACATTCTCATGCACATCAAAACAGTGACTACAGTCCTATCCAAAATGGACTGAAATTGTCCTAATTTAAATGCCCTCAAAAGTGACTGAGATGAGGAAACCCATCTGAAGTAAGACAGCAAATTATTTATAGGGAATGAAAAACAACCATCAGAAAAACTCTTAAAAACATAACCAATTCCAGCATCAGTCTATAATCCCTACACTTTTGAGTCTCCCATACTTCTATCCGGCATACTTTCACAGAAACCTGTCACCGACTGGGTCCGATCTGTGGTCAAACTCTAAATGAATATGTTAACATCAACTGCATCCTGTCAAAGTTCCTGTCAGACAGTGAGTCAGCATGCTAGCTACCCACAGCACCTTAAAACAAGAATCAGCAAGGAAAATAGGTCTGGTGTTGGTTGCTAGTCTTTTGGCTTAGTCAGAACTTGTTTTTGCATGATCTTTATAAAATGTTATTCTTTAAGGGGATGCCGTGCACTCACCAATATTTAAAAAAACATTGGCTAAAAGCAAAAATATTTTTTATTCTTAAAAGGCACCCATTTTCATAAACGCCCCTGACATAAAACTGAACTATTTTGGCCCTCATTATGATTTGCCCAGAGTGGTGCTACCGCACGTTTTCAGCGGTAATCCCGAACCAGGCAATTACAAGTTGAACCAGGTTGTGTTAAAAACGCATTCAGAAACACCATGGGGCATATGTACAAGCCCCTATCGCCATGGGAACGTCACTTTTTGTGACGTTCCCGTGGCGATAGGGGCCTTACCTTATGTACAAGGCAGCGTTAAGCAACTTAACGTGGTTTAACGCTGCCTTGTACATAAGGCACCCTTTCACGCTATGTTCAGCGTGAAAGGGGCATGCAGTGGGTGTTGTCGTGGGCGTTCCACCGCAACACCAATTGTATTTGACGCTGCCCCCTATGTACAAGGGTGGCGTACATAGGAGGCAGCGCCAAAATTAAGACCAGGAAAATCCTGGTCTTAAGTTGGCGAAACGAGGAGAAATGCATTATTTCTCCTCGTTTTTGCTTTTTCCATGTGTGCTGCCTTGTACAGCACACATGGATAAAGCAACATGCCATGGTTTGTTTATGTACAGGAAGGTGTCCCTTCCTGTACATAAACAAACCTTTTAAAAAAATGCAATTTTGTAACTTTCATGTGTGCTACATGAAGGTTACAAAATGGCATTTTAGGATTGTTTATGTGCAGGAAGGGACACCTTCCTACACAAAACCAATCCTCCCCTGCACGCAGACACCCTTGCACTCTGGTTTCCGAAGTGGCAGAGCGTGTCGTTAAGCCCAGGAGGCTAACGACACGCTCCGCCACTTCATTGTACATATCCCCCCAGCTGTGTTAACTGTAGTTTCAGGGACAATGGGGGATATGTACAATGAAGTGGCGGAGCGTGTCATTAGCCTCCTGGGCTTAACGACACGCTCCGCCACTTCGGAAGTGCAAGGCTGCACCATATTTACAAGAATGTGGTGCAGCCTTGCATTTCCCTGCGATGGCGCTAAGTTTAACAACTTAGCGCCAGCGCAGGCACCCTGCACCAGAGTGCAAGGGTGTCTGTGTGCAGGGGAGGATTGGTTATGTGTAGGAAGGTGTCCCTTCCTGCACATAAACAATCCTAAATGCCATTTTGTAACCTTCATGTGTGCTGCTTCATGCAGCAAACATAAAAGTTACAAAATGGCATTTTTAAAGGTTTGTTTATGTACAGGAAGGGACACCTTCCTGTACATAAACAAACCATGGCATTTGCTTTTTCCATGTGTGCTGCACAAGGCAGCACACATGGAAAAGCAAAAACGAGGAGAAATAATGCATTTCTCCTCGTTTCGCCAACTTAAGACCAGAATTTTCCTGGTCTTAATTTTGGCGCTGCCTCTTATGTACGCCACCCTTGTACATAGGGGCAGCGTCAAATACAATGGGTGTTGAGGTGGAACGCCCACCACAACACCCACTGCACGCCCCTTTCACGCTAAACATAGCGTGAAAGGGTGCCTTATGTACAAGGCAGCGTTAAGCCACGTTAAGTGGCTTAACGGTGCCTTGTACATAAGGCAAGGCCCCTATCGCCACGGGGGGAACGTCACAAAAAGTGACGTTCCCGTGGCGATAGGGGCTTGTACATATGCCCCAATGTGTTTTAAGCATGTCGAAATACCTAACCCGGAAGAGTTTTACATGCAATTTTACCAGCCCGGTAGAACTGTGTGTGGTAAAACCGGGTGCGGAATTAAGATCCCTACAACATGTTCCTGTTTAAGCTTGAAAACAAGTGCAATTACCACCAAAAAGTTCCCCCTGTTCAGAGTGAGTGGTAAATTTCATAAAAGGTAAAAATAGGTATTTAAACAAGTTTAAATTGTTTGCAAACGTGAAATATAGTAATACAACAAATATATATATATATATTTTTACCCCAAGTTGAAAATCATATTTTAAAATAGAGTTTGGAAAAATCTGTATTCAAGTAATCACTCTAATTTGTATCCTCCCACATGCATACCTGCATACTGACCTATCAAGAGCCCCCTGAAACTTCCACACCTCACACTTCCAGCCAGCATCATGGTAGGAGCAGCTGACTTGGACATGGGGCTGAATGTTATTATGATCCAAGTACAACTGATGATTCCCCACCAACAGGGGGAAGAGGCATCTCAGTGTGAGCAATCCATACAACATCTCAGAAGGAGACCGCTGTCAGCACACAAATCTGTCTCTCTTTAGTTTACCTAAAGCACGTCAACTCCTTGGACCGAGAGCAGTGTAGTCCCTAACGGACTTTGGTGCTCCCCGACTGGACCCATCTCTAATTCTTGTAGCTAAGTACAGGCATAAGTTAATGACATCCTCACGAACAATCAGGGCCGGACTGGCCGTAGCAGGCACCAGGCGTTTTACCGGTGGGCCGGAAGGGTTGGGGCTGGTTTACAAGCGGTGCGGACCGGCTTTGTTACAGAGGGCCGGTTGTGCAGCACTGCTGCCCTATCGGCCCCCTGTAATGAAACCAGCAGCAGTGCTAAAGTGGAAGCAGTGCTGCTTCTCGCTAGCACCACCGCCCCCACCACCCCCGGGGGCCGGTCAGGCAGAATTGCCATGTCTGGTTTGTGTGCCCAGTCCGGCCCTGCTAACAATGATAGACATGGGGAAAAGTTCTACTGATTTATATAAAGAAATATCAATGCTAAATATATGAAATATATCATCAGTAATATTGGCATCAAAGCATACAGATCATAAGTATAAAGAACACAGTTAAGTTCAAAAGCAAATCCAGCATAGATTCGTCTTCTAAAAGTAGGAAAAGGGGTTCCGTTTAACAGAAGGAAAACGGGTCCTTTTATAGGGCTTTAGACAAAGGATTTCACACATTACTACACAAGTGCATGGTTCCCAGGTTATGCACGAATGAGGAGCAGGCAACAAGAAACATTTTACTACAAAATATATTTGGAGATTCTCTCATGACTCTAGTACATTGGATTCAGAGGTTCTCATAGTCTATTCAGGTGACATGAATTGTAACACTGTGTACAAAGTGATGTGAGATGGCTAGGTTGTCTTTGGTTACGTACAGCTTAGTCCCAAAGAGTATGCAAGCTACAGTCTTTCCGTGTAAAACCCACAAGTCTTTATTAGAGCAAATGCAACAACAACAATCATGTGATGTATCACGACATCATTTCAAAATGGAAGACAGCACAATTCCGATTATATGGTAGCGCAAACTTGATTTTAAACACATTTGAAGCTTAAGGAAGGTAAAACTACGATCACAGCCCCACTAATTCATCACTTCTATAAATTTACTGTAACACAGTTTTCATCAACTACAGTTTTTTTCTTCCTAAATACTTCATTGTATCGTAGAGTTCACTTTGCATCTCTTCAACCTTTATGTCAATTCTCTTTCTCTTCCTTCCTCTCATTGCTGACAGCTTCTTAAACCCACAATTTAACCCATTGCTTGATTAAATTCAGTTGCAAAATCTTAGGGAAAAAGCAAACATGCAACACCAATTAGTATAATCAAAAGAGAAGTTAAAAGCAATTTCAATATTCCTCCATCTACTTTCCCTAACCATTCACCTATCTTAGCAAATCCCCTTCCAATACATCAACTACTGAACCAATCCCTTCCCAGGCACCTATCTCTCACAATTCAGTTAGTTCAGGCGTTATATTGGTGATGTTAGCAACATAGCTATCAAGCTGGCTATTTATTTTTGGGATGGATGCACAACACTCCCTTGCATGGAATACATTGCAAACTCCAGTTTCCATCGTGAGCAGAAAATCTAAGGCAAGTAGGTTCTGCATGATCATGGCTCTCATAGCAAGCAATTCTTTATTAATAACTGTTAAGGCACCTGCTATATTAGGGGCTAGTCAGTCTACAAATGTTGACAGCTTTCTAACTCTTTTTCTTTTTTTATTTAGTTCGAAGAAATGTTACTGAGAGTTTTGTTATATCAAACATAAGAGAGTACAGTTAACAGAAACAAAAACAAAATATAAAACATATGAGCAATGAAGGAAAATAAGAGTATAAAGGGGATAAGCAAGTAATACATGTGGGGGTACATAAGTGATAAAGGGAAATCGGTAGGGGAGGATTGTGAAAAGAGAAATACATTGTAATTAGTAAAGTGATGTCATGGTGTAGAACAGGGGGTCTCCAACCAGTAGCTCGGGAGCTATTGGTAGCTTGCCAGCAACCTGGCAGTAGCTCGTGGAAGGCTAGCCCAGTCCCTTAGGCCATAGAGAGGGTCTGGAAACATTGAAGGAGGGAATGTGTGGAAAACTGTAAATTCTATGTTAGCATAAGCGGCAGCCATTTTTACTGTTGCGTCCATTTCGTTTCCGTCGTATTCATTTTATTCTCTGATGCTTGCCTTTTCACCCAGCCTGTGTCCTCAATTTTAGCTGACCTCTCTGACATGGTCAATCTGGTGTACGTGCTGGGGGGCTGGAGCTGCCGGTGCACCTGGTCTCAGATGTTATCAAATGATTGCTTATTGCCGCCATAAACATTCTTACTCCCCCTCCTCATCTCCTGACCACCTGGTCACCCTCTGCTCTTGTTTGCCTATAGCTATTTCCGTGCTTAAACTTGTTTCTTCCAGTTTTCCTTCCCATGCGATTACACTGCAACAAACAGTATATAACGGTGATGGTTTTTGCATTCAATGTACTTCCTCCCACAACACTTTAGGGTGTTGTTCGGACGCGGTCCCGCTCATGAGTGTTTAATAAACTTGGTTTGTTTTACTTCACTCCAGTGCCGATCTCTCTTTTGTTAGTCTTCAGACCTGTGGACAAGAGGGTGACCCTGCACCAGTGTGCCCTCATGGGGGGTACATTTCCACAATTGGCACCCAGCACGTGGGGCCCCATCAGAGAAGCGGCCGTCCGAAGAAGTGGTCTCGACGGAAGATCGAAATCATCACTGAGGGGCGCACTGCATGAGAAGGCACTTGTCCTGCAGCCAAAGTGAATTTTCCGGTTTTCCTGACTTGACCCTCCTGGTGGTGGCCGGTCTCGACTGGGGCTTCTTTGGCGAGTTTTGCAGTGACCATTAGGTCAACCAGAGATCGGCAGGTGGGAGTTGAAGACTTCTGTTTGGTAAGGTCGCTGATGCGGCACTCTTGATTGTTTGGTTTGGTTTTGGTATTCATTCTTTGCAAAGACTGAAGGCAGGTATTGTGGGGATTTTTCTCCTTCTGACATTTGTTTGGATAGTAATATTTTACATATATTTGTTAAAACATGCCTGCTCTTAGCAAGTTTTGTAAGTGGTGCTGCTGTTGATGTACAATAAATGGTTTGGAACAAAGTCCTCCGGTTCCTCCAGAAGGGACGCTGAATAGAGATATGTATATAAAATATGGCATTTGTCCCATAATGTATGGCTCATTGTGGAACAAATACACAAAGAAAGAACCCGATCTACAGTGGCCAGTGAATGGGTCATTTGATTTTAAGAAGGTTCAGTACGTGGAACAGTGTTTGTTCAAAAGAAAGAGTAGGCAGGATATGTTTGATTGTTTGCGTATGTGGGATAAGGAAGTGCGAGAGAGAGCGAAGAAAGCGGAAGCTATAGCAAAGAAAGAACAGCGGAAAACGATATATCAGAAATGTGTTGAATTAAGAGATAAAGAAACGCAGGAAGGGATAGAGAAGGAAGAGAGAGAACGTCGATTGCAGGTGAATGGCCAGTACCCTATTAGACGTCCCGTTTATCCAATACTTAATAAGCCTCATGATGATTCTATCTTATTAGAGCGACCCCCACCCCCGTATAAATCTTCTGATCCGAGTGCCCCTGAGGAAGGTACTTCAGATGAGGCAATCCATCCCTCAAAAGAGGTGGACAAAGATAAGCAACTCATACCACAGACTCGCTCTACTCTGTCTAGCGAAGGTAAAGATAAATTGAAGGGCAGTGCTAGAGAGGAATCTCGTCGGGCTACTACAGCGACGATCCTCACAACTACAGTTCAGGCTTGGGAAGACGCAAAACAGTTATATTTTTTAGAAAAGTTCTGTTGGGATGTATTATATAATTGGCAACATATCTCTGACGAACCAGGCCCAAAAGACTTGAATGCAGATTATAAGCAGTTAGGAGATGGGACTTACCCTTTCAAAAACATACCTGATACAATTAGACGAGCGGTTAAACTACGGGATGACACATTAAAACTGCAAAAGGAAAAAGAATTAGCTAGGAAGAGTAAAGTCGTAGAAACAGAAAAGTCTCAGACAGAGAAAACAGATGTCCCGGTGGACGAGGACAATCCTAGTATTAGTAAAGTTGATATGAGACCAATGCGTGAAGCCGCACCCCTGTATGTTCCCCCGAAGGGTGCGGGAACTAATGATGATAAGACTTCCGATGATGCAAAGGGATATTTCATATATAATTGGGTCTACACTCCTTGGAGTAGATCAGATGTTATGGCCCTTAAGACTGCCTTGCCCGATCCCCGGAAAAACCCCGCCGCCTTCTATGAGGAGGTGGAGGGAGCTATCAGCTCTTGCACTATGACCTTAGCGGATATAGATATGTTCTTTGGGCTTATTTTGCCCCCTGATATGTGGAGAACAATACGTAAAATTAATGACGCTGTGGCATTTGGTGACACTTGGGAAAAATTAGAAGAAATAGATGCGGACAGGGAACCTGCCCAGAAGCCCCAACAGGAGATATTAGATCTTCCTAAAGCTATTGTGACTAAATTGAAGACTCTCATACCCCCTAAGAAAATAGATTGGACTATGTTAGCGTCCTGCAAACAGAAAAAGGATGAGTCAGTTTCTGACTTCTTTTCAAGATTTGAGGAGACATTTCATGACTTTAGTGGCCAGTCGTTGGCTGACGAGACAGGCAAACACCTGTTTGTTGACAAATTTGTTGCTAATATGTTACCTGAAATATCTAGTCGCCTCAAGGCCAGTGAAAGTTCTTGGACCACGTCCTCTCCAGTCTCCCTTTTGACAATGGCACAATATTATGAGAGACAGGAACAAGAAGCGAAGTGAAGGGAGGATAAAAAGGTTAATGATTTAAAAACAAAGGTTATGATGGCTCAGGCGTATGGTCCACCATTTAGGAGAGGTGGAGGAGGAGGACGTGCAATGCATACACCCGGAGCACTCCTTCTCCTTCGGGCAAATTTGTCTCCTGATCAGTGTGCCTATTGTAAATAGACTGGGCACTGGCGTTCTGAGTGCCCCCTTTTGCAAGGCCAACAATACCAGCGAGGAAGGGGAAGTATGAGAGGGCGTCCAGGGAACGTAGGAAGCAGGGGAGGTGCAAGTGCTCGCCCCGGTTTGAGGCAGTCGACCAGGGACCGAACTACCCTAATGCCTTTGACAAACGACACCAGTACCAAATGACTGATTATTCTGCTGATACGCCTACAGATTCCGATTATGCATAGGGATGCCCAGGACGGGGTGTGGGACCGGTTGAGGTGCCAGTAGATCAAATGGGTCCCTATGTTGACGCAAATGTCTTGGGATCTACTGATCGATTTCTGGTTGATACAGGGGCTACCCGTAGTGCCCTGTCTAAAAGACTGGTTCCTAGGGCTCCCCGGTCTGGCACATTGATAACATCGATAGGGTTCGACGGAACACCTACACCTAGCCCACTATCACAGCCACTTGAATTCGGACTAGATAGATTCACTGCCACATGTCCTTTCTTGCTTTCCCCTAACACACCAGATAACATTGTAGGTATCGATATGCTAAAATATTTTCATGCTACGATACGCTGTTCCCCAGGCGGTGTACGTGTTATCCTTAATGACAACTATCCAATAGTTGATAGATCTTGCCTTATCAATGAGGACGTCGCTCTGGCGTCCCTACCTTGCACTTTGTGGGCTAGATCAGATACTGATGTGGGTCAAATGGTTATTCCACCCGTACAAATTCAAGTGAGAGAAGGTGCCTCATTGCCTCGTTTGCCCCAATACAAGATATCTCGGGAGGGCGAGGAGGCACTAGCAGGCATTGTCCAGGATTTGATTGAAGTAGGTGTAGTGGAAGAGGTTCCCTATAATACTTGCAATAGCCCTATCCTACCTATTCTTAAAAAGGACACTGACACTAAGATTTACAGGTTCATTATTGATTTGCATGAGGATAACAAAATTGTGGTGCCCCAATATCCGGTAGTTTCTGACATAACAACCCTCCTCACTATGGTCCCTCCCACTGCCACCACATTCTCAGTCATTGATTTGAAAAACGCGTTCTTCTCAATACCTATTCACCCTGAAAGTCGTTATCTATTTGGATTCACACTGAAAAACAGATCATTCCGGTTCTGCAGGGCTCCACAGGGCTATACAGAAAGTCCCAGTATCTACAGTCAAGCATTAAAAAGACAACTTGATTCCTTTCCTGTACCAAAAGGGGTGGTTCTAATTCAGTATGTGGATGACATTTTACTTGCCGCTGACACTCCTGAGCTATGTGAAGAAGGTACATTGTTGCTGTTATCATTTCTTGCATCACATAATCACAAAGTCTCTAGAAAGAAATTGCAATATTGTAGACAGCAGGTTACCTATTTAGGTCACCTCCTGTCTAAGGAGGGACGTGCGCTCACACCAGATCGCATTCGGACCATTCTAGACACTCCTGTACCCCGTACTCAAAAAGATGTCCGTGCATTGATTGGCCTTACTTCCTTTTGTAGGCAGTGGATCCCCTGTTTTTCGCATATTATCAAACCTCTGTTAGCCCTTTTGACCAAAGACACCCTGATGCCCCTCCCATGGCCTGCTGAATGCCAGAGCGCCTTCCAACAGTTACGTGAAGCCCTTTGCTCTGCACCAGTATTAGGTACCCCAGATTACACTAAATCTTTCACACTCTATGTACATGAAAGGGAAGGTTGTGCCCTCTCGGTCTTAGCACAGATGCACGGTGATAAACAACGCCCGTGTGCATATTTTTCAGCTGTCCTCGACCCAGTCGCTCGCGCGCTGCCTGGATGTTTCCGAGCAGTGGCAGCAACGGCTGAATCCATACGTCAGAGTGAAGGAATAGTTCTATCACACAAATTGCTTGTGTTAGTGCCCCATTCAGTTGATGCGTTGCTAAACCAAACAAAGACGCAGCATTTGACTAGTGCTCATCTGACAGGATATGAATTGACACTTTTGGTCCCCCATATTACGCTAAAAAGATGTTTGACATTAAATCCTGCCACATTACTGCCATTTCCATCCACTCAGCCTCAGTCACAAGAGTCACATGATTGCATATTTCTCACTGAAGAACAAACAAAAGGTCGAGTTGACCTGCAAGACACTCCCTTCTCCATTACAGATGGGGAGTTATGGGTTGATGCGTCATGTTTGAAATTGCCCGATGGCACTACATCTGCTGCCTATGCTATTACGACACTCCAGACAATAGTTGAGACAGCTCGTATCCCACAAAAATCAGCTCAAGCAGCTGAACTGATCGCTCTAACCAGAGCATGTGAGCTTAGTACAGACCTGATTGTCAATGTCTACACTGATAGTCAGTATGCGTTCGGGGTAGCGCATTATTTTGGCCGCCTGTGAAAGAACGTGGTTTTCTCACTTCACATGGAACACAGATAGTGCATGGAGAACTAGTGCACAATCTCCTTACTGCCTTAACCTATCCTAAGAAAATAGCTATTGTCAAGTGTAGCGCACACAAGAAGGTGACAGACAAAATAGGAGCAGGCAATGCCTTTACAGATTGTACAGCCCGTGAGACTGCAACGCAGCGAAGCACCACGTCTATGTATGTGGTTAAGTCGCAAGCTGAACGTTGGCATGATGCTAGACAGGAAGTGTTGGATATGCAACAATCTGCCTCCTTCGATGAATTAGACCAATGGTCTAAGGAGGGAGCATTGGACGATGAGGGCTGTTGGAGGAGCAAAGATATGACTAAAAGGAAGTTGCCCACTGCATACCTATACCCTCTGATTCATATGGCACATGGTCCAGCCCATGTTGGTGCATCTTCAGTAGCGAAACAGCTTATGCAAGTCTGGGACCATCCTGATATTGCTGCTACCGCTAAAAAGATAGTCCAGTCTTGCCTGGTTTGCCTCCAGTATAATCCTGGAAAGGGAACGCAGACTCCAACAGGAGGGTTTGCGACACCATCTGCACCCTTTGAGGTCCTTCAGATGGACTACATCCAGTTTGAGCACTGTAATAACCTTAAATATGTCTTAGTAGTAGTCTGCGCCTTTAGCAAATGGGTGGAGGCATATGCTACCAAAGACAATACAGCCCTTACGACGGCGAAAATACTCCAAAAAGAGTTCTTCCCTCAATTCGGTGCCTGTCGGGTCCTATGGAGCGACAATGGACCTCATTTTATTTGACAGGTTGTAGACTATGTTATGAAAGGGCTAGGGGTCAAGCAGAAGTTCCATGCTGCTTTTCACCCACAATCAGCAGGCCTGGTGGAACGTTATAACTCTACATTGAAACTGAAATTGGCAAAAATACAGGCTTCCACTTTCTTGAAGTGGCCTGATGCATTGCCCTTAGCACTGCTTTCCATCAGATCAATACCTCATACACGCGGCTTACCCCATATGAGGTCGTGTTTGGCAGGCCCATGAATATTTGGGGGTTCCTAAACCTCGCCCTATACATGATGTGCCTCACATTGATGAGTGATTACCTGTCTCAGTTGACTGACAGTTTGCTTTCCATCCATCAGCAGGTACGAGAAGCTCTCCCGGATAAGTCGCAAGGTGATGGACATGACTTGAGCCCAGGGGATTTCGTGATGGTCAAGATATTCCAGCGAACGAACTGTTTGGAACCTCGCTGGAAGGGCCCCGAGCAGGTCCTCCTCGCCACCCGAACTGCAGTCCGAGTGACCAACAGGAAAAGCAGGACCTATGCGAGCCACTGCAAGAAGGTGCCATACACCTTAATGGACTCTGCTGTATTGGAGGATCATCGTGATATTTTGGTCACAGAGACAGGAAGAGCTGCATCGCCTGAAAGAGTTGAGGAAATCTTTCTGGATCACACGATCCCCGGTACATCCAGGTACCTACTCCGACCCAGGAAGAAAGGCGCTCCGGTGCAAAGCAAGACGGGTTGAGCCATTGTCCTGAGTGGTTAAGTCTGATTACAAAGGGGGGTCTTCCTATTAGTGGTCCACTCGTCTCAAACTCAGTGAAGAAACCTACACCCACTCAGGACTCTTAGGGCGCTACCTTTTTTGTCGTTTGCCGAAAGATGATCCCCACTAAGGAGAAGAAGGGGATTGCTCCGACAATGTGTAATGACTGTACACTTTGCATCCTTGGTTTGACTTTGATTGCTGCTCTTATTGCTACTGTAATGTGGGTAGTGGAGGAAGTAATGCCTGGGGCTTCCTTGCTCAACATTACTGCTACATCGCCTACTACAAAGGAACACCATCATTTCGATTTGCCGCAACATGAACAGGGGTATCGGCAAAATCTGAGAAACAATTCATTTCTTCAAATGTTGCATCAGACACACCAGCTAAGCAATGCTACTAACTGTTGGGTTTGTGGCAAGATTCCTCCTCATCAGAACATAAGAGGAATCCTGTTGCCACCACTGCCATTTTCTCACAATGGCTCATGCCAAGCTTGGTTTGAGCTACTATATGCTTCATACAAATTTAACCTCTCAGAAACATGGGATGTGGGCGACCTCAACCCCAAACTGAATAAAGTATGCTATCCCAACGAAGATGGGGACCCACAAGCAAAGGGGACCATCTTGGAGATGGAAGAATATAGTAGAGGAAATGCAGCAACAAAATATGTGTATCCAAACTCTAGATCGGCTAAAGGCAATGGGCCACCTGTTATCTCTGTTGTTCTGACTACTGGCCCTCTCTGTGTACAGAGTACAGGCAATGTGCTAATGGGTCACAGTAACTGTACTACAGTGTTGCAAATGTCCACGAGGGGCCGAAGCAGCTTCCTCACATCACGTCATACTTATTTTGTTTGTGGAGCTAAGGCATACTACTTCCTACCTTCAGGCTGGTCTGGTACCTGTTACATAGCTTTTCTTCTACCACCTGTGTTTCTAGCTCCCCCAACATACCACCAAGATTTGCAATTGTTCAATCACCACGTTGGTAGTAGGGGAAAACGTGCCATCGATGTCTCTGTAGTCGATCAGACAGAGACCACATGGGAGCAATATACAGACTTTAATAAAGGATTTTTCTTCTTCGTTGGCCCAGTACAAAACAGCAAGCTGGTCCGTCGCCTCACCCGTACAATGGAGGCAGTGATTAATCAGACAACTGTGACCTTAGGAAACTTGACGGAAGAACAAGCATCAATCCGCATGGTCGCTTTACAGAATAGATTTGTTTTAGATGTTGTTCTAGCTGACCGAGGTGGAGCATGCCGTGTCATCGGATCCAGCTGCTGTGTTTTCATACCAGACAATTCACCATCTGTCTATGCGGACATCTCCAAACTACACAAGATAGCCACCGAAATACATCAAGACCCAGGAACATGGACTTGGACTGGGTGGTTTTGGGACTTACTTTCAGTTTGGGGTTTGAAAGTATTATCAGTCCAGTTCATATTAATAGCTATTATCTTCTCTTGTTGTTTGTGTGTTCATTGTGGACCAATGCTCTGTTCTCTCTGTACTTCTGCCTGTACTGCCTGCATCTCGTCTAAAGAGAATGTCAAGAACGTAAATGCCCGTTTAGCAGTGGAACGAGAAATATATGGACTAATGACAATAGATGTTGAGGATATATGCTATACCCCTTGGAAGGGACACAAACTGTCTTAGCTTATGCTAAAAGGGTCGTCTGTGGAAAAGTGTCAATTCTATGTTAGCGTAAGTGGCAGCCATTTTTACTGTTGCGTCCATTTCGTTTCCGTCGTATTCATTTTATTCTCTCATGCTTGCCTTTTCACCCAGCCTGTGTCCTCAATTTTAGCTGACCTCTCTGACATGGTCAATCTGGTGTACGTCCTGGGGGGCTGCAGCTGCCGGTACACCTGGTCTCAGATGTTATCAAATGATTGCTTATTGCCGCCATAAACATTCTTACTCCCCCTCTCATCTCCTGACCACCTGGTCACCCTCTGCTCTTGTTTGCCTATAGCTATTTCCGTGCTTAAACTTGTTTCTTCCAGTTTTCCTTCCCATTCGATTACACTGCAACAAACAGTATATAAGGGTGATGGTTTTTGCATTCAATGTACTTCCTCCCACAACACTTTAGGGTGTTGTTCGGACGCGGTCCCGCTCATGAGTGTTTAATAAACTTGGTTTGTTTTACTTCACTCCAGTGCCGATCTCTCTTTTGTTAGTCTTCGGACCCGTGGACGAGAGGGTGACCCTGCACCAGTGTGCCCTCACGGGGGTACATTTCCACAAATGAAGCAAGCCAAACGAATGGCACATATACACACTAACAGATAAACATACACTATGACAGCCCATGACAGAGGGACAGCCTGCAAAATGACCCCCCATCTACAATCGCAGTCTAGCAAGATGGCATGAGATTTGTCATGTTAAAGGCTCTGCTCTATCAATCACACTGTGTGAATGAACACTTGGTCATGAAAGCGTGACAGAAGGAGCAAGAATAGAGTCACTTGAGTGCAAGGCTACAAGGGGTGGTTGTTATCAGTAATGCTGTAAGGGAAGGTCAGAACTGGAATCTTAGTGGACATAGTTGTATTCTAACTGTTATCATATTCATGAGTAGCTCAGAGTGATATTAATTGATTGAAGGTGCTCCCATCACAGAAAAGTTTTGAGACCCCCGGTGTAGAAGTAAGGCGTAGACATTGATGTGAACATAGAGTATACGTGAATCAATATGGAAGCATCAACCATGTCCATAGAAGAGTGTCAGGTAACAACATTTGAAGGCAATGGCTCATTTTCTTGGAGCATGTCGTTGTGTTACAGATTCGCAATAGGGATGATGGTGGTGTGCACACTGTGCGAATCGTACCGCTCATGGCTGCCTTTCAGCAATATGACTAATAAGCGGATATGTTAGGGGGTGAATATTGGTATTGAGGTCTCATGGAGGTTTACTGGTAGCAAAATAGGCATTGAGAGTTTCCCATAGGGGTCTATTTTGCGATTTTCATGGGGAGTGTTGCAGAGCAATGTTGTTTGCACCTCTCACATGTTCGATCCAACTTAACCATGACCTGAAGGATGTGGAGACAGTATTTTTCCAGTTGGAAAGAATGGACCTGCAGGCAGCAGTTAGTAGAATAATTGGAAGCAGAATATCATTAGGGGAGTTCAGTCGAGGATCAAAAAACCCCATAAGGATGGAATGCAACTCACGGTTAATTTGGAAACCAAATAGTGTTGTTAGGAATTTAAATATCCTGTTCCAAAGCCCAGAAACAGTGCTGCAATATAAAATCAGGGGGCGGGGGGGGTAAGTCACCCATTTCCTTATTACAGTTCCAACAAATAGAGTCGCTTTTGAGGCCAACTTTATTGAGGTGTGATGGGGTATAAAAAAGTCTATGTAGGACCAATATTTAGTCTAGGAGAGTGCTGGAATAGTTTTGTGGGAGATGACAGATTTCCATATATATTTCCAGTTCTCTTGGGGTATGGACTTTTGTTCTTCCCACTTGGCCTAAGTAACTAGGCTTAGTTGCATGGAGAGAGGCTGTAAGAGTTTATAGTATCTCAAGACCTGGTATCCTGATCTGCTGGCCATAGGCCATAGCCTAGGAAGGGAGGGATCCCGGAACGACAGTTTGGCTCTACATATGCAAGATTTAAGTTTAAGTAAATTGTAGAAATCCATATTTTCTAGATTGTATTGGTTTTGAAGCTCCTTGAAAGTGAGTGGATACTCTTTTGGTCCTAATAGCTTCAGAATTTTTTTTTTTTGTAGGACCAAGAATTCCACTCTAGTGGGGCAGCATTGATCTTTAATTTGGTGTTTTTCCAAAAAGAGATCATGTTAGATGACTTTATCAGACATTCAAGGTGATCATCTAATTTTAGTTGGGCTAGTTTAGTAGAAATATTTGTTTGGCTGGTAGGGAAGCTTTCATCTTGGTGGAAAGGAGCATGACGGGGTGAGAGCCCTCCAAGATTTTCCGTTCAATTTAGAGCCAGGCTGGAGTGTAATCAAGTGGTAAGGGAAAATCACATGGGTCCCTGTTTCACCAGAAAAGCAGCTTGATAATTCCTAAAGTTTTCTAAATTTACCCCACCCATGTCAATGGGGAGTCAAAGTTTCTTGACTGAAATCTTGGAGCGTTTGTTGTGCCAAATAAAGTTAGAAAGTATTTTTATCTAATTTGTGGTGGAAATCATCTGACAGAATAAGTGGGAGCATACATATGAGGAAGTTTACCGTAGGTGTGACCATCATTTTTATTGTCTCAATGTGCCCCCACCAGGTAATGAATTTGGGGTTCCAGCCATCCAGGAGATTTTCAACCTTTTGAAGAGACTTTTTTTCATTGTATTGTAAGGAATCTCTTAGGTCTGACCTGAATTCCATTCCTAAGTATTTAAGGTAGCTAGATTGCAAAGTCAGACCAGAGTCCTCCAATAGTGATTTGGAACAGATGTTATTTAAACCTTTAACTTCAGACTTATCTCTTTTGAGACTGCAGCCTGCAACCAGGGTGTATTGGTCAATAGTGCCGATATGGGCTTTAATAGAGGGGCAGGCGTTACTTGTCACGATAAAAATATCATCAGCGTATGCTGCTACTTATATAACAACGTCATTGTAGGTAACACCAGAGATTAGATAATTATTTTGAATGTTGTAGAGAAGCAGTTCTAAGGCAAGGATGAACAGAGAGAGAGAAAGAGGACAGTCTGTCTTGCTCCCTTTTCTAGTTTAAATGGAGAAGAGACAAGCCCACCTGCTCTCACTCTAGAGCTTGGCTAGCTGTAAAGATCCATTAATATTTTGATAAAGACTTCGCCCAGATAAAGTTTTTCCAGGGTTACTCTGACGAAAGTCCACGAGACTTTATCAAATGCCTTCTCGGCATCTTGGGGGACAGTTTCTTGGCTCTGTCTAGTACATGGCACAATAAGTGCGTAGTGTCATTGGACATGCAGCCTTTCATAAAGCCTACCTGTGAGCTGCTGATTAGTTTTGGTAGTAATGACTCTAAACGTTTGGATGAGATCTTGGCATCCAAATTAATTAGGGAGATGGGCCTGTAGTTTTTTGCCAAGGTGAGGTCTTTTCCGTCTTTGGGAATAACCAAAGTTTTGAAATAGGTCTACCAATGTAGGAGCAAGTGAGGGTGTGAATATTTTGTAGATGTTTGCTGGGCCTGAAGCTTTATGTGAATTCAGGGACTTACTAGCTAGTTGTATTTCGTCTGATATGATGGTGGAGTTGAGTGTCTGTTTGTCTTCTTGGGATAGCCATGGTAGATTTAGTTTGTCAAGATAGGTCTTCCTGGTACCATCTGAGATATAGCAGTCATCCTGGTACAGTGATTCATAGAAGTCTTGGATCATTTGTGGGTCCATTTGTATGTTGTTCATTTTAACTTTTATGGAGTTAATATTTTTCTGATTTTGTTTGTGTTTTAGATAGGATGCGAGCATTTTCCCTAATCTGTTTGCATCACAAAGTTTCAGCCACTTGAATTTATTGATCCAGACCCCTGCCTTCTCAAGTAGTAGTTTATTATTTCCATATTTTATATTTGTTAAGAGTGTGAGAGTGGTGGGATCAAGGCTTGAGTTGTGTAGCGATTCAAACTTTTATATATCTGCTTCCAAGGCTCATATCTTGTTGTTGTGTTCTTTGTTTAGTTTAGCTTGGATGTCTATTAGGGTACTCCTGATTGTTGATTTGAAAGCATCCCAATAACGTGAGTCTCAAGATAGCGAGAGTTATATTTTTACTAATGTAATTGTGAATTGTTGTTTCTAGGCTTGTTCTAGATGCATTATCTTTTATTGATTTGTCGTTAAAACGCTATATCTTATTTTTGGACTTAGTGTCAGTCTTTGTTATTGTCATGGTTCAGCATGATTAGTCAGAAATTAGTCGGGCGAGAATGCCCGTTTGGCTAATGAGGTGGGTAAAGGCACCTGATATGAGAAAGTAATCAATTCTCGAGTAAGAGGAATGCGAGAAGGAGAAAAAGGTGCAGTCCTTTGTGTTGGAGGGTTGCAGTTTTCTACAGTCTTTCAAGTTAAATCTAGTGAAGATGTTTAATAAGGCTATGTGAAATTTCGAGGAATGGAGGGAGGATTTAGATTGCCTGTCAAGACTTAGATAAAGGGGGAGATTGAAATCTCCGCCCACTATCGTCAATTCGTCACCAGGGATGTTTTTTAAGGGTGTCACTCAGTGTGTTCCAAAAGTCGGGGGTATCAGTGTTTGGTCTGTAGAGGTTGAAGAGATGCATATGTTTCTCATTTTGGCAGAGTTTCATGGTTACTAGCCTACCCTCAACATCAGTGGAATGAGATACCAGCGTGAGATTAGGGGCCAAATGTATCAAGCGTTTTCCCGTTTGCAAACGGGAAAAAGCCTTTTGGGATGTATCATCCCAAAAGGCAATTGCAAAATAGAAAATCGCAATTTTTGCGATTACCTATTTTCCAAATACATTTAGAGAATCGCAATGCAGGAAGCGCTTTTTAAATTGTGACCCTGCTTTAAGGAATCACAATTTACCACCAACTTCAAGTTGGTGGTAAATTGCAAATCCTTAAAAAAAATGCAAAATTTTGCATTTTTCTAAGCGCCATGTGGTGCACATACATGCCCTTAGGGCATGTATGTGCGCCACATGTGCACACATGCATATTTCAGGGGTGCAACAGGGTGTCCTCTTGGCACCCTTGCACCTTTGAAATTGCATGCGCAATTTGCGAGTACCTATTGGGTACTCGCAAATTGCGCATGCAATTCCCATTCATTTCTATGGGCCTCTAGGCCCATAGGAATGAATGTGAAGGCATTCCTTAATAGCGAATCGCAATTTGCGACTCGCTATTAAGGAATATGTAGGAATTGCAAAATATTTGCAGAAACCTACATACATTGCATTTTGCTGAGTCTATAATAGCGAATCGGTAAAATTCGCTATTATAGACTCGCAAAATGTAATCTTGATACATCTGGCCCTAGATTTGTTGTGGATTATTGTTATAACTCCATTCTTTTTAGGTCGAGCATTCAAGACCTCTTGTATATACTTTAGTATATACTTATATGTGTATGTACTTTGTGAGCTCAGGAGATCAGCCCTAGGACTTGTCTGCTTCTGCTTAGGGACTTTTTTTTCTGTTCAACTGCCTCTATTTAACTGTCTTGATAGAAAACGACTAGTAGAGGCCAGTAAAATATCAGAATTGCTTTCTGTTGAGGGACTTTCTTTTTTTTCTTTTTCTGGCAACTGCCTCTATTTAACTTTCTTGATAGAAAACGACCAGCAGAGGTCAGTAAAATACCAGAATCACTTTAGCATTCTCTAGATTCCAGTCCATAGAAATTGTCTTCCATGAGCACCGGTAGACAATAATATTTAATTTCAAATCTTGTATTTTCAGTGATATGAACACCGAAGGCCCTGATTTATATTAAAAACAGAGCTTTGAACTGTACCATTTCCTGCTGAAAGGCAATATTTCTCTCCATGTGTTCCCATACCTGGCGTGTCACACAGTTTGGTGCTTACTTTCCCTCCATGTTAAAGAACAGTAGATGTTTCAGCACCCAGGCTAATGTGCTGCATAGCTAAATACATATACGGTCCTAAGGGCGGGACCGATTGCATTGCAAATGCTTGTTATTTAGAGCAGGGGAACAGATAACTTCACTTGTCCACCTGGTGTTGAGGGAAGCAGCTTCTTGGAGTAGTATCTGGTCAGAACAATAGAGTATCCCTTCTGGAGCACCAGAATGGCTCCTTGAAGGCTAATATAGGACCAGTGGTACTCTGCGGGATAGCACATCCACTTATAGGGGTGGAAAGGGAAAAGTGTCCCTTTTTTTATATAACCCTCACCCACTCTAGTAGTGGCATGCTTCATCATCGGGTTCACACCGACTCCTAAAGGTCAGGGATGGGCTCTACCGTATTCCAGGGAGCACTTATAAGATAGGGTGTAAGGGGGCGTAACTTTAAAGAGAAAATTCCTCACCCACTCCAAAAGTATCCTTTATTGGCAGAGTGGGAGGGAAGGATAAAACATGTTATAAGGGTATGCGGATATGATGGTCCTATGACCCTATATCACCAACATGTTTCAGCCCTGTTCTACTGGCCTGTGTGAAGTCCTGGGCTTTCATCAGGGCGGGTTAGCAAAGAGGTCACTTCCCCATTGACATGACTAACGTGTGGTTATTGTTATGGGCATGCGATTAGCATGCTCAAAATTCAGAAAATATTTATATATACTTGCTGCTGTTGGAGATTACCTCTAACAGAAGATATATACTGTATAAAAAGTGTCAGATGTATATACAGTACAAGTAGTCTACATCCGGAGTTGCGTCTTTACCTGAAAGGTCCCAAATGAGCATACAATCTTGCAACTCAACATTGGTGTATGCAATAGATCATAGTTTGTGATCACATACATACTGATGGAAAAAATGAGTTGGACACATCCCTGATGCGTGGCCCAACAAGAGATACAATTATTGTGTTGTCTATCCGCTTGAATTTAGGCTGTACAACAAAATACATTTAACATATATCAGTGAATTCACAACTGCATACCAACTGATGAACCCCAATCAGGGAGAAACTGGTCTTTGGTTGCTTTTGCCCCATTCCCGGGACGACCTAGCCTGGCAGTTCGGCCTGAACTGTTATTATTGGAGCAGGGTCAAGACTGAGTTGCATATGGCTAGGTCCAAACTGAGATGGCATGGTGGGCAAAAAGAACAACGGGTTGAAATGTTACCCCCAGAGATTGACAGTCGTTAGACAAATTGCAATCATTCCTTCCATCACCTTTTGTGTGTTTGGTGTACACCGACCTAAGTGGCAAACGTATGCCGAGACGTGGGTCCTGTGTTCACTGCACCACAGGAACCAAGCTACACTAGACTGACGAAGCCCAATAAGGGCAAAACAGGCCTTGAGTTGCTTGTGTTCCAATTCAGGGAGAACCTGGCCTGGCAGTTCACACTGCTCTGTTCCTATTGGAGCAGGGTCAAGACTGATTTGCATATGGCTGGTCCAAAACAGGGGTGGCATGGTGGGCAAAAGAATGATGGGTCGGAATGTTATCCCAAGCGATTGCTAGTGGTTAGACAAATTGCAAGCATTCTGCCCATCATCTTTTGTGTTATGTTATGTTATATCCATTTAATAAAGCATAGCGAATCACACCTGAAGCTATATGTTGGCGCTCGACCTCCACATAAGTCGCATCTAGTAATTAAACCAGCCAGGTTTTTAACAATCTCTTGAATTGGGCAACGTCCAAACAGCAGTGAAGGTGGCCTGGAGGCTGATTCCCCGCCATCGGGGCAGTATAGGAAAATGCTCTTCCCCCATATCTTGAGGCACGGATGCGGGGAATGGACAGAAGAACCTTATCGCTGGGTCTCAATGTATGAAAGGGACATTAGTAGCGTAATTTGTCTTTAAGATACAGAGGGGATTTGCCCAAAACAGCTTTGTAGGCAAGACAGCATATTTTAAAGAAAATTAGCTTTCTGACCGGAAACCAGTGAAGGGATCTGAGGATGGGGAACAAAGAGAGACTGCTGGAAGGTTACAAACTAACCGGGCAGCCGTATTTTGAACCACCTGTAGTTTGGTCAAAAGGGTGTCATTTGCTGCCATAAGCAAAGCATTGCTATAGTCTAAACTGCTAGTTATCAAAGGGTGTACTAGCTTTTTCCCAGCCGTGGATGGAAGCCAGGTGAAAACTTTCCTCAAAGGCCGCATGGTGGCAAAGCATGTCCCTCTTGTAGCGGCTACGTGGCTTTTCATAGACAATTCCTGGTCAATTGTGATACTAAGATTTTTTGCCAATTGGCATAGGCAGTGGGCGGACCCCAATTCAGAAGGCCACCAGTCAGGAGACCACAGATATTGGGCTTTGCAAAACAGTAGGACCTCTGTCTTCTCGCAATTCAGTTCTTTGATATCCAGGCTGCAATATTCTTCATGCAAACACGAAAACGGCATATAGTACCATCAATGTCCTGTCCCAAAGAGATGATATTTTAACAATCTGGGCCAAAGGTGCAACATAGATACTAAACCGCATCATACTCAACAATGAGCCCTGCAGTACTCTTTTGTTGATGGAAACCAGATGAAATTTAGAAGGACCCAGGGTAATTATTTGAGTCTGATCTTCTAAAAAATAAGCCAATCATTAAAGGACAGTACCTCTGACATTGATCTCATGCAGTCTGCTAATGTGTATTGCATGAGAAAAAAAAACAGTGTTGAAAGCCACTGAAAGATCCAACAGCACAAACATAGCAGGTGTGCCTGCATCCAAAGAAAGACGGATGGAATCTGTGACGGCAACTAGTGCAGTCTTGGTGCTGTGGGTCACTCTAAATCCCAATTGAGAGCGATCTAGGATCGCATGATCCCTTAAGAATGTCATGAGCTGTTTTTTCACACAGTTTTCAAGCATTTTCCCTAAGAGAGGAAGAGGGATATGGGACAATAGTTGGTCAGGTTTTTGAGGTCCACATTAGGTTTTTTGACAATGGGGTAAACCAAAGCAGTCTTCCAAGCTGAAGGTAATTTAGCACATTCAAGAGAAAGATTAAATAACAATAGAATGGCAGGAGTTAACACTGCCGACAGAGTGGCCGAAGTCCTAGGGGGACAGACATCCACAGAAGAACCCGATTTAGCTTTAGTCATGAGTGTTAGGATATGATCCATAATAAAGGGTTCAAACCAATCCCAGAGCGGAGAAGAGTCATTAAAGGGCGGCGTCAGAGAGATGGGATTAACCTGCCCCTGATTGATGGGAAATCAGCTAGAGAATGACAAAGTTGTTGAGAGGCAGGAATGTCTGAGACACAAGCATGGGGATGGATAAAATCATTGAGCACCTTATAGAGCTCTTTAGAAGAGTTGCCCGCACTTTCAATTTGAATGCAGATAAAACTCCTCCTAGTCTTCCTAATGTGGGCATGGTATTCAGACAGAGCAGATTTAGGGGCTAGTTTGTCATTTAAAGGTTTTGATCGGGCGCCAGCGTCTTTCCAGTTTTTTTCACCCTGCCTTCAGCTAACTTTATTCACTAGAAAACCAGGGGGCATGAGTCCTGGAAGAAGTCTACTTGGAGTTTTTTAGGGGTGCCATTTTGTCAAATGCCGTGGACAGGGCAAAATGGTAATTATTTAAAGCAACATTAATGTCAGGGTCCTGGGTCACCGCTCTCCATGAAACGACCTTGGAGAACTTTTCTAGCGAGTGTTGTTCCACGCTCTATAGCTTTTACTCCGACACTGTAGCCGACTGCTTTGTCATGTCAGTCATAGCAATCTGGAACTTAATTAGATGAATGTCTGTCCAAGTAAGGGGAAGAGGATCTTCACTGACCAAGAGTGGACAGTTTGTAAAAAGCAAACTGAGTGTATGGCCAGCCATATGCGTGGGGTCTGTAATACACTGGTGAAAATTCAGTGTTTCTAAGTCTTGGAAGCTACAGGCAGCCTCTGGCCTTACAACGTGCTCTCCATAAAAGTTGAAATCTCCCAACAAGAGTAAATTATTAGAGGAAAGTACATAGGGAGCAATGTGTTCAGTCAAGAGATGGCTGAAATATTTCTTGGATCCTGGGGGGGTGGGGGGCGATAGATTAATGCTCCCTTCCAATGAGGACTGTTGCCAGCTCAAGTTTGAAAATACACATTTCCAACCACTCCTCCATAAAAGATTCAATAATTTGAACCTTAACGGAGTTGCAAAATGTGATAGCAACTCCATCGCCAGGTCTGGATTCTCTGTCCAGTCTGACCAGTTGGTAATTATCAGGCAGGGTTAGAGGAAAGCAGGGAAGAGCAGAAGCATTTAACCAAGTTTCTGTAAGAAAATATAAGACTCGGGAAAGAGATGTCAAAAGATCACAGACTTCACTTGCATGCTTTGGTAATGACCTAATATTATAATAGATACCATGAAGAGGGTGCTGGGCAGTGGCGGCCAACACAGGTAAATGCGGTGTGGCAGTGGGGCGGCGTGGCGCGGGGCAGGGCGGGGTGAGAGGAGGGGAAGTCGACACACGACGGAATAGGTATAATTAAATAATACCTATTCCGTCGTCTGTCGGCTTCCCCCTGCCGCGCCCTGCCCCGTCCCTCCACCCCACTGTGCTTACCAGTGCTGGCCGCCGCTGGTGCTGGGTCGCTATTACCAAGGGCCCTGCCAGCGACACTGAGAGGAAAGTAGACGAAGAGCTAGCTGGAGATATAAAATTCAGCCAACTCAATGATGACAGAGAGAAGGTAGAACTCACAGGGTCCTTGACTGTTAAAGGTAGGCAGGAAAACCTGCAAGTCCTACAGGTAACCGGGCCGCCTAAGTCCCGAAAGGAAAAGAGGCCACAGGTTCACTTTGATCTATCATGACTTAAAGATTGTTACCAATTTCACACAAGGATGCAACAAAGTAAAAAAGCCTGTCATTCGATATCATAGTTGTTTCCTGAGAGGCAGGGGTCCTGGTGACGTTCGGGCGCGGACAGACAAAGACGGGATTGCCTTTGGTGCACCTGCGCCATGCCAGCAGAGCGCCCACTACGCATTTTTATCCTGCTGAAATAGGTGCAGCTGAGATGAGCGCTAGACCGCTGACCAACAAGGAAGTGGGCAGCAACCGATAGTCTTATTCTGCCTAAACATCCTTTATGCACAAACAGCTACTACTGCGGCGGACCAAAGGGCATTATGTAAATCAGGTAAGTGTTCATCAAGTGGTAAGTCAAACAGAATCCCTCCCACCAAACACAACCCAAAAAGAAAAAAATGCGGCATCTGAAATAAACCAATCCGGGGAACCTGTGTGAGGCGGCGCGTCTGTGCTGTAATCCGGCTGAAATAGGTGCAGTCGAGATGAGCGCTAGACCGCGGACCAAAAAGGAAGTGGTTGTGTATTTAATATACCGCAATAAGTGGTACAGGTATGCCCAGACATAGGCCCGTGTTCACTGTGCCACTGGAATCAAGCTATATCCGACTGAGAAGTCCCAGTCGAAGTGAAACTGGTCTTGGATTGCTTGTGTTCTGGTTCAGGCAGGACCGGCAGTTCAGGCTGGATTGCTCCTACAGGAGCAGGGTCAAGACAGATTTGGATATGGCTTGGACCAAACTGAGGTGGTATGATGAGTAGAAAACGATGGGTTTGAATGCACCCCAAGTGTTAGACAAATTGAAAGGATTAATTCCATTACCTTTTGTGTGTTTCATGCATACTCATCTCCTCATACTACCTTTCCATGCATGCTAACCTCCTCACTGTTCACTTATGCTCATCTCCTCATAGTGCCGTTCCATGTGTGCTAAACTCCTCACTGTTTACTTATGCTCATCTGCTTATACTACCGTTCCATGCATGCTAAACTCCTCACTGTTTACTTATGCTCATCTGCTTATACTACTGTTCCATGCATGCTAAACTTTTCTGGACGGACGGTCCATTGAAGTGTGGGTGCCTCCGTTTACAGCCCAGGCTAGGCCACTGGGGGTGGGAGTGCCACAGGGATCGGTACTCAGCCCCACGCTGTTCAATGCGGATTTGACCCCTCTTGTAACATTAGCAGAGTCTCTTGGCGTTAAAGTCGTCTCATATGCAGACGACACTCAGCTACTGTTCTCATGTGATAAAGGCAAGGATTTAGACGAGAAAGTAATAGCCAAGTGCCTCGCCGGAGTTTTTCAGTGGATGGAACTGCACCACCTTAGATGTAACCCTGAGAAAACGGAAATTGTGATCTTTGGAGATATCCCACACAACGCTGTGGTGGACTGTTGGCCCAGTAATTGCCCTCACCCAGGTTCTCCCAAAAACTGTGTGAAGAACTTAGGAATTAAAATCGACAGCTCTCTATCCTTCCTCCCGCAGATCTTAGCCTTGGCGGGGACCTGTTTCAACGTACTTTGTACGTTGAAAAGATTTTTACCTCTCCTCTCCGAGGCAGCAGGCAGAAAGGTGGTAAAGGCCCTAATTACATCAAGACTGGACTACAGTAATGCACTGTACCTGGGCCTACCGGACTACCTTTTTTACAGACTCCAGGTGGTGCAGAACGCTGCAGCTAGACTTCTGCTTTCTCTCCCCTCGAGATCCCACATGACTCCGCACTTAAGGGCCCTCAACTGGCTTCCCATGAAACAGAGGGTGACGTTTAAAGCCATGGTCCTAATGCACAAAGCCCTGAAAGGGACGGGTCTGGCTATCTTAAGGAGAGAATCACCCCTTATGTCCCTGCCGGCACTCTTCGCTCCTCCTCAACGCATATGGCAAAGGTCCCGCGATGTAACTGACTTCGGATGGGTGGGAGATCCTTTGCCTACCTGGGTCCCCGTGCGTGGAATAGTCTTCCCATGTCCCTGAGGCTGATAGACAATCTGGAACTTTTTAAGAAGAAACTCAAAACACATCTTTTTAATGATTAGCCTCGTCCTAGCATCCTGTCTTCCCTCTGCCAGCGCCGGGACACTCTGTCGAGTAGCCGTGCGCTTTACAAATTCAAATAATAAATAATAATACTACCGTTCCATGCATGCTAAACTCCTCACTGTTCACTTACGCTCATCTCCGTATTCTACCGTTCCATGCATGCTAAACTCTCCACTTATGCTCATCTCCTTATTCTACCGTTCCATGAATGCTAAACTCCTCACTGTTCAATTATGCTCATCTCCTTATACTACCATACCATTCATGATAAACTACTCACTGTTCACTTACGCTTATCTCCTTATACTACCGTTCCATGCATGCTAAACTCCTCTGTTCAATTATGCTCATCTCCTTATACTACCTTTCCATGCATGCTAAACTACTCACTGTTCACTTATGCTCATATACTCATAGTACTGTTCCATACATCTTTAACTCCTCACTGTTCACTTATGCTCATCTCCTTATACTACCGTTTCATGCATGCTAAACTCCTCACTGTTCACTGATGGTCATCACCTCATAGCACCGTTCCATTCATGCTAAACTCCTCACTGTTCACTTATGCTCATCTCCTTATACTATTGTTTCATGCATGCTAAACTCCTCACTGTTCACTTATGCTCATCTCCTCATTGCACCTTTCCATGCATACTAAACTTCTCAATGATCACCTATGCTCATCTCCTCATAGTACATTTCCATGCATGCTAAACTCCTCACTGTTCACTTATGCTCATCTCCTTATACTACTGTTCCATGCATGCTAAACTCCTCACTGTTCACTTATACTCATCTCCTCATAGTACTGTTCCATGCATGCTAAACCCTCACTGTTCTCTCATGCTCATCTCCTGATTGTACCTTTCCACGCATACTAAACTTCTTACTGTTCAGTTATACTCATCTCATCATAGTACCTTTCCATGCATGCTAAACTCCTCACAGTTCACTTATGCTCATCTCCTTATACTACCGTTCCATGCATGCTAAACTCCTCACTGTTCAATTATGCTCATCTCCTTATAGTACCATTCCATTCATGCTAAACTACTCACTGTTCACTTACGCTCATCTCGTTATACTACCGTTCCATGCATGCTAAACTCCTCACTGTTCACTTACCCTCATCTCCGTATTCTACTGTTCCATGCTTGCTAAGCTCCTCACTGTTCACTTATGCTCATCTCCTTATTCTACCGTTCTATGCATGCTAAACACCTCACTGTTCACTTATGCTCATATCCTCATAGCATTGTTCCATGCATGCTAAACTACTCACTGTTCACTTACGCTCATCTCCTTATACTACCGTTCTATGCATGCTAAATTCCTCACTGTTCACTTACGCTCATCTCCATTTTCTACTGTTCCATGCATGCTAAAAACCTCACTGTTCACTTATGCTCATCTCCTTATTCTACCGTTCCATGCATGCTAAACTCCTCACTGTTCAATTATGCTCATCTCCTTATACTACCATTTCATTCATGCTAAACTACTCACTGTTCACTTACACTCATCTCCTCACAGTACCTTTCCATGAATGCTAAACTACTCACTGTTCACTTATGCTCGTATACTCATAGTACTGTTCCATACATCTTTAACTCTTCACTGTTCACTTATGCTCATCTCCTTATACTACCGTTTCATGCATGCTAAACTCCTCACTTTTCACTGATGCTCATCTCATTATACTACCGTTTCATGCATGCTAAACTCCTCACTGTTCACTTATGCTCATATCCTCATAGCGCCGTTCCAAGCATGCTAAACTACTCAGAGTTCACTTACGCTCATCACCTTATACTACCGTTCCATGCATACTAAACTCCTCACTGTTCACTTACGCTCATCTCCGTATTTTACAGTTCCATGCATGCTAAACTCCTCACTGTTCACTTATGCTCATCTCCTTATCCTACCGTTCCATGCATGGTAAACTCCTCACTGTTCACTTATGCTCATCTCCTTATACTATTGTTTCATGCATGCTAAACTCCTCACTGTTCACTTATGCTCATCTCCTTATACTACCGTTTTATGCATGCTAAACTGCTCACTGTTCACTTATGCTCATATCCTCATAGCACTGTTTCATGCATGCTAAACTCCTCACTGTTCACTTATGCTCATATCCGCATAGCACCGTTCCATGCATGCTAAACTCCTCACTATTCACTTATGCTCATCTCCTTATTCTACCGTTCCATGCATGCTAAACTCCTCACTTTATAATTATGCTCATCTCATTATACTACCATTCCATTCATGCTAAACTACTCACTGTTCACGTACGCTCATCTCATTATACTACTGTTCCATGCATGCTAAACTCCTCACTGTTCAATTATGCTCATCTCCTTATACTACTGTTCCATGCATGCTAAACTTCTCACTGTTCACTTATGCTCATCTCCTCATAGTACCTTTCCATGCATGCTAAACTACTCACTGTTCACTTATGCTCATATACTCATAGTACTGTTCCATACATCTTTAACTCTTCACTGTTCACTTATGCTCATCTCCTTATACTACCATTTCATGCATGCTAAACTCCTCACTGTTCACTGATGGTCATCACCTCATAGTACCGTTCCTTTCATGCTAAACTCCTCACTGTTCACTTATGCTCATCTCCTTTTACTATTGCTTCATTCATGCTAAGCTCCTCACTGTTCACTTATGCTCATCTCCTTATACTACCGTTTCATGCATGCTAAACTCCTCACTGTTCACTTATACTCATCTCCTTATACTACCGTTCCATGCATGCTAAACTCCTTACTGTTCACTTGTGCTCCTCTCCTCATTGTACCTTTCCATGCATACTAAACTTCTCACTGTTCACTTATGCTCATCTCCTCTTAGTACCTTTCCATGCATGCTAAACTTCTCACTGTTCACTTATGCTCATCTCCTTATAGTACCGTTCCATGCATGCTAAACTCCTCACTATTCACTTATGCTTATCTCCTTATACTACCTTTCCATGCATGCTAAACTCCTCGCTATTCACTTATGCTCATCTCCTTATAGTACCGTTCCATGCATGCTAAACTCCTCACTGTTCACTTATGCTCATATCCTTATTCTACCGTTCCATGCATGCTAAACTCCTCATTGTTCAGTTATGATCATCTCCTTATAATGCTGTTCAATTCATGATAAGCTACCCACTGTTCACTTACTCTCATCTCCTTATACTACCGTTCCATGCATACTAAACTTCTCACTGTTCACTTATGCTCATCTCCTCATAGTACCTTTCCATGCATGCTAAACTCCTCACTGTTCACTCATGCTCCTATCCTCAACGCACCGTTCCATGCATGCTAAACTCCTCACTGTTAACTTATGCTCATCTCCTTATACTACCGTTCCGTGCATGCTAAACTCCTCACTGTTCACTTATGCTCATATCCTCATAGCACCGTTCCATGCATGCTAAAATACTCACTGTTCACTTACGCTCATCTCCTTATACTCCAGTTCCATGCATGCCATACTCCTCACTGTTCACTTACGCTCATCTCCTTATTCTACCGTTCCATGCATGCTAAACTCCTCACTGTTCAATTATGCTCATATCCTTATACTACCATTCCATTCATGATAAACTACTCACTGTTCACTTACGCTCATCTCCTTATACCACCGTTCCATGCATGCTAAACTCCTCACTGTTCAATTATGCTCATCTCCTTATACTACCGTTCCATGCATGCTAAACTCCTCACTGTTCACTTATGCTCATCTCCTCATAGTACCTTTCCATGCATGCTAAACTACTCACTGTTTACTTATGCTCATATACTCATAGTACTGTTCCATAAATCTTTAACTCCTCACTGTTCACTTATGTTCATCTCCTTATACCACTGTTTCATGCATGCTAAACTCCTTAAAGTTCAATGATGATCATCACCTGATAGTACTGTTCCATTCATGCTAAACTCCTCACTGTTCACTTATGCTCATCTCCTTATACTATTGTTTCATGCATGCTAAACTCCTCACTGTTCACTTATGCTCATCTCCTCTTTGTACCTTTCCATGCATACTAAACTTCTCAATGTTCACTTATGCTCATCTCCTCATAGTACCTTTCCATGCATGCTAAATTCCTCACTGTTCACTTATGCTCATCTCCTTATACTACTGTTCCATGCATGCTAGACTCCTCACTGTTCACTTATGCTCATATCCTCATAGCACCGTTTCATGCCTGCTAAACTCCTCACTGTTCACTTATGCTCATCTCCTCATACTACTGTTCCATGCATGCTAAACTCCTCACTGTTCACTTATGCTCATCTCCTCATTGTACCTTTCCATGCATATTAAACTTCTCACTGTTCACTTATGCTCATATCCTCATAGCATTGTTCCATGCATGCTAAACTACTCACTGTTCACTTACGCTCATCTCCTTATACTACCGTTCTATGCATGCTAAATTCCTCACTGTTCACTTACGCTCATCTCCATTTTCTACTGTTCCATGCATGCTAAACTCCTCACTGTTCACTTATGCTCATCTCCTTATTCTACCGTTCCATGCATGCTAAACTCCTCACTGTTCAATTATGCTCATCTCCTCACAGTACCTTTCCATGAATGCTAAACTACTCACTGTTCACTTATGCTCGTATACTCATAGTACTGTTCCATACATCTTTAACTCTTCACTGTTCACTTATGCTCATCTCCTTATACTACCGTTTCATGCATGCTAAACTCCTCACTTTTCACTGATGCTCATCTCATTATACTACCGTTTCATGCAGGCTAAACTCCTCACTGTTCACTTATGCTCATATCCTCATAGCGCCGTTCCAAGCATGCTAAACTACTCAGAGTTCACTTACGCTCATCACCTTATACTACCGTTCCATGCATACTAAACTCCTCACTGTTCACTTACGCTCATCTCCGTATTTTACAGTTCCATGCATGCTAAACTCCTCACTGTTCACTTATGCTCATCTCCTTATCCTACCGTTCCATGCATGGTAAACTCCTCACTGTTCACTTATGCTCATCTCCTTATACTATTGTTTCATGCATGCTAAACTCCTCACTGTTCACTTATGCTCATCTCCTTATACTACCGTTTTATGCATGCTAAACTGCTCACTGTTCACTTATGCTCATATCCTCATAGCACTGTTTCATGCATGCTAAACTCCTCAGTGTTCACTTATGCTCATATCCGCATAGCACCGTTCCATGCATGCTAAACTCCTCACTATTCACTTATGCTCATCTCCTTATTCTACCGTTCCATGCATGCTAAACTCCTCACTTTATAATTATGCTCATCTCATTATACTACCATTCCATTCATGCTAAACTACTCACTGTTCACGTACGCTCATCTCATTATACTACTGTTCCATGCATGCTAAACTCCTCACTGTTCAATTATGCTCATCTCCTTATACTACTGTTCCATGCATGCTAAACTTCTCACTGTTCACTTATGCTCATCTCCTCATAGTACCTTTCCATGCATGCTAAACTACTCACTGTTCACTTATGCTCATATACTCATAGTACTGTTCCATACATCTTTAACTCTTCACTGTTCACTTATGCTCATCTCCTTATACTACCATTTCATGCATGCTAAACTCCTCACTGTTCACTGATGGTCATCACCTCATAGTACCGTTCCTTTCATGCTAAACTCCTCACTGTTCACTTATGCTCATCTCCTTTTACTATTGCTTCATTCATGCTAAGCTCCTCACTGTTCACTTATGCTCATCTCCTTATACTACCGTTTCATGCATGCTAAACTCCTCACTGTTCACTTATACTCATCTCCTTATACTACCGTTCAATGCATGCTAAACTCCTTACTGTTCACTTGTGCTCCTCTCCTCATTGTACCTTTCCATGCATACTAAACTTCTCACTGTTCACTTATGCTCATCTCCTCTTTGTACCTTTCCATGCATGCTAAACTTCTCACTGTTCACTTATGCTCATCTCCTTATAGTACCGTTCCATGCATGCTAAACTCCTCACTATTCACTTATGCTTATCTCCTTATACTACCTTTCCATGCATGCTAAACTCCTCGCTATTCACTTATGCTCATCTCCTTATAGTACCGTTCCATGCATGCTAAACTCCTCACTGTTCACTTATGCTCATATCCTTATTCTACCGTTCCATGCATGCTAAACTCCTCATTGTTCAGTTATGATCATCTCCTTATAATGCTGTTCAATTCATGATAAGCTACCCACTGTTCACTTACTCTCATCTCCTTATACTACCGTTCCATGCATACTAAACTTCTCACTGTTCACTTATGTTCATCTCCTCATAGTACCTTTCCATGCATGCTAAACTCCTCACTGTTCACTCATGCTCCTATCCTCAACGCACCGTTCCATGCATGCTAAACTCCTCACTGTTAACTTATGCTCATCTCCTTATACTACCGTTCCGTGCATGCTAAACTCCTCACTGTTCACTTATGCTCATATCCTCATAGCACCGTTCCATGCATGCTAAAATACTCACTGTTCACTTACGCTCATCTCCTTATACTCCAGTTCCATGCATGCCATACTCCTCACTGTTCACTTACGCTCATCTCCGTATTCTACCGTTCCATGCATGCTAAACTCCTCACTGTTCACTTACGCTCATCTCCTTATTCTACCGTTCCATGCATGCTAAACTCCTCACTGTTCAATTATGCTCATATCCTTATACTACCATTCCATTCATGATAAACTACTCACTGTTCACTTACGCTCATCTCCTTATACCACCGTTCCATGCATGCTAAACTCCTCACTGTTCAATTATGCTCATCTCCTTATACTACCGTTCCATGCATGCTAAACTCCTCACTGTTCACTTATGCTCATCTCCTCATAGTACCTTTCCATGCATGCTAAACTACTCACTGTTTACTTATGCTCATATACTCATAGTACTGTTCCATAAATCTTTAACTCCTCACTGTTCACTTATGTTCATCTCCTTATACCACTGTTTCATGCATGCTAAACTCCTTAAAGTTCAATGATGATCATCACCTGATAGTACTGTTCCATTCATGCTAAACTCCTCACTGTTCACTTATGCTCATCTCCTTATACTATTGTTTCATGCATGCTAAACTCCTCACTGTTCACTTATGCTCATCTCCTCTTTGTACCTTTCCATGCATACTAAACTTCTCAATGTTCACTTATGCTCATCTCCTCATAGTACCTTTCCATGCATGCTAACTTCCTCACTGTTCACTTATGCTCATCTCCTTATACTACTGTTCCATGCATGCTAGACTCCTCACTGTTCACTTATGCTCATATCCTCATAGCACCGTTTTATGCCTGCTAAACTCCTCACTGTTCACTTATGCTCATCTCCTCATACTACTGTTCCATGCATGCTAAACTCCTCACTGTTCACTTATGCTCATCTCCTCATTGTACCTTTCCATGCATATTAAACTTCTCACTGTTCACTTATGCTCATCTCCTCAGAGTACCTTTCCATGCATACTGAACTTCTCACTGTTCACTTATGTTCATCTCCTCATAGTACCTTTCCATGCACGCAAAACTCCTCACTGTTCACTTATGCTCATATCCCCATAGCACCGTTCCAGGCATGCTAAAGTCCTCACTGTTCACTTATGCTCTTCTCCTTATACTACCGTTCCATGCATGCTAAACTCCTCACTGTTCACTTACGCTCATCTCCGTATTCTACCGTTCCATTCTTGCTAAGCTCCTCACTGTTCACTTATGCTCATCTCCTTATTCTACCGTTTTATGCATGCTAAACACCTCACTGTTCACTTATGCTCATATGCTCATAGCATTGTTCCATGCATGCTAAACTACTCACTGTTCACTTACGCTCATCTCCTTATACTACCGTTCCATGCATGCTAAACTCCTCACTGTTCATTATGCTCATCTCCTTATACTACTGTTCCATGCATGCTAAACTCCTCACTGTTCACTTATACTCATCTCCTCATACTACTGTTCAATGCATGATAAACTCCTCACTGTTCACTTATGCTCATCTCCTCATTGTACCTTTCCATGCATACTAAACTTCTCACTGTTCACTTATGCTCATCTCCTCATAGTACCTTTCCATGCATGCTAAACCCCTCACTGTTCACTTATGCTCATCTCCTCGTAGTACCTTTCCGTGCATACTAAACTTCTCACTGTTCACTTATGTTCATCTCTTCATAGTACGTTTCCATGCACGCTAAACTCCTCACTGTTCACTTATGCTCATATCCTCATTGCACTGTTCCATGCATGCTAAACTCCTCACTGTTCACTTATGCTCATCTCCTTACACTACCGTTCCATGTATGCTAAACTCCTCACTGTTCACTTATGCTCATATCCTCATAGCACCGTTTCATGCATGCTAAACTCCTCACTGTTCACTTATGCTCATATCTGCATAGCACTGTTCCATGCATGCTAAACTCCTCACTGTTTACTTACGCTCATCTCCGTATTCTACCGTTCCATGCATGCTAAATTCCTCACTTTATAATTATGCTCATCTCATTATACTACCATTTCATTCATGCTAAACTACTCACTGTTCACTTACGCTCATCTCATTATACTACCGTTCCATGCATGCTAAACTCATCACTGTTCAATTATGCTCATCTCCTTATACTACTGTTCCATGCATGCTAAACTCCTCACTATTCACTTATGCTCATCTCCTCATAGTACCTTTCCATGCATGCTAAACTACTCACTGTTCACTTATGCTCATATACTCATAGTACTGTTCCATACATCTTTAGCTCTTCACTGTTCACTTATGCTCATCTCCTTATACTACCATTTCATGCATGCTAAACTCCTCACTGTTCACTGATGGTCATCACCTCATAGGACAGTTCCTTTCATGCTAAACTCCTCACTGTTCACTTATGCTCATCTCCTTATACTACTGCTTCTCGCATGCTAAGCTCCTCACTGTTCACTTATGCTCATCTCCTTATACTACCGTTTCATGCATGCTAAACTCCTCAGTTTTCACTTATGCTCATCTCCTTATACTACCGTTCCATGCATGCTAAACTCCTTACTGTTCACTTGTGCTCATCTCCTCATTGTACCTTTCCATGCATATTACACTTCTCACTGTTCACTTATGCTTATCTCCTCATAGTACCTTTCCATGCATGCTAAACTTCTCACTGTTCACTTATGCTCATCTCCTCATAGTACCGTTCGATGCATGCTAAACTCCTCACTATTCACTTATGCTTATCTCCTTATACTACCTTTCCATGCATGCTAAACTCCTCACTATTTACTTATTCTCATCTCCTTATAGTACCGTTCCATGCATGCTAAACTCCTCACTGTTCACTTATGCTCATCTCCTTATTCTATCGTTCCATGCATGCTAAACTCCTCATTGTTCAGTTATGCTCATCTCCTTATACTGCCGTTCAATTCATGATAAGCTACCCACTGTTCACTTACTCTCATCTCCTTATACTACCGTTCCATGCATATTAAACTTCTCACTGTTCACTTATGTTCATCTCCTCATATTACCTTTCCATGCATGCTAAACTCCTCACTGTTAACTTATGCTCATCTCTTTATACTACCGTTCCATGCATGCTAAACTCCTCACTGTTCACTTATGCTCATCTCTTTATACTACCGTTCCATGCATGCTAAACTCCTCACTGTTCACTTATGCTCATCTCTTTATACTACCGTTCCATGCATGCTAAACTCCTCACTGTTAACTTATGCTCATCTCTTTATACTACCGTTCCATGCATGCTAAACTACTCACTGTTCACTTACGGTCATCTCCTTATACTCCAGTTCCATGTATGCCATACTCCTCACTGTTCACTTATGCTCATCTCCGTATTCTACCGTTCCATGCATGCTAAACTCCTCACTGTTCACTTACGCTCATCTCCTTATTCTACCGTTCCATGCATGCTAAACTCCTCACTATTCACTTATGCTCATCTCCTCATAGTACCGTTCCATGCATGCTAAACTCCTCACTGTTCAATTATGCTCATCTCCTTATACTACTGTTCCATGCATGCTAAACTCCTCACTGTTCACTTATGCTCATCTCCTCATTGTACCTTTCCATGCATACTAAACTTCTCACTGTTCACTTATGCTCATCTCCTCATAGTACCTTTCCATGCATGCTAAACCCCTCACTGTTCACTTATGCTCATCTCCTCGTAGTACCTTTCCGTGCATACTAAACTTCTCACTGTTCACTTATGTTCATCTCTTCATAGTACGTTTCCATGCACGCTAAACTCCTCACTGTTCACTTATGCTCATATCCTCATTGCACTGTTCCATGCATGCTAAACTCCTCACTGTTCACTTATGCTCATCTCCTTACACTACCGTTCCATGTATGCTAAACTCCTCACTGTTCACTTATGCTCATATCCTCATAGCACCGTTTCATGCATGCTAAACTCCTCACTGTTCACTTATGCTCATATCCGCATAGCACTGTTCCATGCATGCTAAACTCCTCACTGTTTACTTACGCTCATCTCCGTATTCTACCGTTCCATGCATGCTAAATTCCTCACTTTATAATTATGCTCATCTCATTATACTACCATTTCATTCATGCTAAACTACTCACTGTTCACTTACGCTCATCTCATTATACTACCGTTCCATGCATGCTAAACTCCTCACTGTTCAATTATGCTCATCTCCTTATACTACTGTTCCATGCATGCTAAACTCCTCACTATTCACTTATGCTCATCTCCTCATAGTACCTTTCCATGCATGCTAAACTACTCACTGTTCACTTATGCTCATATACTCATAGTACTGTTCCATACATCTTTAGCTCTTCACTGTTCACTTATGCTCATCTCCTTATACTACCATTTCATGCATGCTAAACTCCTCACTGTTCACTGATGGTCATCACCTCATAGGACAGTTCCTTTCATGCTAAACTCCTCACTGTTCACTTATGCTCATCTCCTTATACTACTGCTTCTCGCATGCTAAGCTCCTCACTGTTCACTTATGCTCATCTCCTTATACTACCGTTTCATGCATGCTAAACTCCTCAGTTTTCACTTATGCTCATCTCCTTATACTACCGTTCCATGCATGCTAAACTCCTTACTGTTCACTTGTGCTCATCTCCTCATTGTACCTTTCCATGCATATTACACTTCTCACTGTTCACTTATGCTTATCTCCTCATAGTACCTTTCCATGCATGCTAAACTTCTCACTGTTCACTTATGCTCATCTCCTCATAGTACCGTTCGATGCATGCTAAACTCCTCACTATTCACTTATGCTTATCTCCTTATACTACCTTTCCATGCATGCTAAACTCCTCACTATTTACTTATTCTCATCTCCTTATAGTACCGTTCCATGCATGCTAAACTCCTCACTGTTCACTTATGCTCATCTCCTTATTCTATCGTTCCATGCATGCTAAACTCCTCATTGTTCAGTTATGCTCATCTCCTTATACTGCCGTTCAATTCATGATAAGCTACCCACTGTTCACTTACTCTCATCTCCTTATACTACCGTTCCATGCATACTAAACTTCTCACTGTTCACTTATGTTCATCTCCTCATATTACCTTTCCATGCATGCTAAACTCCTCACTCTTCACTTATGCTCATATCCTCAATGCACGGTTCCATGCATGCTAAACTCCTCACTGTTAACTTATGCTCATCTCTTTATACTACCGTTCCATGCATGCTAAACTCCTCACTGTTCACTTATGCTCATATCCTCATAGCACCGTTCCATGCATGCTAAACTACTCACTGTTCACTTACGGTCATCTCCTTATACTCCAGTTCCATGTATGCCATACTCCTCACTGTTCACTTATGCTCATCTCCGTATTCTACCGTTCCATGCATGCTAAACTCCTCACTGTTCACTTACGCTCATCTCCTTATTCTACCGTTCCATGCATGCTAAACTCCTCACTATTCACTTATGCTCATCTCCTCATAGTACCGTTCCATGCATGCTAAACTCCTCACTGTTCAATTATGCTCATCTCCTTATACTACTGTTCCATGCATGCTAAACTCCTCACTATTCACTTATGCTCATCTCCTCATAGTACCTTTCCATGCATGCTAAACTACTCACTGTTCACTTATGCTCATATACTCATAGTACTGTTCCATACATCTTTAGCTCTTCACTGTTCACTTATGCTCATCTCCTTATACTACCATTTCATGCATGCTAAACTCCTCACTGTTCACTGATGGTCATCATCTCATTGGACAGTTCCTTTCATGCTAAACTCCTCACTGTTCACTTATGCTCATCTCCTTATACTATTGCTTCTCGCATGCTAAGCTCCTCACTGTTCACTTATGCTCATCTCCTTATACTACCGTTTCATGCATGCTAAACTCCTCAGTTTTCACTTATGCTCATCTCCTTATACTACCGTTCCATGCATGCTAAACTCCTTACTGTTCACTTGTGCTCATCTCCTCATTGTACCTTTCCATGCATATTACACTTCTCACTGTTCACTTATGCTTATCTCCTCATAGTACCTTTCCATGCATGCTAAACTTCTCACTGTTCACTTATGCTCATCTCCTCATAGTACCGTTCGATGCATGCTAAACTCCTCACTATTCACTTATGCTTATCTCCTTATACTACCTTTCCATGCATGCTAAACTCCTCACTATTTACTTATTCTCATCTCCTTATAGTACCGTTCCATGCATGCTAAACTCCTCACTGTTCACTTATGCTCATCTCCTTATTCTATCGTTCCATGCATGCTAAACTCCTCATTGTTCAGTTATGCTCATCTCCTTATACTGCCGTTCAATTCATGATAAGCTACCCACTGTTCACTTACTCTCATCTCCTTATACTACCGTTCCATGCATACTAAACTTCTCACTGTTCACTTATGTTCATCTCCTCATATTACCTTTCCATGCATGCTAAACTCCTCACTGTTCACTTATGCTCATATCCTCAATGCACCGTTCCATGCATGCTAAACTCCTCACTGTTAACTTATGCTCATCTCTTTATACTACCGTTCCATGCATGCTAAACTCCTCACTGTTCACTTATGCTCATATCCTCATAGCACCGTTCCATGCATGCTAAACTACTCACTGTTCACTTACGGTCATCTCCTTATACTCCAGTTCCATGTATGCCATACTCCTCACTGTTCACTTACGCTCATCTCCGTATTCTACCGTTCCATGCATGCTAAACTCCTCACTGTTCACTTACGCTCATCTCCTTATTCTACCGTTCCATGCATTCTAAACTCCTCACTATTCACTTATGCTCATCTCCTCATAGTACCTTTCCATGCATGCTAAACTACTCACTGTTCACTTATGCTCATATACTCATAGTACTGTTCCATACATCTTTAGCTCTTCACTGTTCACTTATGCTCATCTCCTTATACTACCATTTCATGCATGCTAAACTCCTCACTGTTCACTGATGGTCATCACCTCATAGGACAGTTCCTTTCATGCTAAACTCCTCACTGTTCACTTATGCTCATCTCCTTATACTATTGCTTCTCGCATGCTAAGCTCCTCACTGTTCACTTATGCTCATCTCCTTATACTACCGTTTCATGCATGCTAAACTCCTCAGTTTTCACTTATGCTCATCTCCTTAAACTACCGTTCCATGCATGCTAAACTCCTTACTGTTCACTTGTGCTCATCTCCTCATTGTACCTTTCCATGCATATTACACTTCTCACTGTTCACTTATGCTTATCTCCTCATAGTACATTTCCATGCATGCTAAACTTCTCACTGTTCACTTATGCTCATCTCCTCATAGTACCGTTCGATGCATGCTAAACTCCTCACTATTCACTTATGCTTATCTCCTTATACTACCTTTCCATGCATGCTAAACTCCTCACTATTTACTTATTCTCATCTCCTTATAGTACCGTTCCATGCATACTAAACTCCTCACTGTTTACTTATGCTCATCTCCTTATTCTATCGTTCCATGCATGCTAAACTCCTCATTGTTCAGTTATGCTCATCTCCTTATACTGCCGTTCAATTCATGATAAGCTACCCACTGTTCACTTACTCTCATCTCCTTATACTACCGTTCCATGCATACTAAACTTCTCACTGTTCACTTATGTTCATCTCCTCATATTACCTTTCCATGCATGCTAAACTCCTCACTGTTCACTTATGCTCATATCCTCAATGCACCGTTCCATGCATGGTAAACTCCTCACTGTTAACTTATGCTCATCTCTTTATACTACCGTTCCATGCATGCTAAACTCCTCACTGTTCACTTATGCTCATATCCTCATAGCACCGTTCCATGCATGCTAAACTACTCACTGTTCACTTACGGTCATCTCCTTATACTCCAGTTCCATGTATGCCATACTCCTCACTGTTCACTTACGCTCATCTCCGTATTCTACCGTTCCATGCATGCTAAACTCCTCACTGTTCACTTACGCTCATCTCCTTATTCTACTGTTCCATGCATGCTAAACTCCTCACTGTTCAATTATGCTCATATCCTTATACTACCATTCCATTCATGATAAACTACTCACTGTTCACTTACGCTCATCTCCTTATACCACCGTTCCATGCATGCTAAACTCCTCACTGTTCAATTATGCTCATCTCCCTATACTACCATTCCATGCATGCTAAACTCCTCACTGTTCACTTATGCTCATCTCCTCATAGTACCTTTCCATGCATGCTAAACTACTCACTGTTTACTTATGCTCATATACTCATAGTACTGTTCCATAAATCTTTAACTCCTCACTGTTCACTTATGCTCATCTCCTTATACTATTGTTTCATGCATGCTAAACTCCTCACTGTTCACTTATGCTCATCTCCTCATTGTACCTTTCCATGCATACCAACCTTCTCAATGTTCACTTATGCTCATCTTCTCATAGTACCTTTCCATGCATGCTAAACTCCTCACTGTTCACTTATGCTCATCTCCTTATACTACTGTTCCATGCATGCTAAACTCCTCACTGTTCACTTATGCTCATCTCCTCATTGTACCTTTCCATGCATACTAAACTTCTCACTGTTCACTTATGCTCATCTCCTCAGAGTACCTTTCCATGCATGCTAAACTCCTCACTGTTCACTTATGCTCAACTCCTCATAGTTCCTTTCCGTGCATACTGAACTTCTCACTGTTCACTTATGTTCATCTCCTCATAGCACCTTTCCATGTACGCTAAACTCCTCACTGTTCACTTATGCTCTTCTCCTTATACTACCGTTCCATGCATGCTAAACTCCTCACTGTTCACTTATGCTCATATCCTCATAGCACCGTTCCAAGCATGCTAAACTACTTACTGATCAATTACGCTCATCTCCTTATACTATCGTTCCATGCATGCTAAACTCCTCACTGTTCACTTACGCTCATCTCCGTATTCTACTGTTCCATGCTTGCTAAGCTCCTCACTGTTCACTTATGCTCATCTCCTTATTCTACCTTTCTATGCATGCTAAACACCTCACTGTTCACTTATGCTCATATCCTCATAGCATTGTTCCATGCATGCTAAACTACTCACTGTTCACTTACGCTCATCTCCTTATACTACCGTTCTATGCATGCTAAATTCCTCACTGTTCACTTACGCTCATCTCCATATTCTACTGTTCCATGCATGCTAAACTCCTCACTGTTCACTTATGCTCATCTCCTTATTCTACTGTTCCATGCATGCTAAACTCCTCACTGTTCAATTATGCTCATCTCCTTATGCTACCATTTCATTCATGCTAAACTACTCACTGTTCACTTACACTCATCTCCTCACAGTACCTTTCCTTGAATGCTAAACTACTCACTGTTCACTTATGCTCATCTCCTTATTCTACTGTTCCATGAATGCTAAACTCCTCACTGTTCAATTATGCTCATCTCCTTATACTACCATTTCATTCATGCTAAACTACTCACTGTTCACTTACACTCATCTCCTCACAGTACCTTTCCATGAATGCTAAACTACTCACTGTTCACTTATGCTTGTATACTCATAGTACTGTTCCATACATCTTTAACTCTTCACTGTTCACTTATGCTCATCTCCTTATACTACCGTTTCATGCATGCTAAACTCCTCACTTTTCACTGATGCTCATCTCATTATACTACCGTTTCATGCATGCTAAACTCCTCACTGTTCACTTATGCTCATATCCTCAAAGCGCCGTTCCAAGCATGCTAAACTACTCAGAGTTCACTTACGCTCATCACCTTATACTACCGTTCCATGCATACTAAACTCCTCACTGTTCACTTACGCTCATCTCCGTATTTTACAGTTCCTTGCATGCTAAACTCCTCACTGTTCACTTATGCTCATCTCCTTATCCTACCGTTCCATGCATGGTAAACTCCTCACAGTTCACTTATGCTCATCTCCTTATACTATTGTTTCATGCATGCTAAACTCCTCACTGTTCACTTATGCTCATCTCCTTATACTACCGTTTTATGCATGCTAAACTCCTCACTGTTCACTTATGCTCATATCCTCATAGCACCGTTTCATGCATGCTAAACTCCTCACTGTTCACATATGCTCATATCCGCATAGCACCGTTCCATGCATGCTAAACTCCTCACTGTTCACTTACGCTCATCTCCATATTCTACCGTTCCATGCAGGCTAAATTACTCACTGTTCACTTATGCTCATCTCCTTATTCTACCGTTCCATGCATGCTAAACTCCTCACTTTATAATTATGCTCATCTCATTATACTACCATTCCATTCATGCTAAACTACTCACTGTTCACGTACGCTCATCTCATTATACTACTGTTCCATGCATGCTAAACTCCTCACTGTTCAATTATGCTCATCTCCTTATACTACTGTTCCATGCATGTTAAACTCCTCACTGTTCACTTATGCTCATCTCCTCATAGTACCTTTCCATGCATGCTAAACTACTCACTGTTCACTTATGCTCATATACTCATAGTACTGTTCCATACATCTTTAACTCTTCACTGTTCACTTATGCTCATCTCCTTATACTACCATTTCATGCATGCTAAACTCCTCACTGTTCACTGATGGTCATCACCTCATAGGACAGTTCCTTTCATGCTAAACTCCTCACTGTTCACTTATGCTCATCTCCTTATACTATTGCTTCTCGCATGCTAAGCTCCTCACTGTTCACTTATGCTCATCTCCTTATACTACCGTTTCATGCATGCTAAACTCCTCCGTTTTCACTTATGCTCATCTCCTTATACTACCGTTCCATGCATGCTAAACTCCTTACTGTTCACTTGTGCTCATCTCCTCATTGTACCTTTCCATGCATATTACACTTCTCACTGTTCACTTATGCTTATCTCCTCATAGTACCTTTCCATGCATGCTAAACTTCTCACTGTTCACTTATGCTCATCTCCTCATAGTACCGTTCGATGCATGCTAAACTCCTCACTATTCACTTATGCTTATCTCCTTATACTACCTTTCCATGCATGCTAAACTCCTCACTATTTACTTATTCTCATCTCCTTATAGTACCGTTCCATGCATGCTAAACTCCTCACTGTTCACTTATGCTCATCTCCTTATTCTATCGTTCCATGCATGCTAAACTCCTCATTGTTCAGTTATGCTCATCTCCTTATACTGCCGTTCAATTCATGATAAGCTACCCACTGTTCACTTACTCTCATCTCCTTATACTACCGTTCCATGCATACTAAACTTCTCACTGTTCACTTATGTTCATCTCCTCATATTACCTTTCCATGCATGCTAAACTCCTCACTGTTCACTTATGCTCATATCCTCAATGCACGGTTCCATGCATGCTAAACTCCTCACTGTTAACTTATGCTCATCTCTTTATACTACCGTCCCATGCATGCTAAACTCCTCAACGTTCACTTATGCTCATATCCTCATAGCACCGTTCCATGCATGCTAAACTACTCACTGTTCACTTACGGTCATCTCCTTATACTCCAGTTCCATGTATGCCATACTCCTCACTGTTCACTTATGCTCATCTCCGTATTCTACCGTTCCATGCATGCTAAACTCCTCACTGTTCACTTACGCTCATCTCCTTATTCTACCGTTCCATGCATGCTAAACTCCTCACTATTCACTTATGCTCATCTCCTCATAGTACCGTTCCATGCATGCTAAACTCCTCACTGTTCAATTATGCTCATCTCCTTATACTACTGTTCCATGCATGCTAAACTCCTCACTATTCACTTATGCTCATCTCCTCATAGTACCTTTCCATGCATGCTAAACTACTCACTGTTCACTTATGCTCATATACTCATAGTACTGTTCCATACATCTTTAGCTCTTCACTGTTCACTTATGCTCATCTCCTTATACTACCATTTCATGCATGCTAAACTCCTCACTGTTCACTGATGGTCATCACCTCATTGGACAGTTCCTTTCATGCTAAACTCCTCACTGTTCACTTATGCTCATCTCCTTATACTATTGCTTCTCGCATGCTAAGCTCCTCACTGTTCACTTATGCTCATCTCCTTATACTACCGTTTCATGCATGCTAAACTCCTCAGTTTTCACTTATGCTCATCTCCTTATACTACCGTTCCATGCATGCTAAACTCCTTACTGTTCACTTTTGCTCATCTCCTCATTGTACCTTTCCATGCATATTACACTTCTCACTGTTCACTTATGCTTATCTCCTCATAGTACCTTTCCATGCATGCTAAACTTCTCACTGTTCACTTATGCTCATCTCCTCATAGTACCGTTCGATGCATGCTAAACTCCTCACTATTCACTTATGCTTATCTCCTTATACTACCTTTCCATGCATGCTAAACTCCTCACTATTTACTTATTCTCATCTCCTTATAGTACCGTTCCATGCATGCTAAACTCCTCACTGTTCACTTATGCTCATCTCCTTATTCTATCGTTCCATGCATGCTAAACTCCTCATTGTTCAGTTATGCTCATCTCCTTATACTGCCGTTCAATTCATGATAAGCTACCCACTGTTCACTTACTCTCATCTCCTTATACTACCGTTCCATGCATACTAAACTTCTCACTGTTCACTTATGTTCATCTCCTCATATTACCTTTCCATGCATGCTAAACTCCTCACTGTTCACTTATGCTCATATCCTCAATGCACCGTTCCATGCATGCTAAACTCCTCACTGTTAACTTATGCTCATCTCTTTATACTACCGTTCCATGCATGCTAAACTCCTCACTGTTCACTTATGCTCATATCCTCATAGCACCGTTCCATGCATGCTAAACTACTCACTGTTCACTTACGGTCATCTCCTTATACTCCAGTTCCATGTATGCCATACTCCTCACTGTTCACTTACGCTCATCTCCGTATTCTACCGTTCCATGCATGCTAAACTCCTCACTGTTCACTTACGCTCATCTCCTTATTCTACCGTTCCATGCATTCTAAACTCCTCACTATTCACTTATGCTCATCTCCTCATAGTACCTTTCCATGCATGCTAAACTACTCACTGTTCACTTATGCTCATATACTCATAGTACTGTTCCATACATCTTTAGCTCTTCACTGTTCACTTATGCTCATCTCCTTATACTACCATTTCATGCATGCTAAACTCCTCACTGTTCACTGATGGTCATCACCTCATAGGACAGTTCCTTTCATGCTAAACTCCTCACTGTTCACTTATGCTCATCTCCTTATACTATTGCTTCTCGCATGCTAAGCTCCTCACTGTTCACTTATGCTCATCTCCTTATACTACCGTTTCATGCATGCTAAACTCCTCAGTTTTCACTTATGCTCATCTCCTTAAACTACCGTTCCATGCATGCTAAACTCCTTACTGTTCACTTGTGCTCATCTCCTCATTGTACCTTTCCATGCATATTACACTTCTCACTGTTCACTTATGCTTATCTCCTCATAGTACATTTCCATGCATGCTAAACTTCTCACTGTTCACTTATGCTCATCTCCTCATAGTACCGTTCGATGCATGCTAAACTCCTCACTATTCACTTATGCTTATCTCCTTATACTACCTTTCCATGCATGCTAAACTCCTCACTATTTACTTATTCTCATCTCCTTATAGTACCGTTCCATGCATACTAAACTCCTCACTGTTCACTTATGCTCATCTCCTTATTCTATCGTTCCATTCATGCTAAACTCCTCATTGTTCAGTTATGCTCATCTCCTTATACTGCCGTTCAATTCATGATAAGCTACCCACTGTTCACTTACTCTCATCTCCTTATACTACCGTTCCATGCATACTAAACTTCTCACTGTTCACTTATGTTCATCTCCTCATATTACCTTTCCATGCATGCTAAACTCCTCACTGTTCACTTATGCTCATATCCTCAATGCACCGTTCCATGCATGCTAAACTCCTCACTGTTAACTTATGCTCATCTCTTTATACTACCGTTCCATGCATGCTAAACTCCTCACTGTTCACTTATGCTCATATCCTCATAGCACCGTTCCATGCATGCTAAACTACTCACTGTTCACTTACGGTCATCTCCTTATACTCCAGTTCCATGTATGCCATACTCCTCACTGTTCACTTACGCTCATCTCCGTATTCTACCGTTCCATGCATGCTAAACTCCTCACTGTTCACTTACGCTCATCTCCTTATTCTACCGTTCCATGCATGCTAAACTCCTCACTGTTCAATTATGCTCATATCCTTATACTACCATTCCATTCATGATAAACTACTCACTGTTCACTTACGCTCATCTCCTTATACCACCGTTCCATGCATGCTAAACTCCTCACTGTTCAATTATGCTCATCTCCTTATACTACCATTCCATGCATGCTAAACTCCTCACTGTTCACTTATGCTCATCTCCTCATAGTACCTTTCCATGCATGCTAAACTACTCACTGTTTACTTATGCTCATATACTCATAGTACTGTTCCATAAATCTTTAACTCCTCACTGTTCACTTATGCTCATCTCCTTATACTATTGTTTCATGCATGCTAAACTCCTCACTGTTCACTTATGCTCATCTCCTCATTGTACCTTTCCATGCATACCAACCTTCTCAATGTTCACTTATGCTCATCTTCTCATAGTACCTTTCCATGCATGCTAAACTCCTCACTGTTCACTTATGCTCATCTCCTTATACTACTGTTCCATGCATGCTAAACTCCTCACTGTTCACTTATGCTCATCTCCTCATTGTACCTTTCCATGCATACTAAACTTCTCACTGTTCACTTATGCTCATCTCCTCAGAGTACCTTTCCATGCATGCTAAACTCCTCACTGTTCACTTATGCTCATCTCCTCATAGTTCCTTTCCGTGCATACTGAACTTCTCACTGTTCACTTATGTTCATCTCCTCATAGTACCTTTCCATGTACGCTAAACTCCTCACTGTTCACTTATGCTCTTCTCCTTATACTACCGTTCCATGCATGCTAAACTCCTCACTGTTCACTTATGCTCATATCCTCATAGCACCGTTCCAAGCATGCTAAACTACTTACTGATCAATTACGCTCATCTCCTTATACTATCGTTCCATGCATGCTAAACTCCTCACTGTTCACTTACGCTCATCTCCGTATTCTACTGTTCCATGCTTGCTAAGCTCCTCACTGTTCACTTATGCTCATCTCCTTATTCTACCTTTCTATGCATGCTAAACACCTCACTGTTCACTTATGCTCATATCCTCATAGCATTGTTCCATGCATGCTAAACTACTCACTGTTCACTTACGCTCATCTCCTTATACTACCGTTCTATGCATGCTAAATTCCTCACTGTTCACTTACGCTCATCTCCATATTCTACTGTTCCATGCATGCTAAACTCCTCACTGTTCACTTATGCTCATCTCCTTATTCTACTGTTCCATGCATGCTAAACTCCTCACTGTTCAATTATGCTCATCTCCTTATGCTACCATTTCATTCATGCTAAACTACTCACTGTTCACTTACACTCATCTCCTCACAGTACCTTTCCTTGAATGCTAAACTACTCACTGTTCACTTATGCTCATCTCCTTATTCTACTGTTCCATGAATGCTAAACTCCTCACTGTTCAATTATGCTCATCTCCTTATACTACCATTTCATTCATGCTAAACTACTCACTGTTCACTTACACTCATCTCCTCACAGTACCTTTCCATGAATGCTAAACTACTCACTGTTCACTTATGCTTGTATACTCATAGTACTGTTCCATACATCTTTAACTCTTCACTGTTCACTTATGCTCATCTCCTTATACTACCGTTTCATGCATGCTAAACTCCTCACTTTTCACTGATGCTCATCTCATTATACTACCGTTTCATGCATGCTAAACTCCTCACTGTTCACTTATGCTCATATCCTCAAAGCGCCGTTCCAAGCATGCTAAACTACTCAGAGTTCACTTACGCTCATCACCTTATACTACCGTTCCATGCATACTAAACTCCTCACTGTTCACTTACGCTCATCTCCGTATTTTACAGTTCCTTGCATGCTAAACTCCTCACTGTTCACTTATGCTCATCTCCTTATCCTACCGTTCCATGCATGGTAAACTCCTCACAGTTCACTTATGCTCATCTCCTTATACTATTGTTTCATGCATGCTAAACTCCTCACTGTTCACTTATGCTCATCTCCTTATACTACCGTTTTATGCATGCTAAACTCCTCACTGTTCACTTATGCTCATATCCTCATAGCACCGTTTCATGCATGCTAAACTCCTCACTGTTCACATATGCTCATATCCGCATAGCACCGTTCCATGCATGCTAAACTCCTCACTGTTCACTTACGCTCATCTCCATATTCTACCGTTCCATACAGGCTAAATTACTCACTGTTTACTTATGCTCATCTCCTTATTCTACCGTTCCATGCATGCTAAACTCCTCACTTTATAATTATGCTCATCTCATTATACTACCATTCCATTCATGCTAAACTACTCACTGTTCACGTACGCTCATCTCATTATACTACTGTTCCATGCATGCTAAACTCCTCACTGTTCAATTATGCTCATCTCCTTATACTACTGTTCCATGCATGTTAAACTCCTCACTGTTCACTTATGCTCATCTCCTCATAGTACCTTTCCATGCATGCTAAACTACTCACTGTTCACTTATGCTCATATACTCATAGTACTGTTCCATACATCTTTAACTCTTCACTGTTCACTTATGCTCATCTCCTTATACTACCATTTCATGCATGCTAAACTCCTCACTGTTCACTGATGGTCATCACCTCATAGTACCGTTCCTTTCATGCTAAACTCCTCACTGTTCACTTATGCTCATCTCCTTTTACTATTGCTTCATTCATGCTAAGCTCCTCACTGTTCACTTATGCTCATCTCCTTATACTACCGTTTCATGCATGCTAAACTCCTCACTGTTCACTTATGCTCATCTCCTTATACTACCGTTCCATGCATGCTAAACTCCTTACTGTTCACTTGTGCTCATCTCCTCATTGTACCTTTCCATGCATACTAAACTTCTCACTGTTCACTTATGCTCATCTCCTCATAGTACCTTTCCATGCATGCTAAACTTCTCACTGTTCACTTATGCTCATCTCCTTATAGTACCGTTCCATGCATGCTAAACTCCTCACTATTCACTTATGCTTATCTCCTTATACTACCTTTCCATGCATGCTAAACTCCTCGCTATTCACTTATGCTCATCTCCTTATAGTACCGTTCCATGCATGCTAAACTCCTCACTGTTCACTTATGCTCATCTCCTTATTCTACCGTTCCATGCATGCTAAACTCCTCATTGTTCAGTTATGATCATCTCCTTATACTGCCGTTCAATTCATGATAAGCTACCCACTGTTCACTTACTCTCATCTCCTTATACTACCGTTCCATGCATACTAAACTTCTCACTGTTCACTTATGTTCATCTCCTCATAGTACCTTTCCATGCATGCTAAACTCCTCACTGTTCACTCATGCTCCTATCCTCAACGCACCGTTCCATGCATGCTAAACTCCTCACTGTTAACTTATGCTCATCTCCTTATACTACCGTTCCATGCATGCTAAACTCCTCAATGTTCACTTATGCTCATATCCTCATAGCACCGTTCCATGCATGCTAAACTACTCACTGTTCACTTACGCTCATCTCCTTATACTCCAGTTCCATGCATGCCATACTCCTTCGCTCATCTCCGTATTCTACCGTTCCATGCATGCTAAACTCCTCACTGTTCACTTACGCTCATCTCCTTATTCTACCGTTCCATGCATGCTAAACTCCTCACTGTTCAATTATGCTCATATCCTTATACTACCATTCCATTCATGATAAACTACTCACTGTTCACTTACGCTCATCTCCTTATACCACCGTTCCATGCATGCTAAACTCCTCACTGTTCAATTATGCTCATCTCCTTATACTACCGTTCCATGCATGCTAAACTCCTCACTGTTCACTTATGCTCATCTCCTCATAGTACCTTTCCATGCATGCTAAACTACTCACTGTTTACTTATGCTCATATACTCATAGTACTGTTCCATAAATCTTTAACTACTCACTGTTCACTTATGTTCATCTCCTTATACCACTGTTTCATGCATGCTAAACTCCTTACTGTTCAATGATGATCATCACCTGATAGTACCGTTCCATTCATGCTAAACTCCTCACTGTTCACTTATGCTCATCTCCTAATACTATTGTTTCATGCATGCTAAACTCCTCACTGTTCACTTATGCTCATCTCCTCATTGTACCTTTCCATGCATACTAAACTTCTCAATGTTCACTTATGCTCATCTCCTCATAGTACCTTTCCATGCATGCTAAATTCCTTACTGTTCACTTATGCTCATCTCCTTATACTACTGTTCCATGCATGCTAGACTCCTCACTGTTCACTTATGCTCATATCCTCAAAGCACCGTTTCATGCATGCTAAACTCCTCACTGTTCAATTATGCTCATCTCCTCATACTACTGTTCCATGCATGCTAAACTCCTCACTGTTCACTTATGCTCATCTCCTCATAGTTCCTTTCCGTGCATACTGAACTTCTCACTGTTCACTTATTTTCATCTCCTCATAGTACCTTTCCATGCACGCTAAACTCCTCACTGTTCTCTTATGCTCATATCCCCATAGCACCGTTCCAGGCATGCTAAAGTCCTCACTGTTCACTTATGCTCTTCTCCTTATACTACCATTCCATGCATGCTAAACTCCTCACTGTTCACTTACGCTCATCTCCGTATTCTACCGTTCCATTCTTGCTAAGCTCCTCACTGTTCACTTATGCTCATCTCCTTATTCTACCGTTTTATGCATGCTAAACACCTCACTGTTCACTTATGCTCATATCCTCATAGCATTGTTCCATGCATGCTAAACTACTCACTGTTCACTTATGCTCATCTCCTTATTCTACCGTTCCATGCATGCTAAACTCCTCACTGTTCAATTATGCTCATCTCCTTATACTACCATTTCATTCATGCTAAACTACTCACTGTTCACTTACACTCATCTCCTCACAGTACCTTTCCATGAATGCTAAACTACTCACTGTTCACTTATGCTCGTATACTCATAGTACTGTTCCATACATCTTTAACTCTTCACTGTTCACTTATGCTCATCTCCTTATACTACCGTTTCATGCATGCTAAACTCCTCACTTTTAACTGATGCTCATCTCATTATACTACCGTTTCATGCATGCTAAACTCCTCACTGTTCACTTATGCTCATATCCTCATAGCGCCGTTCCAAGCATGCTAAACTACTCAGAGTTCACTTACGCTCATCACCTTATACTACCGTTCCATGCATACTAAACTCCTCACTGTTCACTTACGCTCATCTCCGTATTTTACAGTTCCATCCATGCTAAACTCCTCACTGTTCACTTATGCTCATCTCCTTATCCTACCGTTCCATGCATGCTAAACTCCTCCCTGTTCAATTATGCTCATATCCTTATACTACCATTCCATTCATGATAAACTACTCACTGTTCACTTACGCTCATCTCCTTATACCACCGTTCCATGCATGCTAAACTCCTCACTGTTCAATTATGCTCATCTCCTTATACTACCGTTCCATGCATGCTAAACTCCTCACTGTTCACTTATGCTCATCTCCTCATAGTACCTTTCCATGCATGCTAAACTACTCACTGTTTACTTATGCTCATATACTCATAGTACTGTTCCATAAATCTTTAACTACTCACTGTTCACTTATGTTCATCTCCTTATACCACTGTTTCATGCATGCTAAACTCCTTACTGTTCAATGATGATCATCACCTGATAGTACCGTTCCATTCATGCTAAACTCCTCACTGTTCACTTATGCTCATCTCCTAATACTATTGTTTCATGCATGCTAAACTCCTCACTGTTCACTTATGCTCATCTCCTCATTGTACCTTTCCATGCATACTAAACTTCTCAATGTTCACTTATGCTCATCTCCTCATAGTACCTTTCCATGCATGCTAAATTCCTTACTGTTCACTTATGCTCATCTCCTTATACTACTGTTCCATGCATGCTAGACTCCTCACTGTTCACTTATGCTCATATCCTCAAAGCACCGTTTCATGCATGCTAAACTCCTCACTGTTCAATTATGCTCATCTCCTCATACTACTGTTCCATGCATGCTAAACTCCTCACTGTTCACTTATGCTCATCTCCTCATAGTTCCTTTCCGTGCATACTGAACTTCTCACTGTTCACTTATTTTCATCTCCTCATAGTACCTTTCCATGCACGCTAAACTCCTCACTGTTCTCTTATGCTCATATCCCCATAGCACCGTTCCAGGCATGCTAAAGTCCTCACTGTTCACTTATGCTCTTCTCCTTATACTACCATTCCATGCATGCTAAACTCCTCACTGTTCACTTACGCTCATCTCCGTATTCTACCGTTCCATTCTTGCTAAGCTCCTCACTGTTCACTTATGCTCATCTCCTTATTCTACCGTTTTATGCATGCTAAACACCTCACTGTTCACTTATGCTCATATCCTCATAGCATTGTTCCATGCATGCTAAACTACTCACTGTTCACTTATGCTCATCTCCTTATTCTACCGTTCCATGCATGCTAAACTCCTCACTGTTCAATTATGCTCATCTCCTTATACTACCATTTCATTCATGCTAAACTACTCACTGTTCACTTACACTCATCTCCTCACAGTACCTTTCCATGAATGCTAAACTACTCACTGTTCACTTATGCTCGTATACTCATAGTACTGTTCCATACATCTTTAACTCTTCACTGTTCACTTATGCTCATCTCCTTATACTACCGTTTCATGCATGCTAAACTCCTCACTTTTAACTGATGCTCATCTCATTATACTACCGTTTCATGCATGCTAAACTCCTCACTGTTCACTTATGCTCATATCCTCATAGCGCCGTTCCAAGCATGCTAAACTACTCAGAGTTCACTTACGCTCATCACCTTATACTACCGTTCCATGCATACTAAACTCCTCACTGTTCACTTACGCTCATCTCCGTATTTTACAGTTCCATCCATGCTAAACTCCTCACTGTTCACTTATGCTCATCTCCTTATCCTACCGTTCCATGCATGGTAAACTCCTCACTGTTCACTTATGCTCATCTCCTTATACTATTGTTTCATGCATGCTAAACTCCTCACTGTTCACTTATGCTCATCTCCTTATACTACCGTTTTATGCATGCTAAACTGCTCACTGTTCACTTATGCTCATATCCTCATAGCACCGTTTCATGCATGCTAAACTCCTCACTGTTCACTTATGCTCATCTCCTTATACTACCGTTTCATGCATGCTAAACTCCTCACTGTTCACTTATGCTCATCTCCTTATACTACCGTTCCATGCATGCTAAACTCCTTACTGTTCACTTGTGCTCATCTCCTCATTGTACCTTTCCATGCATACTAAACTTCTCACTGTTCACTTATGCTCATCTCCTCATAGTACCTTTCCATGCATGCTAAACTTCTAACTGTTCACTTATGCTCATCTCCTTATAGTACCGTTCCATGCATGCTAAACTCCTCACTATTCACTTATGCTTATCTCCTTATACTACCTTTCCATGCATGCTAAACTCCTCGCTATTCACTTATGCTCATCTCCTTATAGTACCGTTCCATGCATGCTAAACTCCTCATTGTTCAGTTATGATCATCTCCTTATACTGCCGTTCAATTCATGATAAGCTACCCACTGTTCACTTACTCTCATCTCCTTATACTACCGTTCCATGCATACTAAACTTCTCACTGTTCACTTATGTTCATCTCCTCATAGTACCTTTGCATGCATGCTAAACTCCTCACTGTTCAGTCATGCTCCTAACCTCAACGCACCGTTCCATGCATGCTAAACTCCTCACTGTTAACTTATGCTCATCTCCTTATACTACCGTTCCATGCATGCTAAACTCCTCACTGTTCACTTATGCTCATATCCTCATAGCACCGTTCCATGCATGCTAAACTACTCACTGTTCACTTACGCTCATCTCCTTATTCTACCGTTCCATGCATGCTAAACTCCTCACTGTTCAATTATGCTCATATCCGTATACTACCATTCCATTCATGATAAACTACTCACTGTTCACTTACGCTCATCTCCTTATACCACCGTTATATGCATGCTAAGCTCCTCACTGTTCAAATATGCTCATCTCCTTACACTACCGTTCCATGCATGCTAAACTCCTCACTGTTCACTTATGCTCATCTCCTCATAGTACCTTTCCATGCATGCTAAACTACTCACTGTTTATTATGCTCATATACTCATAGTACTGTTCCATAAATCTTTAACTCCTCACTGTTCACTTATGTTCATCTCCTTATACCACTGTTTCATGCATGCTAAACTCCTTACTGTTCAATGATGATCATCACCTGATAGTACTGTTCCATTCATGCTAAACTCCTCACTGTTCACTTATGCTCATCTCCTTATACTATTGTTTCATGCATGCTAAACTCCTCACTGTTCACTTATGCTCATCTCCTCATTGTACCTTTCCATGCATACTAAACTTCTCAATGTTCATTTATGCTCATCTCCTCATAGTACCTTTCCATGCATGCTAAATTCCTCACTGTTCACTTATGCTCATCTCCTTATACTACTGTTCCATGCATGCTAGACTCCTCACTGTTCACTTATGCTCATATCCTCATAGCACCGTTTCATGCATGCTAAACTCCTCACTGTTCACTTATGCTCATCTCCTCATACTACTGTTCCATGCATGCTAAACTCCTCACTGTTCACTTATGCTCATCTCCTCATTGTACCTTTCCATGCATATTAAACTTCTCACAGTTCACTTAACGTCATTTCCTCAGTGTACCTTTCCATGCATGCTAAACTCCTCACTGTTCACTTATGCTCATCTCCTCATTGTACCTTTCCATGCATATTAAACTTCTCACAGTTCACTTAACGTCATTTCCTCAGTGTACCTTTCCATGCATATTAAACTTCTCACTGTTCACTTATGCTCATCTCCTCAGAGTACCTTTCCATGCATGCTAAACTCCTCACTGTTCACTTTTGCTCATCTCCTCATAGTTCCTTTCCGTGCATACTGAACTTTTCACTGTTCACTTATGTTCATCTCCTCATAATACCTTTCCATGCACGCTAAACTCCTCACTGTTCACTTATGCTCATATCCCCATAGCACCGTTCCAGGCATGCTAAAGTCCTCACTGTTCACTTATGCTCTTCTCCTTATACTACCGTTCCATGCATGCTAAACTCCTCAGTGTTCACTTACGCTCATCTCCGTATTCTACCGTTCCATTCTTGCTAAGCTCCTCAATGCTCACTTATGCTCATCTCCTTATTCTACCGTTTTATGCATGCTAAACACCTCACTGTTCACTTATGCTCATATCCTCATAGCATTGTTCCATGCATGCTAAACTACTCACTGTTCACTTACGCTCATCTCCTTATACTACCGTTCCATGCATGCTAAACTCCTCACTGTTCACTTATGCTCATCTCCTTATACTACTGTTCCATGCATGCTAAACTCCTCACTGTTCACTTATACTCATCTCCTCATACTACTGTTCAATGCATGATAAACTCCTCACTGTTCACTTATGCTCATCTACTCATTGTACCTTTCCATGCATACTAAACTTCTCACTGTTCACTTATGCTCATCTCCTCATAGTACCTTTCCATGCATGCTAAACCCCTCACTGTTCACTTATGCTCATCTCCTCGTAGTACCTTTCCGTGCATACTAAACTTCTCACTGTTCACTTATGTTCATCTCTTCATAGTACGTTTCCATGCACGCTAAACTCCTCACTGTTCACTTATGCTCATATCCTCATTGCACTGTTCCATGCATGCTAAACTCCTCACTGTTCACTTATGCTCATCTCCTTACACTACCGTTCCATGCATGCTAAACTCCTCACTGTTCACTTATGCTCATATCCTCATAGCACCGTTTCATGCATGCTAAACTCCTCACTGTTCACTTATGCTCATATCCGCATAGCACTGTTCCATGCATGCTAAACTCCTCACTGTTTACTTACGCTCATCTCCGTATTCTACCGTTCCATGCATGCTAAATTCCTCACTTTATAATTATGCTCATCTCATTATACTACCATTTCATTCATGCTAAACTACTCACTGTTCACTTACGCTCATCTCATTATACTACCGTTCCATGCATGCTAAACTCCTCACTGTTCAATTATGCTCATCTCCTTATACTACTGTTCCATGCATGCTAAACTCCTCACTATTCACTTATGCTCATCTCCTCATAGTACCTTTCCATGCATGCTAAACTACTCACTGTTCACTTATGCTCATATACTCATAGTACTGTTCCATACATCTTTAGCTCTTCACTGTTCACTTATGCTCATCTCCTTATACTACCATTTCATGCATGCTAAACTCCTCACTGTTCACTGATGGTCATCACCTCATAGGACAGTTCCTTTCATGCTAAACTCCTCACTGTTCACTTATGCTCATCTCCTTATACTACTGCTTCTTGCATGCTAAGCTCCTCACTGTTCACTTATGCTCATCTCCTTATACTACCGTTTCATGCATGCTAAACTCCTCAGTTTTCACTTATGCTCATCTCCTTATACTACCGTTCCATGCATGCTAAACTCCTTACTGTTCACTTGTGCTCATCTCCTCATTGTACCTTTCCATGCATATTACACTTCTCACTGTTCACTTATGCTTATCTCCTCATAGTACCTTTCCATGCATGCTAAACTTCTCACTGTTCACTTATGCTCATCTCCTCATAGTACCGTTCGATGCATGCTAAACTCCTCACTATTCACTTATGCTTATCTCCTTATACTACCTTTCCATGCATGCTAAACTCCTCATTATTTACTTATTCTCATCTCCTTATAGTACCGTTCCATGCATGCTAAACTCCTCACTGTTCACTTATGCTCATCTCCTTATTCTATCGTTCCATGCATGCTAAACTCCTCATTGTTCAGTTATGCTCATCTCCTTATACTGCCGTTCAATTCATGATAAGCTACCCACTGTTCACTTACTCTCATCTCCTTATACTACCGTTCCATGCATACTAAACTTCTCACTGTTCACTTATGTTCATCTCCTCATATTACCTTTCCATGCATGCTAAACTCCTCACTGTTCACTTATGCTCATATCCTCAATGCACCGTTCCATGCATGCTAAACTCCTCACTGTTAACTTATGCTCATCTCTTTATACTACCGTTCCATGCATGCTAAACTCCTCACTGTTCACTTATGCTCATATCCTCATAGCACCGTTCCATGCATGCTAAACTACTCACTGTTCACTTACGGTCATCTCCTTATACTCCAGTTCCATGTATGCCATACTCCTCACTGTTCACTTACGCTCATCTCCGTATTCTACCGTTCCATGCATGCTAAATTCCTCACTGTTCACTTACGCTCATCTCCTTATTCTACCGTTCCATGCATGCTAAACTCCTCACTATTCACTTATGCTCATCTCCTCATAGTACCTTTCCATGCATGCTAAACTACTCACTGTTCACTTATGCTCATATACTCATAGTACTGTTCCATACATCTTTAGATATTCACTGTTCACTTATGCTCATCTCCTTATACTACCATTTCATGCATGCTAAACTCCTCACTGTTCACTGATGGTCATCACCTCATAGGACAGTTCCTTTCATGCTAAACTCCTCACTGTTCACTTATGCTCATCTCCTTATACTATTGCTTCTCGCATGCTAAGCTCCTCACTGTTCACTTATGCTCATCTCCTTATACTACCGTTTCATGCATGCTAAACTCCTCAGTTTTCACTTATGCTCATCTCCTTATACTACCGTTCCATGCATGCTAAACTCCTTACTGTTCACTTGTGCTCATCTCCTCATTGTACCTTTCCATGCATATTACACTTCTCACTGTTCACTTATGCTTATCTCCACATAGTACCTTTCCATGCATGCTAAACTTCTCACTGTTCACTTATGCTCATCTCCTCATAGTACCGTTTGATGCATGCTAAACTCCTCACTATTCACTTATGCTTATCTCCTTATACTACCTTTCCATGCATGCTAAACTCCTCACTATTTACTTATTCTCATCTCCTTATAGTACCGTTCCATGCATGCTAAACTCCTCACTGTTCACTTATGCTCATCTCCTTATTCTATCGTTCCATGCATGCTAAACTCCTCATTGTTCAGTTATGCTCATCTCCTTATACTGCCGTTCAATTCATGATAAGCTACCCACTGTTCACTTACTCTCATCTCCTTATACTACCGTTCCATGCATACTAAACTTCTCACTGTTCACTTATGTTCATCTCCTCATATTACCTTTCCATGCATGCTAAACTCCTCACTGTTCACTTATGCTCATATCCTCAATGCACCGTTCCATGCATGCTAAACTCCTCACTGTTAACTTATGCTCATCTCTTTATACTACCGTTCCATGCATGCTAAACTCCTCACTGTTCACTTATGCTCATATCGTCATAGCACCGTTCCATGCATGCTAAACTACTCACTGTTCACTTACGGTCATCTCCTTATACTCCAGTTCCATGTATGCCATACTCCTCACTGTTCACTTACGCTCATCTCCGTATTCTACCGTTCCATGCATGCTAAACTCCTCACTGTTCACTTACGCTCATCTCCTTATTCTACCGTTCCATGCATGCTAAACTCCTCACTGTTCAATTATGCTCATATCCTTATACTACCATTCCATTCATGATAAACTACTCACTGTTCACTTACGCTCATCTCCTTATACCACCGTTCCATGCATGCTAAACTCCTCACTGTTCAATTATGCTCATCTCCTTATACTACCATTCCATGCATGCTAAACTCCTCACTGATCACTTATGCTCATCTCCTCATAGTACCTTTCCATGCATGCTAAACTACTCACTGTTTACTTATGCTCATATACTCATAGTACTGTTCCATAAATCTTTAACTCCTCACTGTTCACTTATGCTCATCTCCTTATACTATTGTTTCATGCATGCTAAACTCCTCACTGTTCACTTATGCTCATCTCCTCATTGTACCTTTCCATGCATACCAACCTTCTCAATGTTCACTTATGCTCATCTTCTCATAGTACCTTTCCATGCATGCTAAACTCCTCACTGTTCACTTATGCTCATCTCCTTATACTACTGTTCCATGCATGCTAAACTCCTCACTGTTCACTTATGCTCATATCCTCATTGTACCTTTCCATGCATACTAAACTTCTCACTGTTCACTTATGCTCATCTCCTCAGAGTACCTTTCCATGCATGCTAAACTCCTCACTGTTCACTTATGCTCATCTCCTCATAGTTCCTTTCCGTGCATACTGAACTTCTCACTGTTCACTTATGTTCATCTCCTCATAGTATCTTTCCATGTACGCTAAACTCCTCACTGTTCACTTATGCTCTTCTCCTTATACTACCGTTCCATGCATGCTAAACTCCTCACTGTTCACTTATGCTCATATCCTCATAGCACCGTTCCAAGCATGATAAACTACTTACTGATCAATTACGCTCATCTCCTTATACTATCGTTCCATGCATGCTAAACTCCTCACTGTTCACTTACGCTCATCTCCGTATTCTACTGTTCCATGCTTGCTAAGCTCCTCACTGTTCACTTATGCTCATCTCCTTATTCTACCTTTCTATGCATGCTAAACACCTCACTGTTCACTTATGCTCATATCCTCATAGCATTGTTCCATGCATGCTAAACTACTCACTGTTCACTTACGCTCATCTCCTTATACTACCGTTCTATGCATGCTAAATTCCTCACTGTTCACTTACGCTCATCTCCATATTCTACTGTTCCATGCATGCTAAACTCCTCACTGTTCACTTATGCTCATCTCCTTATTCTACCGTTCCATGCATGCTAAACTCCTCACTGTTCAATTATGCTCATCTCCTTATACTACCATTTCATTCATGCTAAACTACTCACTGTTCACTTACACTCATCTCCTCACAGTACCTTTCCATGAATGCTAAACTACTCACTGTTCACTTATGCTCATCTCCTTATTCTACCGTTCCATGCATGCTAAACTCCTCACTGTTCAATTATGCTCATCTCCTTATACTACCATTTCATTCATGCTAAACTACTCACTGTTCACTTACACTCATCTCCTCACAGTACCTTTCCATGAATGCTAAGCTCCTCACTGTTCACTTATGCTCATCTCCTTATTCTACCGTTCTATGCATGCTAAACATCTCACTGTTCACTTATGCTCATATCCTCATAGCATTGTTCCATGCATGCTAAACTACTCACTGTTCACTTACGCTCATCTCCTTATACTACCGTTCTATGCATGCTAAACACCTCACTGTTCACTTATGCTCATATCCTCATAGCATTGTTCCATGCATGCTAAACTCCTCACTGTTCACTTATGCTCATCTACTCATTGTACCTTTCCATGCATACTAAACTTCTCACTGTTCACTTATGCTCATCTCCTCATAGTACCTTTCCATGCATGCTAAACCCCTCACTGTTCACTTATGCTCATCTCCTCGTAGTACCTTTCCGTGCATACTAAACTTCTCACTGTTCACTTATGTTCATCTCTTCATAGTACGTTTCCATGCACGCTAAACTCCTCACTGTTCACTTATGCTCATATCCTCATTGCACTGTTCCATGCATGCTAAACTCCTCACTGTTCACTTATGCTCATCTCCTTACACTACCGTTCCATGCATGCTAAACTCCTCACTGTTCACTTATGCTCATATCCTCATAGCACCGTTTCATGCATGCTAAACTCCTCACTGTTCACTTATGCTCATATCCGCATAGCACTGTTCCATGCATGCTAAACTCCTCACTGTTTACTTACGCTCATCTCCGTATTCTACCGTTCCATGCATGCTAAATTCCTCACTTTATAATTATGCTCATCTCATTATACTACCATTTCATTCATGCTAAACTACTCACTGTTCACTTACGCTCATCTCATTATACTACCGTTCCATGCATGCTAAACTCCTCACTGTTCAATTATGCTCATCTCCTTATACTACTGTTCCATGCATGCTAAACTCCTCACTATTCACTTATGCTCATCTCCTCATAGTACCTTTCCATGCATGCTAAACTACTCACTGTTCACTTATGCTCATATACTCATAGTACTGTTCCATACATCTTTAGATATTCACTGTTCACTTATGCTCATCTCCTTATACTACCATTTCATGCATGCTAAACTCCTCACTGTTCACTGATGGTCATCACCTCATAGGACAGTTCCTTTCATGCTAAACTCCTCACTGTTCACTTATGCTCATCTCCTTATACTATTGCTTCTCGCATGCTAAGCTCCTCACTGTTCACTTATGCTCATCTCCTTATACTACCGTTTCATGCATGCTAAACTCCTCAGTTTTCACTTATGCTCATCTCCTTATACTACCGTTCCATGCATGCTAAACTCCTTACTGTTCACTTGTGCTCATCTCCTCATTGTACCTTTCCATGCATATTACACTTCTCACTGTTCACTTATGCTTATCTCCACATAGTACCTTTCCATGCATGCTAAACTTCTCACTGTTCACTTATGCTCATCTCCTCATAGTACCGTTTGATGCATGCTAAACTCCTCACTATTCACTTATGCTTATCTCCTTATACTACCTTTCCATGCATGCTAAACTCCTCACTATTTACTTATTCTCATCTCCTTATAGTACCGTTCCATGCATGCTAAACTCCTCACTGTTCACTTATGCTCATCTCCTTATTCTATCGTTCCATGCATGCTAAACTCCTCATTGTTCAGTTATGCTCATCTCCTTATACTGCCGTTCAATTCATGATAAGCTACCCACTGTTCACTTACTCTCATCTCCTTATACTACCGTTCCATGCATACTAAACTTCTCACTGTTCACTTATGTTCATCTCCTCATATTACCTTTCCATGCATGCTAAACTCCTCACTGTTCACTTATGCTCATATCCTCAATGCACCGTTCCATGCATGCTAAACTCCTCACTGTTAACTTATGCTCATCTCTTTATACTACCGTTCCATGCATGCTAAACTCCTCACTGTTCACTTATGCTCATATCGTCATAGCACCGTTCCATGCATGCTAAACTACTCACTGTTCACTTACGGTCATCTCCGTATTCTACCGTTCCATGCATGCTAAACTCCTCACTGTTCACTTACGCTCATCTCCTTATTCTACCGTTCCATGCATGCTAAACTCCTCACTGTTCAATTATGCTCATATCCTTATACTACCATTCCATTCATGATAAACTACTCACTGTTCACTTACGCTCATCTCCTTATACCACCGTTCCATGCATGCTAAACTCCTCACTGTTCAATTATGCTCATCTCCTTATACTACCATTCCATGCATGCTAAACTCCTCACTGATCACTTATGCTCATCTCCTCATAGTACCTTTCCATGCATGCTAAACTACTCACTGTTTACTTATGCTCATATACTCATAGTACTGTTCCATAAATCTTTAACTCCTCACTGTTCACTTATGCTCATCTCCTTATACTATTGTTTCATGCATGCTAAACTCCTCACTGTTCACTTATGCTCATCTCCTCATTGTACCTTTCCATGCATACCAACCTTCTCAATGTTCACTTATGCTCATCTTCTCATAGTACCTTTCCATGCATGCTAAACTCCTCACTGTTCACTTATGCTCATCTCCTTATACTACTGTTCCATGCATGCTAAACTCCTCACTGTTCACTTATGCTCATATCCTCATTGTACCTTTCCATGCATACTAAACTTCTCACTGTTCACTTATGCTCATCTCCTCAGAGTACCTTTCCATGCATGCTAAACTCCTCACTGTTCACTTATGCTCATCTCCTCATAGTTCCTTTCCGTGCATACTGAACTTCTCACTGTTCACTTATGTTCATCTCCTCATAGTATCTTTCCATGTACGCTAAACTCCTCACTGTTCACTTATGCTCTTCTCCTTATACTACCGTTCCATGCATGCTAAACTCCTCACTGTTCACTTATGCTCATATCCTCATAGCACCGTTCCAAGCATGCTAAACTACTTACTGATCAATTACGCTCATCTCCTTATACTATCGTTCCATGCATGCTAAACTCCTCACTGTTCACTTACGCTCATCTCCGTATTCTACTGTTCCATGCTTGCTAAGCTCCTCACTGTTCACTTATGCTCATCTCCTTATTCTACCTTTCTATGCATGCTAAACACCTCACTGTTCACTTATGCTCATATCCTCATAGCATTGTTCCATGCATGCTAAACTACTCACTGTTCACTTACGCTCATCTCCTTATACTACCGTTCTATGCATGCTAAATTCCTCACTGTTCACTTACGCTCATCTCCATATTCTACTGTTCCATGCATGCTAAACTCCTCACTGTTCACTTATGCTCATCTCCTTATTCTACCGTTCCATGCATGCTAAACTCCTCACTGTTCAATTATGCTCATCTCCTTATACTACCATTTCATTCATGCTAAACTACTCACTGTTCACTTACACTCATCTCCTCACAGTACCTTTCCATGAATGCTAAACTACTCACTGTTCACTTATGCTCATCTCCTTATTCTACCGTTCCATGCATGCTAAACTCCTCACTGTTCAATTATGCTCATCTCCTTATACTACCATTTCATTCATGCTAAACTACTCACTGTTCACTTACACTCATCTCCTCACAGTACCTTTCCATGAATGCTAAGCTCCTCACTGTTCACTTATGCTCATCTCCTTATTCTACCGTTCTATGCATGCTAAACACCTCACTGTTCACTTATGCTCATATCCTCATAGCATTGTTCCATGCATGCTAAACTACTCACTGTTCACTTACGCTCATCTCCTTATACTACCGTTCTATGCATGCTAAATTCCTCACTGTTCACTTACGCTCATCTCCATTTTCTACTGTTCCATGCATGCTAAACTCCTCACTGTTCACTTATGCTCATCTCCTTATTCTACCGTTCCATGCATGCTAAACTCCTCACTGTTCAATTATGCTCATCTCCTTATACTACCATTTCATTCATGCTAAACTACTCACTGTTCACTTACACTCATCTCCTCACAGTACCTTTCCATGAATGCTAAACTACTCACTGTTCACTTATGCTCGTATACTCATAGTACTGTTCCATACATCTTTAACTCTTCACTGTTCACTTATGCTCATCTCCTTATACTACCGTTTCATGCATGCTAAACTCCTCACTTTTCACTGATGCTCATCTCATTATACTACCGTTTCATGCATGCTAAACTCCTCACTGTTCACTTATGCTCATATCCTCATAGCGCCTGTTCCAAGCATGCTAAACTACTCAGAGTTCACTTACGCTCATCACCTTATACTACCGTTCCATGCATACTAAACTCCTCACTGTTCACTTACGCTCATCTCCGTATTTTACAGTTCCATGCATTCTAAACTCCTCACTGTTCACTTATGCTCATCTCCTTATCCTACCGTTCCATGCATGGTAAACTCCTCACTGTTCACTTATGCTCATCTCCTTATACTATTGTTTCATGCATGCTAAACTCCTCACTGTTCACTTATGCTCATCTCCTTATACTACCGTTTTATGCATGCTAAACTGCTCACTGTTCACTTATGCTCATATCCTCATAGCACTGTTTCATGCATGCTAAACTCCTCACTGTTCACTTATGCTCATATCCGCATAGCACCGTTCCATGCATGCTAAACTCCTCACTATTCACTTATGCTCATCTCCTTATTCTACCGTTCCATGCATGCTAAACGCCTCACTTTATAATTATGCTCATCTCATTATACTACCATTCCATTCATGCTAAACTACTCACTGTTCACGTACGCTCATCTCATTATACTACTGTTCCATGCATGCTAAACTCCTCACTGTTCAATTATGCTCATCTCCTTATACTACTGTTCCATGCATGCTAAACTTCTCACTGTTCACTTATGCTCATCTCCTCATAGTACCTTTCCATGCATGCTAAACTACTCACTGTTCACTTATGCTCATATACTCATAGTACTGTTCCATACATCTTTAACTCTTCACTGTTCACTTATGCTCATCTCCTTATACTACCATTTCATGCATGCTAAACTCCTCACTGTTCACAGATGGTCATCACCTCATAGTACCGTTCCTTTCATGCTAAACTCCGAACTGTTCACTTATGCTCATCTCCTTTTACTATTGCTTCATTCATGCTAAGCTCCTCACTGTTCACTTATGCTCATCTCCTTATACTACCGTTTCATGCATGCTAAACTCCTCACTGTTCACTTATGCTCATCTCCTTATACTACCGTTCCATGCATGCTAAACTCCTTACTGTTCACTTGTGCTCCTCTCCTCATTGTACCTTTCCATGCATACTAAACTTCTCACTGTTCACTTATGCTCATCTCCTCTTAGTACCTTTCCATGCATGCTAAACTTCTCACTGTTCACTTATGCTCATCTCCTTATAGTACCGTTCCATGCATGCTAAACTCCTCACTATTCACTTATGCTTATCTCCTTATACTACCTTTCCATGCATGCTAAACTCCTCGCTATTCACTTATGCTCATCTCCTTATAGTACCGTTCCATGCATGCTAAACTCCTCACTGTTCACTTATGCTCATATCCTTATTCTACCGTTCCATGCATGCTAAACTCCTCATTGTTCAGTTATGATCATCTCCTTATAATGCTGTTCAATTCATGATAAGCTACCCACTGTTCACTTACTCTCATCTCCTTATACTACCGTTCCATGCATACTAAACTTCTCACTGTTCACTTATGTTCATCTCCTCATAGTACCTTTCCATGCATGCTAAACTCCTCACTGTTCACTCATGCTCCTATCCTCAACGCACCGTTCCATGCATGCTAAACTCCTCACTGTTAACTTATGCTCATCTCCTTATACTACCGTTCCATGCATGCTAAACTCCTCACTGTTCACTAATGCTCATATCCTCATAGCACCGTTCCATGCATGCTAAAATACTCACTGTTCACTTACGCTCATCTCCTTATACTCCAGTTCCATGCATGCCATACTCCTCACTGTTCACTTACGCTCATCTCCGTATTCTACCGTTCCATGCATGCTAAACTCCTCACTGTTCACTTACGCTCATCTCCTTATTCTACCGTTCCATGCATGCTAAACTCCTCACTGTTCAATTATGCTCATATCCTTATACTACCATTCCATTCATGATAAACTACTCACTGTTCACTTACGCTCATCTCCTTATACCACCGTTCCATGCATGCTAAACTCCTCACTGTTCAATTATGCTCATCTCCTTATACTACCGTTCCATGCATGCTAAACTCCTCACTGTTCACTTATGCTCATCTCCTCATAGTACCTTTCCATGCATGCTAAACTACTCACTGTTTACTTATGCTCATATACTCATAGTACTGTTCCATAAATCTTTAACTCCTCACTGTTCACTTATGTTCATCTCCTTATACCACTGTTTCATGCATGCTAAACTCCTTAAAGTTCAATGATGATCATCACCTGATAGTACTGTTCCATTCATGCTAAACTCCTCACTGTTCACTTATGCTCATCTCCTTATACTATTGTTTCATGCATGCTAAACTCCTCACTGTTCACTTATGCTCATCTCCTCTTTGTACCTTTCCATGCATACTAAACTTCTCAATGTTCACTTATGCTCATCTCCTCATAGTACCTTTCCATGCATGCTAAATTCCTCACTGTTCACTTATGCTCATCTCCTTATACTACTGTTCCATGCATGCTAGACTCCTCACTGTTCACTTATGCTCATATCCTCATAGCACCGTTTCATGCCTGCTAAACTCCTCACTGTTCACTTATGCTCATCTCCTCATACTACTGTTCCATGCATGCTAAACTCCTCACTGTTCACTTATGCTCATCTCCTCATTGTACCTTTCCATGCATATTAAACTTCTCACTGTTCACTTATGCTCATCTCCTCAGAGTACCTTTCCATGCATGCTAAACTCCTCACTGTTCACTTTTGCTCATCTCCTCATAGTTCCTTTCCGTGCATACTGAACTTCTCACTGTTCACTTATGTTCATCTCCTCATAGTACCTTTCCATGCACGCTAAACTCCTCACTGTTCACTTATGCTCATATCCCCATAGCACCGTTCCAGGCATGCTAAAGTCCTCACTGTTCACTTATGCTCTTCTCCTTATACTACCGTTCCATGCATGCTAAACTCCTCACTGTTCACTTACGCTCATCTCCGTATTCTACCGTTCCATTCTTGCTAAGCTCCTCACTGTTCACTTATGCTCATCTCCTTATTCTACCGTTTTATGCATGCTAAACACCTCACTGTTCACTTATGCTCATATGCTCATAGCATTGTTCCATGCATGCTAAACTACTCACTGTTCACTTACGCTCATCTCCTTATACTACCGTTCCATGCATGCTAAACTCCTCACTGTTCACTTATGCTCATCTCCTTATACTACTGTTCCATGCATGCTAAACTCCTCACTGTTCACTTATACTCATCTCCTCATACTACTGTTCAATGCATGATAAACTCCTCACTGTTCACTTATGCTCATCTCCTCATTGTACCTTTCCATGCATACTAAACTTCTCACTGTTCACTTATGCTCATCTCCTCATAGTACCTTTCCATGCATGCTAAACCCCTCACTGTTCACTTATGCTCATCTCCTCGTAGTACCTTTCCGTGCATACTAAACTTCTCACTGTTCACTTATGTTCATCTCTTCATAGTACGTTTCCATGCACGCTAAACTCCTCACTGTTCACTTATGCTCATATCCTCATTGCACTGTTCCATGCATGCTAAACTCCTCACTGTTCACTTATGCTCATCTCCTTACACTACCGTTCCATGTATGCTAAACTCCTCACTGTTCACTTATGCTCATATCCTCATAGCACAGTTTCATGCATGCTAAACTCCTCACTGTTCACTTATGCTCATATCCGCATAGCACTGTTCCATGCATGCTAAACTCCTCACTGTTTACTTACGCTCATCTCCGTATTCTACCGTTCCATGCATGCTAAATTCCTCACTTTATAATTATGCTCATCTCATTATACTACCATTTCATTCATGCTAAACTACTCACTGTTCACTTACGCTCATCTCATTATACTACCGTTCCATGCATGCTAAACTCCTCACTGTTCAATTATGCTCATCTCCTTATACTACTGTTCCATGCATGCTAAACTCCTCACTATTCACTTATGCTCATCTCCTCATAGTACCTTTCCATGCATGCTAAACTACTCACTGTTCACTTATGCTCATATACTCATAGTACTGTTCCATACATCTTTAGCTCTTCACTGTTCACTTATGCTCATCTCCTTATACTACCATTTCATGCATGCTAAACTCCTCACTGTTCACTGATGGTCATCACCTCATAGGACAGTTCCTTTCATGCTAAACTCCTCACTGTTCACTTATGCTCATCTCCTTATACTACTGCTTCTCGCATGCTAAGCTCCTCACTGTTCACTTATGCTCATCTCCTTATACTACCGTTTCATGCAGGCTAAACTCCTCAGTTTTCACTTATGCTCATCTCCTTATACTACCGTTCCATGCATGCTAAACTCCTTACTGTTCACTTGTGCTCATCTCCTCATTGTACCTTTCCATGCATATTACACTTCTCACTGTTCACTTATGCTTATCTCCTCATAGTACCTTTCCATGCATGCTAAACTTCTCACTGTTCACTTATGCTCATCTCCTCATAGTACCGTTCGATGCATGCTAAACTCCTCACTATTCACTTATGCTTATCTCCTTATACTACCTTTCCATGCATGCTAAACTCCTCACTATTTACTTATTCTCATCTCCTTATAGTACCGTTCCATGCATGCTAAACTCCTCACTGTTCACTTATGCTCATCTCCTTATTCTATCGTTCCATGCATGCTAAACTCCTCATTGTTCAGTTATGCTCATCTCCTTATACTGCCGTTCAATTCATGATAAGCTACCCACTGTTCACTTACTCTCATCTCCTTATACTACCGTTCCATGCATACTAAACTTCTCACTGTTCACTTATGTTCATCTCCTCATATTACCTTTCCATGCATGCTAAACTCCTCACTGTTCACTTATGCTCATATCCTCAATGCACCGTTCCATGCATGCTAAACTCCTCACTGTTAACTTATGCTCATCTCTTTATACTACCGTTCAATGCATGCTAAACTCCTCACTGTTCACTTATGCTCATATCCTCATAGCACCGTTCCATGCATGCTAAACTACTCACTGTTCACTTACGGTCATCTCCTTATACTCCAGTTCCATGTATGCCATACTCCTCACTGTTCACTTACGCTCATCTCCGTATTCTACCGTTCCATGCATGCTAAACTCCTCACTGTTCACTTACGCTCATCTCCTTATTCTACCGTTCCATGCATTCTAAACTCCTCACTATTCACTTATGCTCATCTCCTCATAGTACCTTTCCATGCATGCTAAACTACTCACTGTTCACTTATGCTCATATACTCATAGTACTGTTCCATACATCTTTAGCTCTTCACTGTTCACTTATGCTCATCTCCTTATACTACCATTTCATGCATGCTAAACTCCTCACTGTTCACTGATGGTCATCACCTCATAGGACAGTTCCTTTCAGGCTAAACTCCTCACTGTTCACTTATGCTCATCTCCTTATACTATTGCTTCTCGCATGCTAAGCTCCTCACTGTTCACTTATGCTCATCTCCTTATACTACCGTTTCATGCATGCTAAACTCCTCAGTTTTCACTTATGCTCATCTCCTTATACTACCGTTCCATGCATGCTAAACTCCTTACTGTTCACTTGTGCTCATCTCCTCATTGTACCTTTCCATGCATATTACACTTCTCACTGTTCACTTATGCTTATCTCCTCATAGTACATTTCCATGCATGCTAAACTTCTCACTGTTCACTTATGCTCATCTCCTCATAGTACCGTTCGATGCATGCTAAACTCCTCACTATTCACTTATGCTTATCTCCTTATACTACCTTTCCATGCATGCTAAACTCCTCACTATTTACTTATTCTCATCTCCTTATAGTACCGTTCCATGCATACTAAACTCCTCACTGTTCACTTATGCTCATCTCCTTATTCTATCGTTCCATGCATGCTAAACTCCTCATTGTTCAGTTATGCTCATCTCCTTATACTGCCGTTCAATTCATGATAAGCTACCCACTGTTCACTTACTCTCATCTCCTTATACTACCGTTCCATGCATACTAAACTTCTCACTGTTCACTTATGTTCATCTCCTCATATTACCTTTCCATGCATGCTAAACTCCTCACTGTTCACTTATGCTCATATCCTCAATGCACCGTTCCATGCATGCTAAACTCCTCACTGTTAACTTATGCTCATCTCTTTATACTACCGTTCCATGCATGCTAAACTCCTCACTGTTCACTTATGCTCATATCCTCATAGCACCGTTCCATGCATGCTAAACTACTCACTGTTCACTTACGGTCATCTCCTTATACTCCAGTTCCATGTATGCCATACTCCTCACTGTTCACTTACGCTCATCTCCGTATTCTACCGTTCCATGCATGCTAAACTCCTCACTGTTCACTTACGCTCATCTCCTTATTCTACCGTTCCATGCATGCTAAACTCCTCACTGTTCAATTATGCTCATATCCTTATACTACCATTCCATTCATGATAAACTACTCACTGTTCACTTACGCTCATCTCCTTATACCACCGTTCCATGCATGCTAAACTCCTCACTGTTCAATTATGCTCATCTCCTTATACTACCATTCCATGCATGCTAAACTCCTCACTGTTCACTTATGCTCATCTCCTCATAGTACCTTTCCATGCATGCTAAACTACTCACTGTTTACTTATGCTCATATACTCATAGTACTGTTCCATAAATCTTTAACTCCTCACTGTTCACTTATGCTCATCTCCTTATACTATTGTTTCATGCATGCTAAACTCCTCACTGTTCACTTATGCTCATCTCCTCATTGTACCTTTCCATGCATACCAACCTTCTCAATGTTCACTTATGCTCATCTTCTCATAGTACCTTTCCATGCATGCTAAACTCCTCACTGTTCACTTATGCTCATCTCCTTATACTACTGTTCCATGCATGCTAAACTCCTCACTGTTCACTTATGCTCATCTCCTCATTGTACCTTTCCATGCATACTAAACTTCTCACTGTTCACTTATGCTCATCTCCTCAGAGTACCTTTCCATGCATGCTAAACTCCTCACTGTTCACTTATGCTCATCTCCTCATAGTTCCTTTCCGTGCATACTGAACTTCTCACTGTTCACTTATGTTCATCTCCTCATAGTACCTTTCCATGTACGCTAAACTCCTCACTGTTCACTTATGCTCTTCTCCTTATACTACCGTTCCATGCATGCTAAACTCCTCACTGTTCACTTATGCTCATATCCTCATAGCACCGTTCCAAGCATGCTAAACTACTTACTGATCAATTACGCTCATCTCCTTATACTATCATTCCATGCATGCTAAACTCCTCACTGTTCACTTACGCTCATCTCCGTATTCTACTGTTCCATGCTTGCTAAGCTCCTCACTGTTCACTTATGCTCATCTCCTTATTCTACCTTTCTATGCATGCTAAACACCTCACTGTTCACTTATGCTCATATCCTCATAGCATTGTTCCATGCATGCTAAATTACTCACTGTTCACTTACGCTCATCTCCTTATACTACCGTTCTATGCATACTAAATTCCTCACTGTTCACTTACGCTCATCTCCATATTCTACTGTTCCATGCATGCTAAACTCCTCACTGTTCACTTATGCTCATCTCCTTATTCTACCGTTCCATGCATGCTAAACTCCTCACTGTTCAATTATGCTCATCTTCTTATGCTACCATTTCATTCATGCTAAACTACTCACTGTTCACTTACACTCATCTCCTCACAGTACCTTTCCATGAATGCTAAACTACTCACTGTTCACTTATGCTCATCTCCTTATTCTACTGTTCCATGAATGCTAAACTCCTCACTGTTCAATTATGCTCATCTCCTTATACTACCATTTCATTCATGCTAAACTACTCACTGTTCAGTTACACTCATCTCCTCACAGTACCTTTCCATGAATGCTAAACTACTCACTGTTCACTTATGCTTGTATACTCATAGTACTGTTCCATACATCTTTAACTCTTCACTGTTCACTTATGCTCATCTCCTTATACTACCGTTTCATGCATGCTAAACTCCTCACTTTTCACTGATGCTCATCTCATTATACTACCGTTTCATGCATGCTAAACTCCTCACTGTTCACTTATGCTCATATCCTCAAAGCGCCGTTCCAAGCATGCTAAACTACTCAGAGTTCACTTACGCTCATCACCTTATACTACCGTTCCATGCATACTAAACTCCTCACTGTTCACTTACGCTCATCTCCGTATTTTACAGTTCCTTGCATGCTAAACTCCTCACTGTTCACTTATGCTCATCTCCTTATCCTACCGTTCCATGCATGGTAAACTCCTCACAGTTCACTTATGCTCATCTCCTTATACTATTGTTTCATGCATGCTAAACTCCTCACTGTTCACTTATGCTCATCTCCTTATACTACCGTTTTATGCATGCTAAACTCCTCACTGTTACCTTATGCTCATATCCTCATAGCACCGTTTCATGCATGCTAAACTCCTCACTGTTCACATATGCTCATATCCGCATAGCACCGTTCCATGCATGCTAAACTCCTCACTGTTCACTTACGCTCATCTCCATATTCTACCGTTCCATGCAGGCTAAATTACTCACTGTTCACTTATGCTCATCTCCTTATTCTACCGTTCCATGCATGCTAAACTCCTCACTTTATACTTATGCTCATCTCATTATACTACCATTCCATTCATGCTAAACTACTCACTGTTCACGTACGCTCATCTCATTATACTACTGTTCCATGCATGCTAAACTCCTCACTGTTCAATTATGCTCATCTCCTTATACTACTGTTCCATGCATGTTAAACTCCTCACTGTTCACTTATGCTCATCTCCTCATAGTACCTTTCCATGCATGCTAAACTACTCACTGTTCACTTATGCTCATATACTCATAGTACTGTTCCATACATCTTTAACTCTTCACTGTTCACTTATGCTCATCTCCTTATACTACCATTTCATGCATGCTAAACTCCTCACTGTTCACTGATGGTCATCACCTCATAGTACCGTTCCTTTCATGCTAAACTCCTCACTGTTCACTTATGCTCATCTCCTTTTACTATTGCTTCATTCATACTAAGCTCCTCACTGTTCACTTATGCTCATCTCCTTATACTACCGTTTCATGCATGCTAAACTCCTCACTGTTCACTAATGCTCATCTCCTTATACTACCGTTCCATGCATGCTAAACTCCTTACTGTTCACTTGTGCTCATCTCCTCATTGTACCTTTCCATGCATACTAAACTTCTCACTGTTCACTTATGCTCATCTCCTCATAGTACCTTTCCATGCATGCTAAACTTCTCACTGTTCACTTATGCTCATCTCCTTATAGTACCGTTCCATGCATGCTAAACTCCTCACTATTCACTTATGCTTATCTCCTTATACTACCTTTCCATGCATGCTAAACTCCTCGCTATTCACTTATGCTCATCTCCTTATAGTACCGTTCCATGCATGCTAAACTCCTCACTGTTCACTTATGCTCATCTCCTTATTCTACCGTTCCATGCATGCTAAACTCCTCATTGTTCAGTTATGATCATCTCCTTATACTGCCGTTCAATTCATGATAAGCTACCCACTGTTCACTTACTCTCATCTCCTTATACTACCGTTCCATGCATACTAAACTTCTCACTGTTCACTTATGTTCATCTCCTCATAGTACCTTTCCATGCATGCTAAACTCCTCACTGTTCACTCATGCTCCTATCCTCAATGCACCGTTCCATGCATGCTAAACTCCTCACTGTTAACTTATGCTCATCTCCTTATACTACCGTTCCATGCATGCTAAACTCCTCAATGTTCACTTATGCTCATATCCTCATAGCACCGTTCCATGAATGCTAAACTACTCACTGTTCACTTATGCTCATCTCCTTATACTCCAGTTCCATGCATGCCATACTCCTTCGCTCATCTCCGTATTCTACCGTTCCATGCATGCTAAACTCCTCACTGTTCACTTACGCTCATCTCCTTATTCTACCGTTCCATGCATGCTAAACTCCTCACTGTTCAATTATGCTCATATCCTTATACTACCATTCCATTCATGATAAACTACTCACTGTTCACTTACGCTCATCTCCTTATACCACCGTTCCATGCATGCTACAACTCCTCACTGTTCAATTATGCTCATCTCCTTATACTACCGTTCCATGCATGCTAAACTCCTCACTGTTCACTTATGCTCATCTCCTCATAGTACCTTTCCATGCATGCTAAACTACTCACTGTTTACTTATGCTCATATACTCATAGTACTGTTCCATAAATCTTTAACTCCTCACTGTTCACTTATGTTCATCTCCTTATACCACTGTTTCATGCATGCTAAACTCCTTACTGTTCAATGATGATCATCACCTGATAGTACCGTTCCATTCATGCTAAACTCCTCACTGTTCACTTATGCTCATCTCCTAATACTATTGTTTCATGCATGCTAAACTCCTCACTGTTCACTTATGCTCATCTCCTCATTGTACCTTTCCATGCATACTAAACTTCTCAATGTTCACTTATGCTCATCTCCTCATAGTACCTTTCCATGCATGCTAAATTCCTTACTGTTCACTTATGCTCATCTCCTTATACTACTGTTCCATGCATGCTAGACTCCTCACTGTTCACTTATGCTCATATCCTCAAAGCACCGTTTCATGCATGCTAAACTCCTCACTGTTCAATTATGCTCATCTCCTCATACTACTGTTCCATGCATGCTAAACTCCTCACTGTTCACTTATGCTCATCTCCTCATAGTTCCTTTCCGTGCATACTGAACTTCTCACTGTTCACTTATTTTCATCTCCTCATAGTACCTTTCCATGCACGCTAAACTCCTCACTGTTCTCTTATGCTCATATCCCCATAGCACCGTTCCAGGCATGCTAAAGTCCTCACTGTTCACTTATGCTCTTCTCCTTATACTACCATTCCATGCATGCTAAACTCCTCACTGTTCACTTACGCTCATCTCCGTATTCTACCGTTCCATTCTTGCTAAGCTCCTCACTGTTCACTTATGCTCATCTCCTTATTCTACCGTTTTATGCATGCTAAACACCTCACTGTTCACTTATGCTCATATCCTCATAGCATTGTTCCATGCATGCTAAACTACTCACTGTTCACTTATGCTCATCTCCTTATTCTACCGTTCCATGCATGCTAAACTCCTCACTGTTCAATTATGCTCATCTCCTTATACTACCATTTCATTCATGCTAAACTACTCACTGTTCACTTACACTCATCTCCTCACAGTACCTTTCCATGAATGCTAAACTACTCACTGTTCACTTATGCTCGTATACTCATAGTACTGTTCCATACATCTTTAACTCTTCACTGTTCACTTATGCTCATCTCCTTATACTACCGTTTCATGCATGCTAAACTCCTCACTTTTAACTGATGCTCATCTCATTATACTACCGTTTCATGCATGCTAAACTCCTCACTGTTCACTTATGCTCATATCCTCATAGCGCCGTTCCAAGCATGCTAAACTACTCAGAGTTCACTTACGCTCATCACCTTATACTACCGTTCCATGCATACTAAACTCCTCACTGTTCACTTACGCTCATCTCCGTATTTTACAGTTCCATCCATGCTAAACTCCTCACTGTTCACTTATGCTCTTCTCCTTATCCTACCGTTCCATGCATGGTAAACTCCTCACTGTTCACTTATGCTCATCTCCTTATACTATTGTTTCATGCATGCTAAACTCCTCACTGTTCACTTATGCTCATCTCCTTATACTACCGTTTTATGCATGCTAAACTCCTCACTGTTCACTTATGCTCATCTCCTTATACTACCGTTCCATGCATGCTAAACTCCTTACTGTTCACTTGTGCTCATCTCCTCATTGTACCTTTCCATGCATACTAAACTTCTCACTGTTCACTTATGCTCATCTCCTCATAGTACCTTTCCATGCATGCTAAACTTCTAACTGTTCACTTATGCTCATCTCCTTATAGTACCGTTCCATGCATGCTAAACTCCTCACTATTCACTTATGCTTATCTCCTTATACTACCTTTCCATGCATGCTAAACTCCTCGCTATTCACTTATGCTCATCTCCTTATAGTACCGTTCCATGCATGCTAAACTCCTCATTGTTCAGTTATGATCATCTCCTTATACTGCCGTTCAATTCCTGATAAGCTACCCACTGTTCACTTACTCTCATCTCCTTATACTACCGTTCCATGCATACTAAACTTCTCACTGTTCACTTATGTTCATCTCCTCATAGTACCTTTGCATGCATGCTAAACTCCTCACTGTTCAGTCATGCTCCTATCCTCAACGCACCGTTCCATGCATGCTAAACTCCTCACTGTTAACTTATGCTCATCTCCTTATACTACCGTTCCATGCATGCTAAACTCCTCACTGTTCACTTATGCTCATATCCTCATAGCACCGTTCCATGCATGCCAAACTACTCACTGTTCACTTACGCTCATCTCCTTATTCTACCGTTCCATGCATGCTAAACTCCTCACTGTTCAATTATGCTCATATCCGTATACTACCATTCCATTCATGATAAACTACTCACTGTTCATTTACGCTCATCTCCTTATACCACCGTTATATGCATGCTAAACTCCTCACTGTTCAAATATGCTCATCTCCTTACACTACCGTTCCATGCATGCTAAACTCCTCACTGTTCACTTATGCTCATCTCCTCATAGTACCTTTCCATGCATGCTAAACTACTCACTGTTTACTTATGCTCATATACTCATAGTACTGTTCCATAAATCTTTAACTCCTCACTGTTCACTTATGTTCATCTCCTTATACCACTGTTTCATGCATGCTAAACTCCTTACTGTTCAATGATGATCATCACCTGATAGTACTGTTCCATTCATGCTAAACTCCTCACTGTTCACTTATGCTCATCTCCTTATACTATTGTTTCATGCATGCTAAACTCCTCACTGTTCACTTATGCTCATCTCCTCATTGTACCTTTCCATGCATACTAAACTTCTCAATGTTCACTTATGCTCATCTCCTCATAGTACCTTTCCATGCATGCTAAATTCCTCACTGTTCACTTATGCTCATCTCCTTATACTACTGTTCCATGCATGCTAGACTCCTCACTGTTCACTTATGCTCATATCCTCATAGCACCGTTTCATGCATGCTAAACTCCTCACTGTTCACTTATGCTCATCTCCTCATACTACTGTTCCATGCATGCTAAACTCCTCACTGTTCACTTATGCTCATCTCCTCATTGTACCTTTCCATGCATATTAAACTTCTCACAGTTCACTTAACGTCATTTCCTCAGTGTACCTTTCCATGCATGCTAAACTCCTCACTGTTCACTTATGCTCATCTCCTCATTGTACCTTTCCATGCATATTAAACTTCTCACAGTTCACTTAACGTCATTTCCTCAGTGTACCTTTCCATGCATATTAAACTTCTCACTGTTCACTTATGCTCATCTCCTCAGAGTACCTTTCCATGCATGCTAAACTCCTCACTGTTCACTTTTGCTCATCTCCTCATAGTTCCTTTCCGTGCATACTGAACTTCTCACTGTTCACTTATGTTCATCTCCTCATAGTACCTTTCCATGCACGCTAAACTCCTCACTGTTCACTTATGCTCATATCCCCATAGCACCGTTCCAGGCATGCTAAAGTCCTCACTGTTCACTTATGCTCTTCTCCTTATACTACCGTTCCATGCATGCTAAACTCCTCAGTGTTCACTTACGCTCATCTCCGTATTCTACTGTTCCATTCTTGCTAAGCTCCTCACTGCTCACTTATGCTCATCTCCTTATTCTACCGTTTTATGCATGCTAAACACCTCACTGTTCACTTATGCTCATATCCTCATAGCATTGTTCCATGCATGCTAAACTACTCACTGTTCACTTACGCTCATCTCCTTATACTACCGTTCCATGCATGCTAAACTCCTCACTGTTCACTTATGCTCATCTCCTTATACTACTGTTCCATGCATGCTAAACTCCTCACTGTTCACTTATACTCATCTCCTCATACTACTGTTCAATGCATGATAAACTCCTCACTGTTCACTTATGCTCATCTACTCATTGTACCTTTCCATGCATACTAAACTTCTCACTGTTCACTTATGCTCATCTCCTCATAGTACCTTTCCATGCATGCTAAACCCCTCACTGTTCACTTATGCTCATCTCCTCGTAGTACCTTTCCGTGCATACTAAACTTCTCACTGTTCACTTATGTTCATCTCTTCATAGTACGTTTCCATGCACGCTAAACTCCTCACTGTTCACTTATGCTCATATCCTCATTGCACTGTTCCATGCATGCTAAACTCCTCACTGTTCACTTATGCTCATCTCCTTACACTACCGTTCCATGCATGCTAAACTCCTCACTGTTCACTTATGCTCATATCCTCATAGCACCGTTTCATGCATGCTAAACTCCTCACTGTTCACTTATGCTCATATCCGCATAGCACTGTTCCATGCATGCTAAACTCCTCACTGTTTACTTACGCTCATCTCCGTATTCTACCGTTCCATGCATGCTAAATTCCTCACTTTATAATTATGCTCATCTCATTATACTACCATTTCATTCATGCTAAACTACTCACTGTTCACTTACGCTCATCTCATTATACTACCGTTCCATGCATGCTAAACTCCTCGCTGTTCAATTATGCTCATCTCCTTATACTACTGTTCCATGCATGCTAAACTCCTCACTATTCACTTATGCTCATCTCCTCATAGTACCTTTCCATGCATGCTAAACTACTCACTGTTCACTTATGCTCATATACTCATAGTACTGTTCCATACATCTTTAGCTCTTCACTGTTCACTTATGCTCATCTCCTTATACTACCATTTCATGCATGCTAAACTCCTCACTGTTCACTGATGGTCATCACCTCATAGGACAGTTCCTTTCATGCTAAACTCCTCACTGTTCACTTATGCTCATCTCCTTATACTACTGCTTCTTGCATGCTAAGCTCCTCACTGTTCACTTATGCTCATCTCCTTATACTACCGTTTCATGCATGCTAAACTCCTCAGTTTTCACTTATGCTCATCTCCTTATACTACCGTTCCATGCATGCTAAACTCCTTACTGTTCACTTGTGCTCATCTCCTCATTGTACCTTTCCATGCATATTACACTTCTCACTGTTCACTTATGCTTATCTCCTCATAGTACCTTTCCATGCATGCTAAACTTCTCACTGTTCACTTATGCTCATCTCCTCATAGTACCGTTCGATGCATGCTAAACTCCTCACTATTCACTTATGCTTATCTCCTTATACTACCTTTCCATGCATGCTAAACTCCTCATTATTTACTTATTCTCATCTCCTTATAGTACCGTTCCATGCATGCTAAACTCCTCACTGTTCACTTATGCTCATCTCCTTATTCTATCGTTCCATGCATGCTAAACTCCTCATTGTTCAGTTATGCTCATCTCCTTATACTGCCGTTCAATTCATGATAAGCTACCCACTGTTCACTTACTCTCATCTCCTTATACTACCGTTCCATGCATACTAAACTTCTCACTGTTCACTTATGTTCATCTCCTCATATTACCTTTCCATGCATGCTAAACTCCTCACTGTTCACTTATGCTCATATCCTCAATGCACCGTTCCATGCATGCTAAACTCCTCACTGTTAACTTATGCTCATCTCTTTATACTACCGTTCCATGCATGCTAAACTCCTCACTGTTCACTTATGCTCATATCCTCATAGCACCGTTCCATGCATGCTAAACTACTCACTGTTCACTTACGGTCATCTCCTTATACTCCAGTTCCATGTATGCCATACTCCTCACTGTTCACTTACGCTCATCTCCGTATTCTACCGTTCCATGCATGCTAAATTCCTCACTGTTCACTTACGCTCATCTCCTTATTCTACCGTTCCATGCATGCTAAACTCCTCACTATTCACTTATGCTCATCTCCTCATAGTACCTTTCCATGCATGCTAAGCTACTCACTGTTCACTTATGCTCATATACTCATAGTACTGTTCCATACATCTTTAGCTCTTCACTGTTCACTTATGCTCATCTCCTTATACTACCATTTCATGCATGCTAAACTCCTCACTGTTCACTGATGGTCATCACCTCATAGGACAGTTCCTTTCATGCTAAACTCCTCACTGTTCACTTATGCTCATCTCCTTATACTATTGCTTCTCGCATGCTAAGCTCCTCACTGTTCACTTATGCTCATCTCCTTATACTACTGTTTCATGCATGCTAAACTCCTCCGTTTTCACTTATGCTCATCTCCTTATACTACCGTTCCATGCATGCTAAACTCCTTACTGTTCACTTGTGCTCATCTCCTCATTGTACCTTTCCATGCATATTACACTTCTCACTGTTCACTTATGCTTATCTCCTCATAGTACCTTTCCATGCATGCTAAACTTCTCACTGTTCACTTATGCTCATCTCCTCATAGTACCGTTCGATGCATGCTAAACTCCTCACTATTCACTTATGCTTATCTCCTTATACTACCTTTCCATGCATGCTAAACTCCTCACTATTTACTTATTCTCATCTCCTTATAGTACCGTTCCATGCATGCTAAACTCCTCACTGTTCACTTATGCTCATCTCCTTATTCTATCGTTCCATGCATGCTAAACTCCTCATTGTTCAGTTATGCTCATCTCCTTATACTGCCGTTCAATTCATGATAAGCTACCCACTGTTCACTTACTCTCATCTCCTTATACTACCGTTCCATGCATACTAAACTTCTCACTGTTCACTTATGTTCATCTCCTCATATTACCTTTCCATGCATGCTAAACTCCTCACTGTTCACTTATGCTCATATCCTCAATGCACCGTTCCATGCATGCTAAACTCCTCACTGTTAACTTATGCTCATCTCTTTATACTACCGTTCCATGCATGCTAAACTCCTCACTGTTCACTTATGCTCATATCCTCATAGCACCGTTCCATGCATGCTAAACTACTCACTGTTCACTTACGGTCATCTCCTTATACTCCAGTTCCATGTATGCCATACTCCTCACTGTTCACTTACGCTCATCTCTGTATTCTACCGTTCCATGCATGCTAAACTCCTCACTGTTCACTTACGCTCATCTCCTTATTCTACCGTTCCATGCATGCTAAACTCCTCACTGTTCAATTATGCTCATATCCTTATACTACCATTCCATTCATGATAAACTACTCACTGTTCACTTACGCTCATCTCCTTATACCACCGTTCCATGCATGCTAAACTCCTCACTGTTCAATTATGCTCATCTCCTTATACTACCATTCCATGCATGCTAAACTCCTCACTGATCACTTATGCTCATCTCCTCATAGTACCTTTCCATGCATGCTAAACTACTCACTGTTTACTTATGCTCATATACTCATAGTACTGTTCCATAAATCTTTAACTCCTCACTGTTCACTTATGCTCATCTCCTTATACTATTGTTTCATGCATGCTAAACTCCTCACTGTTCACTTATGCTCATCTCCTCATTGTACCTTTCCATGCATACCAACCTTCTCAATGTTCACTTATGCTCATCTTCTCATAGTACCTTTCCATGCATGCTAAACTCCTCACTGTTCACTTATGCTCATCTCCTTATACTACTGTTCCATGCATGCTAAACTCCTCACTGTTCACTTATGCTCATCTCCTCATTGTACCTTTCCATGCATACTAAACTTCTCACTGTTCACTTATGCTCATCTCCTCAGAGTACCTTTCCATGCATGCTAAACTCCTCACTGTTTACTTATGCTCATCTCCTCATAGTTCCTTTCCGTGCATACTGAACTTCTCACTGTTCACTTATGTTCATCTCCTCATAGTATCTTTCCATGTACGCTAAACTCCTCACTGTTCACTTATGCTCTTCTCCTTATACTACCGTTCCATGCATGCTAAACTCCTCACTGTTCACTTATGCTCATATCCTCATAGCACCGTTCCAAGCATGCTAAACTACTTACTGATCAATTACGCTCATCTCCTTATACTATCGTTCCATGCATGCTAAACTCCTCACTGTTCACTTACGCTCATCTCCGTATTCTACTGTTCCATGCTTGCTAAGCTCCTCACTGTTCACTTATGCTCATCTCCTTATTCTACCTTTCTATGCATGCTAAACACCTCACTGTTCACTTATGCTCATATCCTCATAGCATTGTTCCATGCATGCTAAACTACTCACTGTTCACTTACGCTCATCTCCTTATACTACCGTTCTATGCATGCTAAATTCCTCACTGTTCACTTACGCTCATCTCCATATTCTACTGTTCCATGCATGCTAAACTCCTCACTGTTCACTTATGCTCATCTCCTTATTCTACCGTTCCATGCATGCTAAACTCCTCACTGTTCAATTATGCTCATCTCCTTATACTACCATTTCATTCATGCTAAACTACTCACTGTTCACTTACACTCATCTCCTCACAGTACCTTTCCATGAATGCTAAACTACTCACTGTTCACTTATGCTCATCTCCTTATTCTACCGTTCCATGCATGCTAAACTCCTCACTGTTCAATTATGCTCATCTCCTTATACTACCATTTCATTCATGCTAAACTACTCACTGTTCACTTACACTCATCTCCTCACAGTACCTTTCCATGAATGCTAAACTACTCACTGTTCACTTAAGCTCGTATACTCATAGTACTGTTCCATACATCTTTAACTCTTCACTGTTCACTTATGCTCATCTCCTTATACTACCGTTTCATGCATGCTAAACTCCTCACTTTTCACTGATGCTCATCTCATTATACTACCGTTTCATGCATGCTAAACTCCTCACTGTTCACTTATGCTCATATCCTCAAAGCGCCGTTCCAAGCATGCTAAACTACTCAGAGTTCACTTACGCTCATCACCTTATACTACCGTTTCATGCATACTAAACTCCTCACTGTTCACTTACGCTCATCTCCGTATTTTACAGTTCCATGCATGCTAAACTCCTCACTGTTCACTTATGCTCATCTCCTTATCCTACCGTTCCATGCATGGTAAACTCCTCACAGTTCACTTATGCTCATCTCCTTATACTATTGTTTCATGCATGCTAAACTCCTCACTGTTCACTTATGCTCATCTCCTTATACTACCGTTTTATGCATGCTAAACTCCTCACTGTTCACTTATGCTCATATCCTCATAGCACCGTTTCATGCATGCTAAACTCCTCACTGTTCACATATGCTCATATCCGCATAGCACCGTTCCATGCATGCTAAACTCCTCACTGTTCACTTACGCTCATCTCCATATTCTACCGTTCCATGCAGGCTAAATTACTCACTGTTCACTTATGCTCATCTCCTTATTCTACCGTTCCATGCATGCTAAACTCCTCACTTTATAATTATGCTCATCTCATTATACTACCATTCCATTCATGCTAAACTACTCACTGTTCACGTACGCTCATCTCATTATACTACTGTTCCATGCATGCTAAACTCCTCACTGTTCAATTATGCTCATCTCCTTATACTACTGTTCCATGCATGTTAAACTCCTCACTGTTCACTTATGCTCATCTCCTCATAGTACCTTTCCATGCATGCTAAACTAATCACTGTTCACTTATGCTCATATACTCATAGTACTGTTCCATACATCTTTAACTCTTCACTGTTCACTTATGCTCATCTCCTTATACTACCATTTCATGCATGCTAAACTCCTCACTGTTCACTGATGGTCATCACCTCATAGTACCGTTCCTTTCATGCTAAACTCCTCACTGTTCACTTATGCTCATCTCCTTTTACTATTGCTTCATTCATGCTAAGCTCCTCACTGTTCACTTATGCTCATCTCCTTATACTACCGTTTCATGCATGCTAAACTCCTCACTGTTCACTTATGCTCATCTCCTTATACTACCGTTCCATGCATGCTAAACTCCTTACTGTTCACTTGTGCTCATCTCCTCATTGTACCTTTCCATGCATACTAAACTTCTCAATGTTCACTTATGCTCATCTCCTCATAGTACCTTTCCATGCATGCTAAACTCCTCACTATTCACTTATGCTTATCTCCTTATACTACCTTTCCATGCATGCTAAACTCCTCGCTATTCACTTATGCTCATCTCCTTATAGTACCGTTCCATGCATGCTAAACTCCTCACTGTTCACTTATGCTCATCTCCTTATTCTACCGTTCCATGCATGCTAAACTCCTCATTGTTCAGTTATGATCATCTCCTTATACTGCCGTTCAATTCATGATAAGCTACCCACTGTTCACTTACTCTCATCTCCTTATACTACCGTTCCATGCATACTAAACTTCTCACTGTTCACTTATGTTCATCTCCTCATAGTACCTTTCCATGCATGCTAAACTCCTCACTGTTAACTCATGCTCCTATCCTCAACGCACCGTTCCATGCATGCTAAACTCCTCACTGTTAACTTATGCTCATCTCCTTATACTACCGTTCCATGCATGCTAAACTCCTCACTGTTCACTTATGCTCATATCCTCATAGCACCGTTCCATTCATGCTAAACTACTCACTGTTCACTTACGCTCATCTCCTTATACTCCAGTTCCATGCATGCCATACTCCTTCGCTCATCTCCGTATTCTACCGTTCCATGCATGCTAAACTCCTCACTGTTCACTTATGCTCTTCTCCTTATACTACCATTCCATGCATGCTAAACTCCTCACTATTCACTTACGCTCATCTCCGTATTCTACCGTTCCATTCTTGCTAAGCTCCTCACTGTTCACTTATGCTCATCTCCTTATTCTACCGTTTTATGCATGCTAAACACCTCACTGTTCACTTATGCTCATATCCTCATAGCATTGTTCCATGCATGCTAAACTACTCACTGTTCACTTATGCTCATCTCCTTATTCTACCATCCCATGCATGCTAAACTCCTCACTGTTCAATTATGCTCATCTCCTTATACTACCATTTCATTCATGCTAAACTACTCACTGTTCACTTACACTCATCTCCTCATAGTACCTTTCCATGAATGCTAAACTACTCACTGTTCACTTATGCTCGTATACTCATAGTACTGTTCCATACATCTTTAACTCTTCACTGTTCACTTATGCTCATCTCCTTATACTACCGTTTCATGCATGCTAAACTCCTCACTTTTAACTGATGCTCATCTCATTATACTACCGTTTCATGCATGCTAAACTCCTCACTGTTCACTTATGCTCATATCCTCATAGCGCCGTTCCAAGCATGCTAAACTACTCAGAGTTCACTTACGCTCATCACCTTATACTACCGTTCCATGCATACTAAACTCCTCACTGTTCACTTACGCTCATCTCCGTATTTTACAGTTCCATGCATGCTAAACTCCTCACTGTTCACTTATGCTCATCTCCTTATCCTACCGTTCCATGCAGGGTAAACTCCTCACTGTTCACTTATGCTCATCTCCTTATACTATTGTTTCATGCATGCTAAACTCCTCACTGTTCACTTATGCTCATCTCCTTATACTACCGTTTTATGCATGCTAAACTGCTCACTGTTCACTTATGCTCATATCCTCATAGCACCGTTTCATGCATGCTAAACTCCTCACTGTTCACTTATGCTCATATCCGCATAGCACCGTTCCATGCATGCTAAACTCCTCACTGTTCACTTACGCTCATCTCCGTATTCTACCGTTTCATGCAGGCTAAATTCCTCACTGTTCACTTATGCTCATCTCCTTATTCTACCGTTCCATGCATGCTAAACTCCTCACTTTATAATTATGCTCATCTCATTATACTACCATTCCATTCATGCTAAACTACTCACTGTTCACGTACGCTCATCTCATTATACTACTGTTCCATGCATGCTAAACTCCTCACTGTTCAATTATGCTCATCTCCTTATACTACTGTTCCATGCATGCTAAACTCCTCACTGTTCACTTATGCTCATCTCCTCATAGTACCTTTCCATGCATGCTAAACTACTCACTGTTCACTTATGCTCATATACTCATAGTACTGTTCCATACATCTTTAACTCTTCACTGTTCACTTATGCTCATCTCCTTATACTACCATTTCATGCATGCTAAACTCCTCACTGTTCACTGATGGTCATCACCTCATAGTACCGTTCCTTTCATGCTAAACTCCTCACTGTTCACTTATGCTCATCTCCTTTTACTATTGCTTCATTCATGCTAAGCTCCTCACTGTTCACTTATGCTCATCTCCTTATACTACCGTTCCATGCATGCTAAACTCCTTACTGTTCACTTGTGCTCATCTCCTCATTGTACCTTTCCATGCATACTAAACTTCTCACTGTTCACTTATGCTCATCTCCTCATAGTACCTTTCCATGCATGCTAAACTTCTCACTGTTCACTTATGCTCATCTCCTTATAGTACCGTTCCATGCATGCTAAACTCCTCACTATTCACTTATGCTTATCTCCTTATACTACCTTTCCATGCATGCTAAACTCCTCGCTATTCACTTATGCTCATCTCCTTATAGTACCGTTCCATGCATGCTAAACTCCTCACTGTTCACTTATGCTCATCTCCTTATTCTACCGTTCCATGCATGCTAAACTCCTCATTGTTCAGTTATGATCATCTCCTTATACTGCCGTTCAATTCATGATAAGCTACCCACTGTTCACTTACTCTCATCTCCTTATACTACCGTTCCATGCATACTAAACTTCTCACTGTTCACTTATGCTCATCTCCTTATAGTACCGTTCCATGCATGCTAAACTCCTCACTATTCACTTATGCTTATCTCCTTATACTACCTTTCCATGCATGCTAAACTCCTCGCTATTCACTTATGCTCATCTCCTTATAGTACCGTTCCATGCATGCTAAACACCTCACTGTTCACTTATGCTCATATCCTCATAGCATTATTCCATGCATGCTAAACTACTCACTGTTCACTTACGCTCATCTCCTTATACTACCGTTCTATGCATGCTAAACTCCTCACTGTTCAATTATGCTCATCTCCTTATACTACCATTTCATTCATGCTAAACTACTCACTGTTCACTTACACTCATCTCCTTATACTACTGTTTCATGCATGCTAAACTCCTCACTTTTCACTTACGCTCATCTCCGTATTCTACTGTTCTACTGTTCCATGCATGCTAAACTCCTCACTGTTCACTTATGCTCATCTCCTTATTCTACCGTTCCATGCATGCTAAACTCCTCACTGTTCAATTATGCTCATCTCCTTATACTACCATTTCATTCATGCTAAACTACTCACTGTTCACTTACACTCATCTCCTTATACTACTGTTTCATGCATGCTAAACTCCTCACTTTTCACTGATGCTCATCTCATTATACTAGTTTCATGCATGCTAAACTCCTCACTGTTCACTTATGCTCATATCCTCATAGCACCGTTCCAAGCATGCTAAACTACTCAGTGTTCACTTACGCTCATCACCTTATAGTACCGTTCCATGCATACTAAACTCCTCACTGTTCACTTATGTTCATCTCCTCATAGTACCTTTGCATGCATGCTAAACTCCTCACTGTTCAGTCATGCTCCTATCCTCAACGCACCGTTCCATGCATGCTAAACTCCTCACTGTTAACTTATGCTCATCTCCTTATACTACCGTTCCATGCATGCTAAACTCCTCACTGTTCACTTATGCTCATATCCTCATAGCACCGTTCCATGCATGCTAAACTACTCACTGTTCACTTACGCTCATCTCCTTATACTCCAGTTCCATGCATGCCATAGTCCTCACTGTTCACTTACGCTCATCTCCGTATTCTACCGTTCCATGCATGCTAAACTCCTCACTGTTCACTTACGCTCATCTCCTTATTCTACCGTTCCATGCATGCTAAACTCCTCACTGTTCAATTATGCTCATATCCTTATACTACCATTCCATTCATGATAAACTACTCACTGTTCACTTACGCTCATCTCCTTATACCACCGTTCCATGCATGCTAAACTCCTCACTGTTCAAATATGCTCATCTCCTTACACTACCGTTCCATGCATGCTAAACTCCTCACTGTTCACTTATGCTCATCTCCTCATAGTACCTTTCCATGCATGCTAAACTACTCACTGTTTACTTATGCTCATATACTCATAGTACTGTTCCATAAATCTTTAACTCCTCACTGTTCACTTATGTTCATCTCCTTATACCACTGTTTCATGCATGCTAAACTCCTTACTGTTCAATGATGATCATCACCTGATAGTACTGTTCCATTCATGCTAAACTCCTCACTGTTCACTTATGCTCATCTCCTTATACTATTGTTTAATGCATGCTAAACTCCTCACTGTTCACTTATGCTCATCTCCTCATTGTACCTTTCCATGCATACTAAACTTCTCAATGTTCACTTATGCTCATCTCCTCATAGTACCTTTCCATGCATGCTAAATTCCTCACTGTTCACTTATGCTCATCTCCTTATACTACTGTTCCATGCATGCTAGACTCCTCACTGTTCACTTATGCTCATATCCTCATAGCACCGTTTCATGCATGCTAAACTCCTCACTGTTCACTTATGCTCATCTCCTCATACTACTGTTCCATGCATGGTAAACTCCTCACTGTTCACTTATGCTCATCTCCTCATTGTACCTTTCCATGCATATTAAACTTCTCACAGTTCACTTAACGTCATTTCCTCAGTGTACCTTTCCATGCATGCTAAACTCCTCACTGTTCACTTATGCTCATCTCCTCATAGTACCTTTCCGTGCATACTGAACTTCTCACTGTTCACTTATGTTCATCTCCTCATAGTACCTTTCCATGCACCTAAACTCCTCACTGTTCACTTATGCTCATATCCCCATAGCACCGTTCCAGGCATGCTAAAGTCCTCACTGTTCACTTATGCTCTTCTCCTTATACTACCGTTCCATGCATGCTAAACTCCTCACTGTTCACTTACGCTCATCTCCGTATTCTACCGTTCCATTCTTGCTAAGCTCCTCACTGTTCACTTATGCTCATCTCCTTATTCTACCGTTTTATGCATGCTAAACACCTCACTGTTCACTTATGCTCATATCCTCATAGCATTGTTCCATGCATGCTAAACTACTCACTGTTCACTTACGCTCATCTCCTTATACTACCGTTCTATGCATGCTAAACTCCTCACTGTTCACTTACGCTCATCTCCGTATTCTACTGTTCTACTGTTCCATGCATGCTAAACTCCTCACTGTTCACTTATGCTCATCTCCTTATTCTACCGTTCCATGCATGCTAAACTCCTCACTGTTCAATTATGCTCATCTCCTTATACTACCATTTCATTCATGCTAAACTACTCACTGTTCACTTACACTCATCTCCTTATACTACTGTTTCATGCATGCTAAACTCCTCACTTTTCACTGATGCTCATCTCATTATACTAGTTTCATGCATGCTAAACTCCTCACTGTTCACTTATGCTCATATCCTCATAGCACCGTTCCAAGCATGCTAAACTACTCAGTGTTCACTTACGCTCATCACCTTATAGTACCGTTCCATGCATACTAAACTCCTCACTGTTCACTTATGCTCATCTCCTCATTCTACTGTTCCATGCATGGTAAACTCCTCACTGTTCACTTATGCTCATCTCCTTATACTATTGTTTCATGCATGCTAAACTCCTCACTGTTCACTTATGCTCATCTCCTTATACTACTGTTTCATGCATGCTAAACACCTCACTGTTCACTTATGCTCATATCCTCATAGCACCGTTTCATGCATGCTAAACTCCTCACGGTTCACTTATGCTCATATCCGCATAGCCCCCTTCCATGCATGCTAAACTCCTCAATGTTCCCTTACTCTCATCTCCGTATTCTACCGTTCCATGCATGCTAAATTCATCACTGTTCACTTATGCTCATCTCCGTATTCTACCGTTCCATGCATGCTAAACTCCTCACTGTTCAATTATGCTCATCTCCTTATACTACTGTTCCATGCATGCTAAACTCCTCACTGTTCACTTATGCTCATCTCCTCATAGTACCTTTCCATGCATGCTAAACTACTCACTGTTCACTTATGCTCATATACTCATAGTACTGTTTCATACATCTTTAACTCTTCACTGTTCACTTATGCTCATCTCCTTATACTACCATTACATGCATGCTAAACTCCTCACTGTTCACTGATGGTCATCACCTCATAGTACCGTTCCTTTCATGCTAAACTCCTCACTGTTCACTTATGCTCTTCTCCTTTTACTTTTGCTTCATGCATGCTAAGCTCCTCACTGTTCACTTATGCTCATCTCCTTATACTACCTTTTCATGCATGCTAAACTCTTCACTGTTCACTTATGCTCATCTCCTTATACTACCGTTCCATGCATGCTAAACTCCTTACTGTTCACTTGTGCTCATCTCCTCATTGTACCTTTCCATGCATACTAAACTTCTCACTGTTCACTTATGCTCATCTCCTCATAGTACCTTTCCATGCATGCTAAACTTCTCACTGTTCACTTATGCTCATCTCCTTATAGTACCGTTCCATGCATGCTAAACTCACTATTCACTTATGCGTATCTCTTTATACTACCTTTCCATACATGCTAAACTCCTCACTATTCACTTATGCTCATCTCCTTATAGTACCGTTCCATGCATGCTAAACTCCTCACTGTTCACTTATGCTCTCCTCCTTATTCTAACGTTCCATGCATGCTAAACTCCTCATTGTTCAGTTATGCTCATCTCCTTATACTGCAGTTCAATTCATGATAAACTACCCACTGTTCACTTACTCTCATCTCCTTATACTACCGTTCCATGCATACTAAACTTCTCACTGTTCACTTATGCTCATCTCCTCATAGTACCTTTCCATGCATGCTAAACTTCTCACTGTTCACTTATGCTCATCTCCTTATAGTACCGTTCCAGGCATGCTAAACTCCTCACTATTCACTTATGCTTATCTCCTTATACTACCTTTCCATGCATGCTAAACTCCTCACTATTCACTTATGCTCATCTCCTTATAGTACCGTTCCATGCATGCTAAACTCCTCACTGTTCCCTTATGCTCATCTCCTTATTCTACCGTTCCATGCATGCTAAACTCCTCATTGTTCAGTTATGCTCATCTCCTTATACTGCCGTTCAATTCATGATAAACTACCCACTGTTCACTTACTCTCATCTCCTTATACTACCGTTCCATGCATGCTAAACTCCTCACTGTTCAATTATGCTCATCTCCTTATACTACCGTTCCATGCATGCTAAACTCCTCACTGTTCACTTATGCTCATCTCCTCATAGTACCGTTCCATGCATGCTAAACTACTCACTGTTCACTTATGCTCATCTCCTCATAGTACCTTTCCATGCATGCTAAACTCCACACTGTTCAATTATGCTCTTCTCCTTATACTACCATTTCATTCATGCTAAACTACTCACTGTTCACTTACACTCATCTCCTCATAGTACCTTTCCATGCATGCTAAACTACTCACTGTTCACTTATGCTCATATACTCATAGTACTGTTCCATACATCTTTAACTCCTCACTGTTCACTTATGCTCATTTCCTTATACTACTGTTTCATGCATGCTAAACTCCTCACTGTTCACTGATGGTGATCACCTCATAGTACAGTTCCATTCATGCTAAACTCCTCACTGTTCACTTATGCTCATCTCCTTATACTATTGTTTCATGCATTCTAAACTCCTCACTGTTGACTTATGCTCAATTCCTTATAGTACCGTTCCATGCATGCTAATCTCCTTACTGTTCACTTGTGCTCATCTCCTCATTGTACCTTTCCATGCATACTAAACTTCTCACTGTTCACTTATGCTCATAGTACCTTTCCATGCATGCTAAACTCCTCACTGTTCAATTATGCTCATATCCTCATGGCACCATTCCAGGCATGCTAAACTCCTCACTGTTCACTTATGCTCATCTCCTTATACTACCGTTTCATGCATGCTAAACTCCTCACTGTTCACTTATGCTCATATCCTCATAGCACCGTTCCATGCATGCTAAACTCCACACTGTTCACTTATGCTCATATCCTCATAGTACCTTTCCATGCATGCTAATCTCCTCACTGTTCACTTATGCTCATCTCCTCATAGTGCTGTTCCATTCATGCTAAACTCCTCACGGTTCACTTATGCTCATCTCCTTATTCTACCCTTCCATGCATGTTAAACTCCTCACTGTTCACTTTTGCTCATCTCCTTATACTACTGTTTCATGCATGCTTAATTCCTCACTGTTCACTTATGCTCTTCTCCTCATAGCACCGTTCCATGCATGCTAAACTCCACACTGTTCACTTATGCTCATATCATAGTAACTTTCCATGCATGCTAATCTCCTCACTGTTTACTTATGCTCATCTCCTCATAGTGCTGTTCCATTCATGCTAAACTCCTCACTGTTCACTTATGCTCTTCTCCTCATAGCACCGTTCCATGCATGCTTAAATACTCTCAAAGACTGCCCATGAACCCCCAAACTCCACACACTCTCTGTCTATGCATGCTCGGCTCCTCCTCCAACTACCTTGCAGCCTATGTTGCTCACACTGCCTGTCCACAAATCTGAAACACCTCCCTGTGTCTCTCCATGTGTCCTAAGCGCCTCATACTATCCATCCATGCATCCAAAGCGCCTCATATTGCCTGTCCATACGTCCTAAGTTCTGCCCACTGTCTGGCCATGCATTATAAACTCCTCAAGCGGCCCGCCAATGTACACTAAGCTCCTCATAGACTGTCCTTGCACCCTATGCATCCCAAACTGTCTGTCCAGACGCAAGGTCCTCACAGTGCTGGTCCGGACTCAGCCCACTCACCATTTGTCAGTGTACGCCAATCTCCTAACACGGTCTATCCGTGCATCTAGCTGCTCACATTGGGGCTTATTTACAAGCCCCTTGCACCACCCGTACGTCACTTTTCCCATAATAAAAATGACGCAAAAGTGGCACAAGAGGCTTGTAAATAAGCCCCATTGTCTTTTAAAGCTTCCAATCACATTACATAGTCTGTAGCTTCTTAGAGTGTTTTTTTTCCATTGATTCAAGCACCTCACACTGTCGTTCCATTTATACCAGGCTTATGTCACTGTTTTTTTCCATAAATCCGAGCTCTTCACGTCGTTAGCCATATACACCAAGGGCTTATTTACAAGCCTCCTGCGCCACTTTTGCATCTTATTTAACATGGGAAAAGTTACGTACGGGTGGCGCAAGGGCCTTGTAAATAAGCCCCCAAGCTTCTTACACTGTTTTTCCTTTTGCAACAAATGTGCACCATAGATTTCTTCCAATATGATTTATGATCAATATTGAACATGTTTTACTGTCTTTTCCCGAGAAAAGGGTCTTTGGAATAATTATTATTATTAGTTAGTACAATCAACAATGCGCTTTATGAGGCTTATTTACAAGCCCCTTGCGCCACTTTTGCGTCATTTTTAACATGGGAAAAGTGACGTAGGGGTGGTGCAAGGGGCTTGTAAATAAGCCCCCATATTGTTTGTTGTTTTTACAAGGGCCCGAGATAACGGTTTTTATAACCTTTATTGCTCACTTCTAATTTTAGACACCATAGGCCTGCTTTTTACAAGAACTTTTTACAAAACATATATCCATTTCAATTGTTAGGTTTATTGAACGTTCTGCTAGAATAATAACCATGATGTCTGCAATGTAAGGTGAATCATGATAAAATGCTGAAAGGCCTGCTGCTTTGATGAATGCACTTTAGAAATTGTTTTTATATGTAAAGTTTTTATTTGTGGGCCTTTTTGAGATATAAGTATTCTATTGATTGCTTTTTTTCCCGTTTTTATTGATCTTTTATGGCATGTACGTCGAATAAATATTCTCTTGAACTTGAGAACTATTTTTCCATGTATCCGAGCTCATCACATTGTTTGTCCTTGTACACCCAGGGGCTTATTTACAAGCCCCTTGCGCCACCCGTACGGCACTTTTCCCATGTTAAAAATGACGCAAAAGTGGCGCAAGGGGCTTGTAAATAAGCCCCAATGTTTTTCCATGCACTCAAGCTCCACGCGCCGCCTGTCCATGTACCCCAAGCTTATAGCACTGTTAATGACGTATCCAAGATACGTACGTTGTTAGTCTCTTTTCCTCATAAACTCATCTACCTCCATTCAACTAAACAGTGCTGTCCCTATTTACATGAGTCTTTAGGTAAGCAGTTTATTGGGTGAACGAACTTGCTACGGAAATGACGCGCAATGTGCAATTCAGAGGTTCGCATCTGTAGCTTTAATTCTCCGGGGGGCTTATTTACAAGCCCCTTGCGCCGCAGGTATGCCACTTTTCCCCCATATTAAAAGTGATGTACCGGAGGCGCAAGGGGCTTGTAAATAAGCCCCCGGTGAGGTAGAAAGGAGCACGCGTATGGTGTGGTAATGGCCGTACCTGCTGCATAAAGTTGTATGAAAGAACAAGCCTTTACGAGCATGCGATGGCTACATGACAATGACGCCATTTTGGTGACATGCATTGTCAAGGGCTCTGGGGGCACGTGACCACTGTCCGCAGGGCCGCCGGTGGCTGGATGTGTGCGTTGTGCAGATGACACACTGAAGAGTTGTTACTGCAGGAAGCGGCAGGAGGAAACAAGCTTGCAGCCCGGATGCTGAACACAATGCTCACAGCAGCAGGCTCCGGGCATGTCATCTATCCGAGTCCGCCAAAGATCCAGGGCCTTATTTATGAGGGCTTGCGACAGTTTTGCGCTGTTATTGCGTCACTTTTTGTGACGCATCGGCGGCGTAGAACATGTCCCCTGTTGCGGCCTATTTACAAAGTGACGCATCGAAGCAGATGCGTCACTTTGTAAACCCCTGCGCTACATTGGGGCAGATTTACAAGCCTCTTGTGTCACTTTTGTGACGCAGCGGCATCATAAACAATGTGCCACATTGCGACACATTTACAACGTGATGCATCTAGGGAGATGCGTCACGTTGTAAAGCCCTGCGCTACACTATACCTGCGTCAGGTATAATGTATGCAGGGTGGGCGTTCCGACATAAGAAAGCCTCGTAAAAGTGACATTTACAAGATTTCACTGCGTCACTTCTACGACGCCACTGCGTCAAAACCTTACGCCTGCTTGAAGCAGGCTTAAGGAGTGACGCAGCATAATAGGAATAGGCATTCCTGAGCATTGCTGGAGTTACGTCGTGCTTGCAACACGACTCGAGCAATGCGTTGCCTTTATGCCAACAGATGCGTCATGCATCTGTAAATCCTTGCGCCACGGTGCGCCGCATTGTAAATGTGACGCATCCATGGTGGCGCAAGGGTTTTCTTGCGTGATGCAAATTAACTGATGCATCTCTGCTGATATGCAGAGATGAGTCAGTTCTTGTAAATCTGCCCCATTATACCTGCATTAGGTATAATGTATGCAGGGGGGCGTTCCCACGTAAGTAAGCCTCGTAGAAGTGACGCAGTGAAATCTATAAGAATTTACTGTGTCACTTCTAGGACGCAAATGCGTCAAAACCTTACGCCTGTGGCAGGCGTAAGGGTGACGCAGTGCTATATCCATAGCCCTCTCCCCTGCATTGCTGGAGTTGCGTCACGCTTCCGACACAACTCCAGCAATGCATCATTTTTGCGCCGACAGATACGTCAGTAAAACTGACGGATCTGTCATTCCTTGCGACATGATGCGTCATACAGTAAATATGACGCATCCATCATGTCGCAAGGAGGGCGCAATGAAAAGTGACGCATCGCTGTTTTCACGCAGTGATGCGTCACTTTTCATAAATGAGGCATCCGGTCTGGTGCCATCCGTGCGGTACTCTGGTGGGAGCTCCGTGCACTCTTAGGAGCATGAGTGTGGTGGCCTGGTGGCGTGGATTTCTTCTTCTTCACAGCCCCAAATTAAGGCAGTGGGAGAGACAGCCCCACTTCCTTTCGAGGACTCCAGAAAATCGTAATCCACCAGACTTGGTTGGGTGTGCCAGCACATAAAAATGCATATTTCTACATTCTACCAGTGGCATTTAAAAGGTGCTGGGGCTCTAATGAAAGCAAGGGAAATGAGTCCCACCTTCTGACAGGCTAGTGAAAGACCTTTATGACTAGAGCGCAGTTGGTGTCGGCGCCACTGCACCTGCTGCACCACTAACAAGGCTCCCGGTTCCTACAGGCACGTTTACCTCTTGTCGCCCAGAATTCATTACCCCTTAGGCTAAGGTCATTCCCATGCGTGACTGCCCCGCAGCTGCAGAGAGAAGCTTTCCTCTCATTAGGCCGCGCTTTTAAAGTGAGAGCTGGATACAGCGGCAAGCCCAGCGGATTCACTTCCCAGACACAATAGTACAGACGGCACAAAAGGAAGAACGGGACATTTAATCTGCTGATTTATCCATTTGATTCTTTTTTTCACAACACACGTACTCATTCACTTAACACTGACCTAGCCTGGTTCTAATATCTGCCAGTTTGGTCAATATAGAAACTACGAAACATGAAAGGGATTTGACCAAGATCGCACAATTTAGTCAATGAGGGGTCATGGTTAGCATTCATATCTCCTAGTCTGAATGCCAAAATATACATCGACCCCACAGGATCTCTTGCCTTATTGACCGCTACATCACCTACTCTGCTTAGCCTCCAGGTCTTAGCCTCAATTCTGTCCTTAAAGCCAACATCAAGATGACCTCCCTACCTACTATAGCACCTGCAGGGAATGCACATCAGATGCACAAAAGCTTTACTCTGTCCTACCAACACCCTACACCTCTATCAATTTATCCTCTATCTTCACTCGTTCTCATCCCAAACGCTTTCTACTACTATGATCTACAAAATAACCCTTCTTGACTCCTCCCTCCTCTACACCTCCTGGCTCACCCAAACATCAGCTTACTATGATCTCCCAAACAACCCTAATACATTCTCCCTCATGTTATCTCTCCTTTGACTCATCCCAAACCTATTTTTTCTACTCTGATTCCCTTTCTCCCTAATCCCTTTCTACAGGCTCTTCCCTCCTCCATCTCTCCTTTACTCATCCCAGGCCTCAACTTACTACTATATTACCCCAATTAACACTTATGGTTTTCTTCCCTCTTTTATCCCTCCATTACTCTATTCAATCCAACTGACTTGCATGTCCTCTGCTCAAATTATCTCGTACCTCCCTATACTAATACTGTACTCATATTTCCCTATACTAATCCACCACTAATACTTTTCAGTTCCGGAGAAGCATGCTACTCGCTGAAAAGCGCATCGACGCCTCATCAGGGGTAGTAAGCGCTATATAAATACAATTACAATTACATCCCCAGAGACAAAGATGACCACCAGCAAAAGCAAGAGCCCTCGCAAAGTGAGGAAAAGGAAAGGTGTCCAACTCATTTCCTCCCGCCGGTCCATTGACTCTTTTAATTCCTCACATCTTAAGACTTGTTAGAAAAGCATCCCTTCCCCACAAGGTTATTTTTAGTCATTCTCCAGTTTATTTTTTTACTTCTTTTTAGAATTGGAAGAATGAAAACAACCAAGATTCTGCAAGTGAAACTGTCCAGCTCTCATGCCTGTTGTTGACCAACCATGATTATCTGTGGCCTCTCCGGGGTCAACTCTAGAAGAATTGCTGAACCACAAGGAACTCAGTGCCCTGTGTGCAACAACTCACTGAGATAACAGGAATACAGATACGTTCAATCTCCAGCCAAACCTACGAATGAGTGGCTTTAACCATTTAACCAAACTAAAGCCCAGTACGCTACTTTAACACTGCCAAATATGACTTCGCCAGGGCACAAGTCGGGGGTACACGTAGGTACACGGCGTCCACCTACTCTTTTCACAGGGTGGACGCCACCCCCCCGTGCCAAGAGGTTGAGCCCCACAGAAATATGCTGAACGTGTCCCGGTGTAATTTTCAGACACCGGGACACGTTCAGCAGCGCCTGTACGTTTTCTGCTTTCGATTCCCAGCAGCAAGGTGCAGGCAGCGAGGGAGCTTTTTTTCTCCTCCAGCTGGGCCGAAGTTAAGAGGCCATCAGGCCTCCTTTTGTTTGAATATCGTGACTGGAGGCTGCTTGGAACCTCACACTTAAATGTAAATGCCACAGAGGGGAAACAAAAGCACACAGCTTGTTATCTCTTCACAAGTACTTAAGAGAGGCATGCTTTTGCCTTTGTTCAGTCCCTGTATATAAGAGATGCATGCACTGTAAGAATGTCAGGTGTGTTGGTCTGTCTCAGTATTTACATAAATAATAATTTCAATAGCACTATTTTATTTCTTTTATAGCGCTATGCAACCCAATGCAGGGTGTCAGAGCTCTTTACGTAACATACACATTATTTATTGACAATAAATCATGAATGTGTGTAAATCAATGTACAAGATGAGTTATATGAGACAGTGAGGGTTACACTGTGTAGGAGTCACATGTCCTTCATACCTCACTGTGGTCTATTAGAAGGATTACAATTTATGAACTGCAGGTAACAAAAGGATCTCTGTGTTAAAAGCAGTAAACTTTACTATCTGCATAAATTAAAAATCTGTCATCTGTGTGTTAGATGATGTGATTTGCAGGAGACACATTTACCTTCGCTACTACTTTGATTCAATTCTGGGACTTTCCAAAACACAGATCTCTCCAGCAAGCGCATTAACCACCAGAGTTATCTCACCATTATTACTAATCCCTGCGATTTACTGGGCACCTTCACAGCAGATGCCTTAACCCAATCAAATATTTTAAAATGTAGACTTTGCAACCAATTAAGCATAACAGATCTACTACCATGCCTCTCCTTGTTGCCAATTTCTTTGTGGCAGGGTTTAAAAAAATAAATGTATTAGTTGAGGCCCAGATTTTGCGTCGGGATTGCGCCACTTTTTTGGCACAACCCCAAATCTCATTTATTAAATCTCATAATGCGCTTAAATGTACTCATTATATACCTGATAAAAATATGTGTGCAGTCCTAATAACTGATGTCACTTTCAGTCAGGTCACTTTCTGTGATGTTAAGTGCAATGTCATGCGTCGTGACATCATGCTCTGTGATGGCAAGCGTCATGATTTCACTTGCATACTGCCTAACCTGGTTAGTCCCCCCACTTCTTTTTTTTAGGGCTTGTACCCTGGACTCCACCAACCCAATCCATCACAGCAGGTTGGTGCGGGAGGCACGCTGTGCAAATGGTGGGATAGCCAGATACCTTGCTGACAGGCAGCGAAGACTGGAACTCTCCCTAACAGAAAATGCAGTGTATGATGCATTTATACTATATATATATGAGGCGGACACTTGTCTGTACCATTACGGGTGAATAAACCAGAAATATGGAACTGTGAACCTGCTTTCTTGAATTTTTTGGAGAACTGCTTGTGGAGGTCCGTACCTGCGGTGTATTCCCTCTTGGAAATTGGAGGGTCAGGACTTTTGTTATATATATATATATATATATATATATACACACACATACATACACACACACACACACATAACCTAAAAAGATATGTCTTTCCACTAACCCTTCCCACCACAACTTAATAGAAATGTATTGGCAAAAATTAACTGAAAACTCGAAGTGTTAACAACTGAAGTAAAATGGCTTTCAGGGACGATGAGCTGAACTGAAGATTTTAAAAGCAAAATGTGACCCAGCAACCAGAGCCTTTGGGTAGAGATGAGGGGGCTGCAGCATCCCTCCGCCCTAACACCCACTCATCTCTGTCTGTTTCCAGAGCCACTGTCTGCGAGTCAGAGAAGTCAGATGAAACGTATGCCACATCCGCCCTGTATTAAAAAAAAACAGACTGACTGTCGACTAGAGCGCAGTATAATCACGCAAGGCTCCATACATACAACACCACTTGTACGCACGCTCAACCGTTTTTCCAGCGTCAAATATTTTTAGTCAAAAACACGCACAAGTTATGCATTGTAAAACAAGAGGGTACCTTAATGCAATCATGTTGTAAAGTGCTCCGATGACTCTCTGGGCCTGGTCCGCGCTAAACAGAACCGCCACACAAAATAAGTAAATGAAACGGAAAAGTGAGGAAAAGTGAGCACGCAGAGCCTGAGAGCCGGAGTGCAGGAGGGGGCGCATCCCGCCTCCTTCTGGCCATCCTCTCTCGGCGCAGCCTTCTCTGTGCTGCTGTCAGGGGCTGGGGCTGGGGCTCCCCTCTCATTCTTCCGCGGCTCTGATTTGTGTGCAGCGCATTCCTTGGCAGCGGCCCCGGCCCGCCCGCTGCCTCCCCATTGGCGGAGAGAGAAGAAAGGGCCCCTTGCCTCTGTGCGGTGTCAGGAGACCGGGCTGACTGAAAGGGCTTTGTGAGTGTGCGAGAGCAGCGAGCACCCCGCGTCCCTGCCCCTCCCGGGATCACCCCATCAGCCAAAGCAGAACAGCCCACGGATCGCGTTGCATCGCAACTGCGGGGGCTTTGTGTTCCGGGGCCGACTGTGGTGTCAGTGTCGGAACTAGGCACTGATAGCGGCCCTTTAACTCTTCGAGCACACTGCGGCCCCTTGTTCACGCGGAACTTCAGTTACATTTTCAAGATCTTCGTTCTTTGACCTATTTTTTTTTTTATACTTGCAACATCAGCTGTCAATGCTTAGCGAGCAATCCTACTTCGAAAGTTCAGCGGGTTGATGCACTTGCTCCTGAGACATGTAACCTAGACTTCGAGGGTGGAGACATAGCAGCGTTTCGTTCTTACCAGGCCAATAAAAAGAGCACCACTGCGTTGTGTAGTATCAAAACCTGTATTTATAATTCCATGACAGGGCAAGACTTAGCTGTCATTCATCCTCCCAAGGCCGATAATCAAATGAGTACCCTAAATGAGGTACAACTCTCGAGAGCCATGACGCGGCGTCCAGCTGCATCCGCGGGCACAACATAACTAACAAGCTGTTCAAGGCTTTGCTTATAAGTTAACGAGGTATGGTCTTACTCAGCCTTTCACCTTTCCACTGTTGATCCCGAGCACCACTGGAATCACAGCTCAGAACTCAGTGCACTGAACTCCCAGACTACCATTCACTTCCTTACAGGGGCGGTCCTCCAGAGCACATAAACCCCTACAACTCCTTCAGAGCTGCAATGACCAACTACCTCCCAAATCATAGCTCGTCGTTGGATTTATTTGAAAGGGACCTCCTCGTTTATATAAAAGTATTGACAGTTTTTCTCAAGAGTAATTTCCGCTTGTGGGTGGACTGGACAGAGCAGAATCAAACCATCCGCGGAGTTCCTGAAAACTGTGCAGGCCCTCGGCTTCTCTCAGTAGAGCTGGGCTGAGACATGAATCCAGTCAGATGCTGGGCTCGCTGTGACCTCACACTTGTGTGTCAGGTGTCGTCATGCTAAAACCATCAGTTTATCTCCCTTTACCGGTAAAACCTCCTGTACAGCCCCACCTCACACAAAGTCCAGAGGTCACAACCGTTCACACCCACGTCAATTCAAAACTATAAGCAGGGCCACTGGAATTATGCGACAGAGGAGGGCCAATTTATGCGGCAGGGCTGACCAAATTATGCGGCAAAAAAGGCAAATTGTGTGGCATAATGCTGCACTTTTTGTGGTATTATTATTTCATTATTTTGAGATTTTTACACTTGCTAACACCCTCTGGACATAAATTGACCTAATTGGTACCAATTTGACCCCTAAATACAGCAATAGGCAACAGAAAGGTGATCAGTCGACCTTTCCAAAGAGACTTCCACTGCGCGCCAACACGCATTGTTGCGTTTTTAATAACTTTTTAAACGCTTGATCTAAAAACACATTTTTGTTGTTAAAATCTGCAGATTATGCAGCAGTTGATGGATTATGTTCAAGTCAATAAACTTTATTCGGCCGCATTATGGCCATAAAAGTAAATTTACACAGGGAGTAACCAGTACAAATAGATGATAAAAACAGAGAGCAAAGCTACTTTTACACATGCAATTGTTTTAAAAACGGTTACTTAGCCCTTATATACATGTGGTGTAACGTGATGAAACCTATAGTACCAGCAAATACCTTACTAAAAATAAACATTATACATTATCAATACTAGATTAAAAAGGTCGTCAAATAGGTTTAAAAGCATTTCTTCATTCGGCTCAACAAAACATAATTCATTTCTATGGGTGATCCATATATTTCCTTCTGCGTACAGCCCCCGCTAAAAAGCTCGCAACCCCGTAACATATCAAAGGGGATGAAAGCATTTGCAGAAATATCAGGGCTGGTCTTACTTGGGCAAAGTGGCAATTTTTTAAAAGAGGTAAGATATGCTTAGACCGTAAATCATTATAAAAACCACAGAAAAACATAATGTGCAACAAGTCTTGGTCTGAAAAATCATCACAGGAACAAGGCTTTAGGGTCCCTGCCTTTGAGAAACCTTTAGGTACTGTAAGACACCACTGGATACAGTTAAACCTAAATCTAGATAAAAGGACACGATGATGCAAATTATTAATAAAAGACCAAAAGAGTTGATCTAAAATCCCAGGGATTATTATCATATAATGTCTAATCGTGGGTTTGCTAAGTTCACTAGTTTCCCTATCCAGCCTTCTCCTGGTTAAAATTGGCTTTTAATGTCTTTCACCTCACCAAGGTGCAGCTGTCTGGGTTGATTAAAAAGCTCAGGGCGCCCTAAAGCTGTGAGCTGTTGTGACACATAACTTAACCAGGGGATGTCTGCGGTCCTATCTAACTTCATGCAATCCTCTAAAATAATTTGATTTAAGCAGGGCTTGGGTCTAGACCATATTTTTAGCCACCATATCAAGGGGGCCACTGCGATACAATCTGTAATGTAGCCCTGCCTTAGTTCTTCAAGCACCATAAAGGCAGGGGTACTCGGGGGGGGGGGGGGACAGCTAAATGTTTCTGTAAATATTTATTTTCGGCCCCTTGCAGATCATTAACCTCCTTGAAACCCCAAACCTCACTACCATACGTTGTCATGGGGATGCATTTCTCGTTATAAATCTTCAGTAATGGCAATAAGGGTTGGCTCCCTAATCTACTGGCAAAGTCCAATGTTGCTCCTGTAGCTCTTGCTAGAGTATTTTTTTGGAGTGCTCGCTGGGCCACCCAGGATCCCTTTTCATCAAATAGCACACCCAAGTATGAATAGGTTGCAACGTTGGACAACTCCCCACCTTTACATAAAAGAGATCGCTTCTCACGCTTTATATTGCCAGATGACATTATATGGGATTTTGTAAAATTGATAGAAAGGTCCAATGCGACCATAAAATCAATAAAAGTATTTACAAGTTGTTTCAGCCCTATTGGTGTCCTAGCAAGTAAAACTGCATCATCAGCATACAAAAGGGCAGGGATGGGCTTAAAACCTACTCTCAGGGTATCTTTGCTAGCGTCCGATAACACGGCCCCTAGGTTATTAATATAAAGTGTGAATAAAAGCGGCGCAAGAGTACATCCCTGCCTCACTCACCTCTTTACCTTCCATGATTTTGTTAGGAAGCCATTTTCATTGTATCTGGCAGAGGCAGTTAGATTAAGGTGAGACCAATGCAAGAAGGACACCAAATCTGCATCCATGCCTATTTCTAACAGTAAAGGCCATAATTTGGATCTATTCACTCTATCGAAAGCAGACGTTAAGTCCATGATTGCCATGAACATACAACCTTTTTTTGGCAAGAGTGGATTTGCTGGTCATCATAAGTAAATTCATGCATTGGTCCACCGTTCCCATACCTTTTCTAAAACCAAATTGCAAATCCGATAGCACATTGCGTTCTTGTAACCAAATACTTAAACAATTTAAAATTACCGTGCCCATTATTTTAGCTGCCGAATCTAATAGCGAGATCAGGCGATAACATGCTGGATCGCCCCTTGCACCCTTTTTATAGATAGGTAAGATCACTGCCGTGGACCAAGAATGAGGCGGCCAACCATTGTTCCAGCATTAAAAACACTTGTTAAAATCTTTGCCCATGTGCCTGGATCCGTTTTATAAAGATCCACCGGTATCCAATCGGGCCCTGCAGCTTTTCTGGCTGAAGCAGCCACAATCGCTTTCTGTACTTCGTCCACCCTAAAGCCTAGTGAGAGCGATTCAGTATTGGGTTTCCAGAGAGTGTCAGTTTGATCTACAGCCACCTCTGTGTAGTTCTGCTCGAAATGGCTGATCCATCTGTCGGCAGGGATAACACACTCTATTCTCGACATATCATTATTCTTAAAAAAGGGGCTATTTACGATCATCCAGAATTTGGAACTATTTGCCATGGTACTGGCCTGATTTAGGTCCTCCCATGCCTGTTCCCGTATGTCATCTTTCCTCAATTTTAAAGCTGTATTATATGCTTTCCTGTGAACTTTAATCAATTCTTGATCCCTTGGCTTATTTTTTAATGCGACCATAAGGGCCTTATGGGTTTTGGAGCAATCTGCATTAAACCATTTAACCTCCTTAATGTCTCCTGATCTTCCTTTACCAGTAAAATTTTTTGCAATCCGCTTTGACAATTTATCAAATGCTTCTAATACCACATCGGGCTCAGTGTAAGTATCAAGGCACTGCTTAATGTCTTCTTTGCCCTCCGTATACAGCTGAGTTAAAAAATGCTCCGGGATAATCTTCCCACACCTAATTTTACAAGCCTGGTCTGTTGGATAAAATTCCCTGTTTGCGAGGATCTTTGCCTCGGCTCCCCGGAAGACCATCAAACCCTTAGATTCAACAAACATTGGGTTATGGTCACTGTAACCGGTCCAGGATGAACTCACTTTCATTATGTTTTGAAATAACGGGGCGGACACCACAATATAATCTATAGTTGAACAACACCCCCTCCCATAAAAGGAGGGTACTGCCTCTGTTTCATTCGTGTGCTCTAAACAATATAAATTATTCACAGCAAAAAGGCTCTCTAACAGAGTACCTTGGGGTGAATGTTCAAAATGAACCAAGGAAGCCAAACTGTCCGATATCCCCCTGTCCAGTATACATTTTGAGGGGCAACGATGTACATTGAAGTCCCCCATTATGATAAATTCACAGTGGTTACGACTATTGTAGGAAAGTAGGATCTGCTTCTTATGGTTACCCTCACTTTTTGCTTGATGTTACACTGTTTTTGACTAGTCCGACTGGGATCCTGCTAATCAGGACCCCAGTCTCTCTGCTTTCTCCCTAAAATGTATTGACATGTACTTAGGTACACTCCAGATTGGATACTGGGGTACCCTTATAAGTCCCTAGTATATGGTACACATGTACCCAGGGCATAGGTTCTCCAGAGGCCTCCCATGGGCTGAAGCATGTATTATGCCACCCATGAGAGGCCATGCAAAATGGAACTACAGGCCTGCCATTGCAGCCTGTGTAAGATGGTGCATGCACCACTTACTTTAGATATAGGTTTACTATATCTATAGGTCACTACACTTAAAACCTATAAGTCACCCCTATAGCAGGCCTTGACAATCCTGAAGGCCGGGTGCTGGGTTTTATGTGAGAGGGTGCCCCTGCATGAGCAGAGCACTCCTGCAGCCTTCGGAGACCATTCTCCTGGGTTGTCGGTGACGCAGCCCGACATATAGGTAGAGGTGCATTATATGATCTCGTAAAATGCTATCTCGAAAATGGCTGCAACAAACCATGTCGTGTTTGGTATCAAACACCTTGGAATCATACCTCCACACCGGTAACCGGTGTGGGAGGTATGATTCCACCCATCAGAAGCAAGCTTCGTGGGTCCCTGGTCTTCCCGGTACCAGCCTTCTCGACCCGGACAGCACAAAATGGTTGCTGCTGACCAGAGACACATTTCTGCCCTGCTGCTGCTGAGCCAAACTCGAGCAGAGGAAGGCAGCACAGTAGGCATCCTGTCACAGGGAGGTGTGACCACCTCCCAGACAGGATTTAGTGTATTGGAGCTGGGTGGGTGTACTTCCAAAGTGCCTGAAAGTCTGCACAAGGGGCACATTTGGTGTCCCTGTGCATAGTCCAGCTCAAACCAGTTCTGGGAGCCGTTGGCTCCTGCTCTGGCGTGAAACTGGACAAAGGACATGGGTGTAACCACCCCCCTGTCCTGACCCTCCCCTGGGAGGGTCCCCTGAATCTGTCCAACCCTATCCCGTGGGTACAAAAGGGCTTACCTGGCTGTAGGACCCTAGATTAGACGTGGACAAGATTCTGAACAAGAAACCACTGACCTTCGACCGTCTGGACACTCTGGACTTCGCTGGACTTCGACTGGGCCCGACTTCGTCTTTCTCTCCGTCCAAAGCATCGTCTGTGCCCGTGCACCATACAGGCTCCGTGCAGGACCTGTGGAGCATCAAGGACAACTGAAGTATCTCCCTTGGGGTGAAGGAGTCACTCCCCTGCATTTGCAGGCACCGTAATGCAACTGACCGGTTGGATGTTCCTGAGCTCCTGTGGACCCTGAAGGCTCCAGCAACGCAAGAGGTGGGTTCTTACGTTCCTTGAGGTCGCGCTGCCCTCTCACCAAGTTTGAGGCCAGTATCCCTCGTGGGCACCGCATAAACTGAACCCCTGTGCATCGCGTACTTTTGCAAGTGCATATGCTTGTTAGTGTTCCCAACTTCGTGCATTGGGCTGTCAATAGCCCCAGCCTCTGCGCACATTTTGTACAAAGGACTCCAGCCTCCTCGCACTCAGTGCCTTGCAAGCTGTGTCTTTGTGAAACTGCCAGAGGTCCCCTCGCGACTCCTGTGCCTTTGGCCTGTCGGTCCACTCGAGGGACAACACTGCTTTTCTTGGGCTCCCCTGGTTGCTTCAGGCCTGCCCTGACTCCTCTTGCTGTGGTGAGTCCTCTGGTCCTTGCTGGCCAGACCGTAACCTTCTTTGACCTTCTTCATGGGTTGCTGTTGCCAAGGCTTGTTGGTGCTCCCGCCGGACACCGACCTCTCAGCACTCGACATCCTTCATGGGACAGCTCGTATCCGGCTCCTGGTCATCCTTGACATCTTCTGGTCCCTGCAGCTGTAGAGTCAAGGTCTCTTTCTTCACACCTGAAGCACCCGACATCGGTGGGCATTTTTCTACCGAGCCCCTGGTCACTCCTGAATGACCCAGACTCTGTCCCCTCTGCTTTCAGGTTCCTTCCATCAAGAATCCACCTGTGGGTTCCACCGGACACTTTTCTTCTTTCCAGCAGTGGCATTTCTTTGAAGACTCTCATTGAGAACGACGGCGGTTTCCAACGCCACTCCAGCCCTATGCACCCGGCTTCCCTGGGATAGGTAAATCTGGTACTTCGGTATCCATGGGTGGGGTGGCTCTCCAACCTTCTATGTTCCAAAGGGTTTCCTTGTAATCCACTGGGAAGGGTCCTTAAACTTTAAAACTGCAACCGCGACTCTCCCATTGAATTGTACGTAGTATGCGGTCGTGTTCTCACACTGCACCCGTCCTCCGTGGGGTCCCTACTTACTCACCTTGGGTGGTTCCTTGGGCTCCCAGCGATTCTATATCCTCTAGACTCTGTCTTGTCTCAAGTCGTGGTTCTTATACCACTATTTTAGTATATGGTTTGGTCTCCCCGGGAGCCCACTGTGTATTAGTTCTACTTACGATTGTTTCTGTGATACAGTATTGTGTGCTTTGTGTTTATCTGCGTGTAGCAGATACTGTGAGGTATTTAAGGTGTTATAATAATAAATATATATTCTTATAACTACTGTGTGGTTCTCCTTTCATTTAACCAATACAATAAGATTGCATTCTGGTAAAACAAGCTGCTTAACATTCCTTCAAGACTAAGGGCCCGATTCCGATGTCGTTTAGAAGGCCTCCGAATCGGATTTGGCTTTACCAGATCCGATTCGTAGCCCTTGTTTACGACCGAATCGTACACAGGTCCGAACAACCAAGTACGATGCGAAGATCGCGTACGCGCCGGCCGAATCATTTTCCGAATGCGATCATGCCCGTACGACTCGTTCGTAGACGAATCGTGCAGCGCAATGGAGCCGGATTTCGACCGAGCCAGTACGATGCACGATTCAGACAGCCGCTTCGCCTCGATCTCAGTGAGACGAAACAGCTGTCGGAAGCATACTTCGGGGGGCCGTAGCAGGCCCCCCTTCACCCGGGGCCCTCCGAATCTGTCACCGGGGGTGCCCATGGGTCCCCCCAAACAAAGCATGCACAGTGTGGCGGTCACCATGGGGTTTCCACCACAGGGTGTACGCTTTTCCCCACCCACCCCTTTTTTGCTATGGAAGCCTGTGTACGCGTCTGTACGCAGGCTCCCATAGAGTTCAATGGAAGTCTGAGCAAATCGAGTCCGTATGCTTACGGATGCATCGTACTTGCTCGCTCGGACTCCCGGAGCACGTTTCGTCCGGAAAGCCCTCCGGCTCCGAGCCGTACAGAGGGCTTTCCGGACGAGATCAGAATCGGGCCCTAAGCCTGAAGGCTGCTCTCCACGGCTACCACTTGGATAGCTTTCAAAGGTTATCTTTGACCTCTTAAATCCCCATGATAGTGGATATCATATAACAGGCCAACTTCTCACAACTATCCTGTGCAACGTGCTCTATAAAACCTTCAAGAGCAACTATGTGCTCACTATCATTGTTCCTGCAAAAGGAGTTATAGAAATTAATAACCACCAAAGTAGGGCTCCTGGGGACGGTTAATTCAACTGCTAGCAGGTGGGGGATGAGCAAAACAGGCCCTTAACAGTGCATGACAATTTAGGCGATATTGGAATAAGCAGACCTCCCTTTGCTCATCCTGTAGCTGAAGGGGATGCGGCCTTTGAAAAGGAAGCAAAACCACCCACAACAAATGAATCTGACATGTCCCAGGTTTCTTGCAGTGCGACAATATGGCCAGATTTTATTATCGCTAACCACTTCTCATCATCTTTTTTCGCCCTCAGCCATGGAATGGCCTATCTCTGTGTGAACACAATGTGGCCGAATCTCATTAGCCATTCTAACTGGTAAAGAGCAGGTAGTGCTAGCCATACCATCACATAGGGCTAATTGTCAGTCAATACTATCGAGGTCCCTCAGTGGGGCAAATCTATTTACGAGGGGAATAGTCATATTCGTATTGGTACACACTTTTTGACCTTGCAACAACTTTCCCTGAGACAAACTAGGGGCATTTCCCCGAAAGCTTTGGTGTTGAGCCCCATCAGGATAAAAAAAGGAGAGCGGGAAGACCTGAATTCCTGTGTGAGAGTCAGGTCGAAGCTGACTACAGATCATAGCTCTTACATGTAGCGGGTGTGCCAAATTAACCACAATACAGTCTCCCCACCTGTCTTTGTTTGGGGCTTTCCCCACCCAGCCCACTCTTCTCGCCATGATAACATGGGGGGCTATAGAACATCCATTTACCAGTGATCTATCTAGCCAATGGGTCACCTTGTGTATCAGGTCTGTTGTTGTCTCCTTAGAGCCCCGCTTGACCCGGGGCACACCCACCAAAACAGTCACTAGATGAACTGATTCGGGGGGTAGATTTAGGACATTAGTTCTCTATGCCACCTGACGAGGGAGGTTAGAGGATTTAGGACCCTGTAACTCAGTCCTCTGAGTCACCCGGGGGTCTGTTAGGTCAGCCGCTAATGATCTATGCAAAGCTTCATCTAGCCTTCCTCCCTATTGCTTTTTGAGGATCTTACACTTCCCTGTGGACCCGTACTACCTAGGGGTTGTTTATTAAACCCAGGGGCTATCTGTAGGCTCTCCCTGTGTACTAGGTGCATGCCACTGCTTGCTTGCAGACCCTTACTGGTTGTTGGAACTGTAGGATCAAGACCACCCTGCAGTGTAGGTCCTGTTCCTCCCTTCAACCCCACCGGTTCTGACTCCAGGCCGCTTGTCACAAGACTAGAAAGGTACTCTTTCGACTGACTAAGCAGTGTTTCCAACTTTTCCAACCGAACATTGATGGGAGCTAAATGTGTCTTTAAAATGTCTTCCATTATTTGGGAAAGTTTAATCAAAGTCTGGCTCAGGGCCCTATTGTCCGAGTCAAGGACGACTGAATCTGCTTGCTTTTTTGAAGCCTGTGTGGTTTTTTCCCCTCCACCTCTTTTCTTTTTAACTGGGGGTTCCAGCATAGAAGCACCATCCACTTGGTTGCCCTCGGATCCTTCTGACAAAATGGTGACAGCTGTCAAAATAGGCACAGTCTCGCTTTGCCCAGTCGTTGGGACGGGGCCATTAAGGGATACTGGGCTGTGTGGTAGATTATTTAATTCCAAAGAGAGTCTCCTTTCCGTCAGGGCAATTTCATTTGACAAGACATTTGCTGCCCTCGCCAGAAATGTATCAAGAGTCGTTACAGCCGCCCCTCCACCTGACCCAGGCATAGTTTGCTTTCTCTTACCCATTTTCTTTTCACCAGACCTGCAGTGAGAGGCTCCACAGATCTATGTGCAGATGTGTCCCCTTTCAACAATAGATCCACGGGGCGCTGAGGTTAGGGGGGTGGCCCAGCCCAGCCTCTTCTGAGCTCAGACGGGCGCAGACGGGCCCGCCCGCACGCGTCCCGCGCTGCGGGGCCCGGCTGCTGGTTAAATGCGCCTCCGGGCGCAAGCTGAGGATGAGTGAGGGCGATGACAGCCGCGCAGACTGCCGGGGCTTGTAGTGCTGCCCCACCTGCTGCAATTACGGGCTCCCGCGCGGCGGGGCCCGGCCGCTGGTTAAATGCGCTTCCAGGCACAAGCTGAGGACGAGTGTGGGTGGCGACAGCTGAGGATACTGTCGGGGCTTGTAGTCCCACCCCACCTGCTGCAATTATGGGCTCCCGCGCTGCGGGGCCCAGCCGCTGGTTAAATGCACCTCCGGGCGCAGGCTGAGGACGAGTGTGGGCGGCGACGGCTGCGGAGACTGCCGGGGCTTATAGTCCTGCCTCACCTGCTGCAATTATGGGTATGGATTATGTGGCAAATGAGGCAAATCCATGATTATGTATAAAAAGCTGTGGCCACACAATCACAGCATTCCAGTGGCCCTGATATAATAAGCAACGAGTAGTTCGAACAAATCCACACTTCAAATAAGACAATCTGTTAAATCTTCTCTGACCCCGAAGCTTCGGTGGAGACGTTCTACCCTAATCATATTTCAGCCTCTTTGGAGATAAATGCCCCTCTCAGGACCAGACAGTTGAAGATCAGTATCAAATCCAAAAGCAAATGGTTCAACAATGTTCTAAGTGACTAGGTGAGCTAAAGCATACCATCAATCCCAAAGCCATTTAGAGCACTAACAAGATCTACCTTGTTAATCAAATCAGCCAGGCCACGAACCAAACAAGGGAGACTTTTAACATCGGCCAGGAAGTCACAACCATTTTGCAACCCATCAGCACCATTAAGACCTTTTGCAGTTCTGAGCCCAATATTTTCAAAATCTGCAATTCCAATTCCAGGAACCCTGAGCCCATCACCGTGACCTCTTGTGACCCCGCCTCTGACTTAACCTTCCCCCACCATCTTCTACCCAGAGACTAAAAAGGAATGATAGCGGTTGGCCCAATGGCTAAAAACAGCCAACCTATTAGCACAACTCTATACTGTATAAAGGATTTTGTTCTGTCTCTTAAGGCAGCTCTCACAACTATGACCATGTCATTATTACACCACCACTGAAGATATCGTCTACCGACCCAAAAGGCTACACCGGCTATGAGCCGATTTCCAACTTAGCCCACCTCAGTAAGATGACAAAAATTGAGCCCACAAGGCATTTATAGTACAGTGAACATGGATGCCAGTAATCCCTCAATGCCAGTCTCTCATTTCCTTGTTACAGTACAGTTGAAACATCTCTAGTCACCAGTAATAAAGAAATAGCATAGCTGCTCCACTGTAAAAAGTTACTACAGTTTTTTTTTTGTTGCAGATTTATATAGCGCAAACTTCACCCAAAGGTATTGGAGCGCTTTACATGAGCACCAGTTTCATTACACAAGGACACATTCATTTTTTGGTAGGTACGGGGAGATTAAGTGATTTGCCCAGAATCACAGGATGCTGAGCCGACGCCGAGGCTCGAACCTGGTTCCCCATCTCCAAAGTCGGCAGCTCTGGCCGTAAGGCCACAACCTCTCCCCTGTTGACTTCTGACATCACAGGGCCTGCTGCCAGGGACACCTGCAAGGGTAGAAGGTATATCACAGACCACAACTACAGGTGCAGTTTAAACTAGAAAAACAGGAACTGTTTTATTAATCCCTCTGAGTTGCTTTTCTAAAATAAAAAGTGCCACCAGTAAATAGATAGTTATGGCAACATGCCAATTTTCCCCATGCAATAGGTCATTATAGGAAAGATAAAAACTCAACATGTTTATTCACAGTTTGCATGCAGCTTTTTAAATCTGACTTATATTACACTAATTTTAATCTCTTTTTGATAAACTTGGAAACTTATTTTTGGTGTGTTTAATTTCACAGTACAGATTCTGCTTTTATTCTTCATGTCTGTATTAAGCATGAAAGACGAAGAAACCAGAAACCAAGGGTTTAAGCTGTTTGTAGGATGGGTGATGGAGTGACCATGTATTATAAGGATTAAAATACCCTCTGGCATAAACTAAAGGGCTATTGCAAGCCATCTCAGAGTTTCATGACCTTATAAAGGCACTTGGCCTTGAGCCTCGTCCTCCATATGGTCACAGAACTCCACAGTGATTTCCAATAAAATTTGATGAACAGCAGGGGGTACTTTATACTGTATATACAAATCACAAATCTGGGGTCAGGCCAGCAGGGACACTGACATTTCTCTGTCTAATATCAGAGAACAGCCCATTCTGTGCTTGGATGAAGACAAGAATACAGTTGTCATACTTTCATTATCTGAGAAGCCCATGACACATGGACAGGACATATTGCTGAGCAGACTTGAGAAATTTACTGGGTCCAACCCAATTCAAAGGAGTCATACACTTGGAAGGTCTCTCATAGAGATGTTGTTTGGCAGGGAGAAAATATTGTGTATGCCCAACCTATGACAAGCGTCCTTAATGTACTTTACCCAAGTGATGAAAAGACCCTGTCACAAGAAAGGCAGTCCTGGATGATCTTCCTGTTCAGGGAGGCTAAGGGATTGCACCAGATGGAACACCATAACAGCAGCGGGGCAAGGTTGATATCATCAACAACATATGGAAGCCCTAAATCCTAGTGAACAGCGCACGTTGGTGATCTTGGTGAAATGCCAACTCATGCCAACTCTTCAACCTCTACCAGTGCCCACTGCCGCAGTTCCTGGAGCAGAACCAAGCGAACCTCCAAATAACCAGCATTGAACCCCCAAATCCACTTCGCTACAAAAGAGGCCCATGTATCATGACAAAACTTCAGCTGCCTGAATTATCTTTCTTTCTGTAAAAAAAAATAAAGAGTTTCCATCAGCTGAGCAGAGCCAAGATAAATCCAAAATGTTGGAGATCCATAATCCACTTCACTGATGTGCCTATGAACTGTGCACTGGGTGGAGTTAAGGAAGGCCCTTGCAATGGTCCATTTAAGACTACTGTAAGATTGTTTTTACACAAGGCTATAAAAAAACTCACTGATTCAGAGGCGCCAGAATTAAGTTGGCAGAATGTGACTCCAACTGTGTTCAGAAAAAAATATATAAAGCCAGCCTCGAAAGTACTTCACTGACTCTCGGTTGATGCAAGAATAATATTTAACACTCTCTGCACCACACGCAAGGCGTACTGCGGCAGAGGACTAGGGTAACAGTGAGATATTCCTACTAAATAGTGACTGAAATATATTGTCTGTCCACAATATTGTGGGCAAAATATCATAACTAAAAAATATTGTGGACCAAAATACTAAAGGCAAGTATGCATCTTTAAACTATTTTACTATAATATATGGTTACAATATAGTTCACTTTAATATAGTCTTTTATTATGGTGCTTTATTGTGCTGTTTTATGTTTATTTATTAATATATATGTTACTGTAAATTATATTGTTTCTTATTGAATGTATTCACGATTGGGTGAGTTGTGTTTTTTATTTTCCATTAATGTTATTTAATTTGCAAATTACGTTACATCTTTTAATTGTTATTTAGTTGTTTAAATATTTTATATATTTTTTTAAATTATGCATTACATGTTTATTTTGGACTGTTGGGTTTATTGGAAAGTGGGTGGGTAGTTTGTTCTTAATTTTTTACATATTAATTAACGTTAGTGGATAGTTATTCATGTTGTATCCTATAATTGTTATTTGTTTATAAAATTTTACATTTTGTTTTACATTTTCAGTTTGGTTTGTGAGGTTTAATGAGGGATTGACTATGTAGTCTTTTTCAAATTTATACATCAATTAATGTACATTTATGAATATATTAATTTTTCATAGTTCGTTAAGTTACATATGGAATAGTAAATTAGAGGTGTATTAAATTTTGGATATTGGAATTGTGTGGATAGTTTTTAAATAATATTTTTTTTAAACAGATTAACTGAGTAATGTATCAATTATATTCGTTTTTAATTGGGAAATTAATTGGATTTTACATTTTTAAATTGAAAACTATTATCTTATATATTTTTTTAGTTATTTTTTGTTTTCAATCTGCAGTGTGGTATGTTGTCGGCTTGATTGGTTTGTCTTAAATTATTTTTTAATTAACTATATGTCTATATTTGTTAACTTTTAAAGAATAATTTTTTTTTCGCATTTAAAATAATTTAATGCCACTTTTTTAATGCTTGTCTATTTAATTGGAGAGTTTAAAGTATGTTGTTTATTCTAAGGAATGTTTTTACATAATTTTTTACTGCTTATTGTTATTGTTTACTATTTTATAGCAATTAAGTGATTTTTAAATTAATTTTATTTTAATGGTTAGATTTTATTTTACATTTTCAAGAAAATATTAAGGAGTAATTATATTATTTGGATGTAGTGATTGAGACTCATTCAGTACTCAATTCTTCCTTAATTCCGTTTAGAGTACAAACCATAAAAGCACTAGATATAAACATAAAATTTTTTAAATATTAAAACAGCGTAAAGATACATATATGAAAAAAAAAAATGAAGGTAAAACAAACAGACAACGTGTACCAAGAGGGCTCAGCATTAGACTCGATGTTAGACAGATGAAATCTGTAAACAAATATCCACCAAAGTGCACAGTGCAAATTGAATGATTAAAATCACACATCATAAAGCAAAAACATTTCAACAAGCACCAAGCTAGCATAAGGCGCTCCAAGAGAACGCAGCAGCAGCCTTAGGGCTGTATAGCACAAAATTGGCATCAGGTCTGCTGAAGATTGTTTTTGCCGCAGGGCTAACCTAAGAAAATTGGCCACACCTACACAGACTTCCAAAGTAGGGAGCTTCTGCAAAAATGAAAGTGGCAAGATGTATCTAAAGACAGAGGCACCCTTAAGGAGTGGAATTAAAAACCTTCTAGTGTAAAAGCGGGAAAACCTGCAGAAAATAGTGTGCCAGAGTCTGCAAGAGTGCTCATCATAAGGGCAGACCAAAATTAATTTGGGGTCCAACTGGCCCACTAGGAGTGAGGGCTGACTCCAAATCTGACCCTTCTTGAATCTGGTCAGAGTAACACCCTATCCCAAGTTTTGGGGACCATCTCCAGATAAGGTTCAAGTCCAAGAGTGGTCTGAACCAACAAATACTCCCTATTGGCAGGCTTCTTTAGCTCCAGCGACTCTCTTTCCCTCCTTTTAAGGTCTTTAAGGCTGGATTTAATCCAGCTTTTGTCTCTCATAGAGATGTTGTTTGGCAGGGAGAAAATATTGTGTATGCCCAACCTATGACAAGCGTCCTTAATGTACTTTACCCAAGTGATGAAAAGACCCTTGTCACAAGAAAGGCAGTCCTGGATGATCTCCCTGTTCAGGGAGGCTTCGGGATTGCACCAGATGGAACACCATAACAGCATTGGGGCAAGGTTGATATCATCAACAACATATGGAAGCCCTAAATACTAGTGAACAGCGCACGTTGGTGATCTTGGTGAAATGCCAAGACTCTGCAGAGTCTGCAGACTCTGTTCTCCTTGTCCTGCAGGAATTTAGCATCTTTATAACTCCACAGACCAGAACCATATGTTAGAAAGGGGAGGCCCTTTCTTTTATAAATCTCAACAATGGGGGCAATAGGTTTGTTGCCGATTTTGGAGGCCAAACTAAAAAGATAGCAACCGAATTGCAGAATTTAAGACTCCTCTGTTTTAAATTGGAGGCCCCCCAAGTCCCCTGGGAGTCAAAAGTGACCCCCAGGTAGGAGAATTCATATCAATAGAATTTCCCTGGAGTGCAAGACTCCTCAACTTCAGGAATTTTAGGTTCACAGTCCATAACAAAGGTTTTGGGCAAATTTGTGACCAAGCCTAGGCGTGCCGTCCATGAAGTTCACGAAGATATTTAGCAATAGCGGAAGGTCGTTCGGTGTTCTGGACAGTAAAACTGCACCGTCCACATAGATAAGTACAGGAATGCTCCACCCACTCATTGTTGGCATGTCTTTTTCTTTGCCGACTAGCTTGGAGTCAAGATCTTTAGTATAAATCCTATAAATCGATCCTGGTGCCGTCATTAGCGGCCGAGACTGCGCTGTCCTGATTAAATTGATTAAACTAAATTGGTCTAACATGGTCTGGCTACTGCCCTCTGAGGCCCCTTAGTAGCCCGCCACCTGGATGAATAGGATGCGCTTCATAGATCACAAATGCTGATCTCCCTGACATTGTAAGCACCACTGCTTAATTCTTTTTTTTGCTGTAGAACACGCTAAATTTCAATCTCTACCTACACAGTAATAGTAGAGATTATATAACAATTACTGTGCACGTACTCCAGACAGCATCAATACCCTCGTGAAGTCCATCCCCCTTAACCTCCGAATACCTTGTACTATGTTTAAATATTCTTTTTAAGCAGTTAAACTCAGGTATCTTACTTGCAGCTACCAAGGATGCTCTCGAGAACCCTAGTAGTACTCTAGTTTCGCAATGGATGCTCTCTTTCTTTGACATGCCTAACTGTTTCTTACACTGACTCATTGCACTTCTTTCCTCCTAGCATTGACTCTCCCCTCTAATTATTTACCCTCTAGTATTCACTCCCCTTTTTCTTGGATCTTTATTTCCTTCCTCCTCTTTCTCTCCCCCCATCCCAGCATGCGTCCGAACACATCCAGGCTTCGCAATATTGAGGTTCTCTCATTTTGATATTCTTAACTGTTTATCATTCTGACTTTACCACCCTTCTTCTCCCCTAACATCGTCTCTCTGCTCTCTCTAACTATTTACCCACCAGTTTTCACTCCCCTCTTCGTGTATCCATATATCCCTCCTCCTCTTTCTTTCCCTTCTTATATCCATATATCCTTCCTCCTCTTTCTTTCCCCACGGTCTCATCGTGCGACCGAACATGTCCCCCCAATCCCCTCCTCACTCCCCCTGATCCTGCTTTCTCCAGACATGGCCCCAACTCTTGGAACATTTTATACCCGGCTAATCTCTCCAAAAACACCAGAAAAGTTTTTAAACATAAATTATTGATGCGTCACCCTGAAACTCTAATAGTTGATACCTACCATAGCCTCTCCTCTCCTATGAAAACAAACTTGATTTTCTACTCCAAACGCCCCACCAAATGGAAAAACACTTTCCTTCTCCACCTTTCAATCTCTAAATCTATCAAAATTCCTTATGGACTCAAATGATCAACTACCCCTGCCTTTCTCGGTGAAATCGACATTTCCATATTCAAAACTGGTAACATTCTTATTCAAGCCTCTGAATACCACCTCAACATTTTTGATAACCATTTCAGGTCCCTGTCCTACCAACTCTCCCAACTAGTTCTTAACCCTTCTCTAACCCACCTGCCCGACGCCCATATGTCGTCTCCCACCTCCACAGGTCAGACCCTCCCTCCTCCACATGTCTCAACCACTCCCACCGACGTTGCGAGGCCCCAATGCTTTGCGCTGGTCCCCCCCCACACTCCCCCCATAACGTTGGCTCTCTCCCCTACTCATACCATCGATTTCTACCATCCAGCCCCTACCCTCTTCCCTGAATCTTCCCCTATCTCCTCCCCTACTCTCGGGCACCTTCCTGAGTCTCCTCCGGTACTCCCCCCTATTTCCATTCCTTCTCCTCCTACTCCTATCATCGATATCGACCGACTCCACTCTGACCTCTCCACACCCCCTGATTCTCCCACAAAATCTCCCCCAACTCACTTACCTCCCCTTGGAACTCCCCCTGTTCTGACCTCGAGTTCTCACTCACCAATTCTTACTCTTGCTACCGACCGTTCCCCTCCAGTCCCTATTTTCCTCCCTTTCTCTCCCTCTAACCCTTCTTCTACTCACCGGCCCCTGCCCCTGGGATATCCTACTGTACTCTCCCTTACGCCTAACTCTCCTTCTCCTAATAGCATCCTCCCCACTCTACCCGAAGTGGTTGATCCCTGCATCCCTCACTCTCTCTTGTCCTCTCCCACCACATTTCCGGATTCTAGTACTGAACCGTCCTTCTCTACGCAAAATCCTTTGTTCAACAGCCGAAACATTGTTCTGACTCCCGCCTCCTGCCTCACTCCCTCTCCGCTCATTGGTCTACCTTCCCCTGTCAACACAGAACCCACCTCATCCCCCCACTCCTTCTCCACGGGTTTCCCAATTAATCTTATAGCACAGACACTAACCAACATAGACTGCAAACTCTCAGCTATGGCGACTGAACTTTCACGTCTCAGAGAGGATTACAACACCCTCAACTCCAGAACCTACCCCAACCTCACTGACTCCTTCTGCTCCTGCTCCCACAACATTTCCCAACACACCCGATGGCTTACTATACCCCTTGGCAATCAAACTCATAGGCCATTCCGTGCTGTTAGCTACCTCTCCACTTCTGACCTAACTAACCTATGTAACTCCTACCTACCCAAGCCTTTGACTACTGATCACCCCCTCCCCTACACCAGCATCCCAGTCATTGTGGGCAATAACAGAATCCCTTCCTCACCCATCTCTCCTCGACCTCCAGCTCAACTTACCTCCATCCTCTCTTCCAAACCTGTCAAAGACAACCCTAATCCCCTTTCCTGCATGCTTGTTAACTGCAGATCGGCAGTCCGACATGCGACAGAAATATCTGAAACCATCATCAGTGAGGCTATTGACATTGCCTTCCTCACAGAAACCTGGCTCAATGACCACTCGACGGCTATCCTTGATCTACTCACCCCCCCCCGGCTACACCATTATTAGGAAAGACAGACGAGACAGAAAAGGGGGTGGACTAGCTATAATCTACAAAAATGAATTTCAACTCACCACTTTAAAGAACTCTGATCATTTAACTTTTGAATACCTTTGCGCTGAACTCACTATGCAGGGCTCTCCTCCGAGTAGGCTACATAACATCTACCACCCTCCCGGTGAACCTCTTCTCTTCGCTGATGAATTATCCGACCTTCTTTTACTCTCCTCCCTTTCTGACTCGAAAAATCTCTTCCTAGGAGACTTCAACATCCACTGGAATAATCTTGAGGAACCCACTGTCATGCGCCTCACCAACTTACTAGAGATGAATGACCTTAAGCAACTATGTCACAAACCAACCCATATCAAAGGGGCCACACTTGACGCTATCATTTCCAATACTGACTTGACCTCCCTTTCCAACATCATCCCCATCGACTGGTCTGATCATCACCTCATCCTGTTTAAGATTGCTACCAGTGCCCTACTCCCCCCTACAATAAATATCAAACACATGAAGTGGACCAGAAACATCAAACAAATCCCCCCCGGTGTACTTGAGTCTAAACTCCAAACACAACTTCATCTCCCCCTCTCTCCCAAAATGCTAACGAACTCACTGAACACTTCAATAAGACCATCAGTGACGTCCTTGACCAAATTGCCCCTCTTAAACTAAAGCAACAAAGAAAAATTCAATCCAAATCTTGGTTCAATCCGGAACTCAATCACGAAAGATGACAGCTTAGACTGGCAGAAAGAACATGGAGACAACACCCCTCTCCCTCCCATCTTGCCCTCCTCAGATCGGCTAGATCAACTTATAAGAAACAAATTTTCAATGAAAAGGCAACCATCTTTCGAGCTCAACGTGAGCGTACCAAAAATAGGCCCAGAGAACTGTTTAACATTGTTAGAAAACAAACTTCATCTGCCTCTCCTGAGTTGACGGCCTCAACTAAGAGATGTGAGGAAATTGCTAACTTCCTCTCGGACAAAATCGCCAAAATTGACCAATCCTTCCATCTAACTCAGGTACCGACCAACCCCCTTTGTTCCCATGACGATACCACAGACATACCCCCCCTTTTGACTCCGCCCCAACCACTTAATCCTCCCACTTACCTACCCACTCCAACTTCACCCGATGACATCCTTTCCAACTCACTACTGAAAAATAACGCCTCCTGGCATAATTTCTGTCCTATGACTGAGCTCGAAGTCTTCAATATCATTGCTAAACTTAAGCCATCCTCGCATACCAAAGACCCTCTCCCTTCTAACCTTGTTCACGAACTAAACCACATCATTGCCCTTTTTTGGACTAATATCATCAATACCTCCCTTGCCACTGGATGTGTCCCCGACTCCCTACAACTCGGTCAAATCACTCCCATTCTTAAAAACCTCACTGCTGACCCCAACGATCTTAACAATCTCCGCCCTATCTCTAACCTCCCACTTCTTTCTAAAGCCCTTGAAAAATGTGCATTGCTTCAATTGGACAAACACATAGGCAATTTCTACTTACTTGACTCCTTCCAATCCGGTTTCAGAAAAGGCTGCAGTACAGAAACCGCCATGCTAAACATAGTGGATGACATTCAATGTTCCCTTGACAATGGTGAGACCTGCCTTCTTATACTCCTTGACCTCTCTGCAGCATTCGATACAGTTAACCATTCCTCCTTACTGAATTCACTTAAAGCTCGCTTTGGCCTTAATGGTCTGGTCCTCAAATGGTTTGCTTCCTTCCTCCAACATAGAACACAACAAATCAAAATCAATGATTGCCTCTTCAAGCCTACACCTGTCTCCCTGGGCGTCCCCCAGGGCTCTATTCTCTCCCCCTCTCTCTTCAACCTCTTTATGGAACCCCTTACCCTCATTCTGAAACAAGCTGGAATCAATTATCACCTCTATGCTGATGATACCCAACTCTACTATAAGATTAGATCCCACTCTGACGTACTTCATCTCAACAACACCCTGAGTAAGATCCAAGCCTGATTCTACTCCAACCATCTCAAACTAAACCCTCAAAAAACTGAAATTATTGTCTTCTCTCCAAAAAACAACCGGCTCCCCATCCAAAGCTGGATCTCGGACCTCAATGCCCTCAATTGCTCGCTCTCCTTAGCCAACTCGGCAAAATCACTTGGCTTCACTCTTGACAAAAACCTAACTCTCAATGACCATATAAAAAACTTGGCTAAAGGAGCTCTCTTCACTCTCCGACACCTCAAGAAAATCAAACCCTTCATTCCATTAGATGACTTCAAATGGGTTGTACAATCTCTAGTCCTCTCCAAACTTGATTATGGCAACGCCATCCTCACCGGAACCCCTAAAATTCACCTAGCCCCCCTTAGATCCGTGCTACACTTGGCGGCCAGGCTCATCACTGACTGTAAACGATTTGACCACATCTCTCCGACCCTTAAAGCCCTTAATTGGCTACCCATTGAAGGAAGATGCCTCTACAAGACTGGATGCATTACGCATAAAGCTCTTCACCAACAAACCCCGATATACCTTACAAACAAACTCAACAAAGCGGGGTGCTCCCAACCGATGAGAAGCACCAATGCTCTCCTCCTTGTCCCCCCGCTGTTAAAAAGAAAACCACCCAATCTCGCTCCTTCTCGGGGTACGCCCCGATCATCTGGAATTCACTCCCTAGGGACATGCGCTGTAGCCCCTCATACCTCAGCTTTAAAAAAGACCTAAAACTTCACCTCCTCAACAAATATTTGGGTCCATAATTCTCTCCTCTGACCATGCTCTCTACCTCCCCTGTATTGGTGATCCTTGTTTTCTTCCTAGGTCGCTCCTCGCTCCCCCGTTTACATATCCACCCTCTTTACTCTGACCTACCCCCTTTTTTTGCCCCTACCTTACCCCCCTATCACAACCTTTATCTTTGCTCCGTCGATACTCTCTTTTATACCCTAAATTGTCCCATCCATTTATATCACTTAGTTGTACATATCCCCCTAATCCGCCCAGAATTTCTGCCCCCTACTTAACCTATTTGTTGAGCTCTACCTGCGTCATTTGTAACCTTTGTAAAATTGCTCTTCTTGATTGCCTCCTCTCTTGTAAATTGCTTCATGCCCCTTTTTTAAATTCAATTGTGGTGTTGTTTACTCGCCTGTTTATGTTTACCCTGAACAATTGTTTTTTTTTCTCGGACTGCTTCTGATCTTGTAATGCGCTCTGATACCCACGGGTCTAGCCAGCGATATATAAAACCTTTCAAATAAACCTTTCAAATAAATAAAAAAGGAACAAAATTGGCACCAAAACGCAACCGTGCCGTATGCCTCGGCCCAGGCTAAAATGCTTGCTACATTCACCATTCGGCCCAAATCTGACAGAGGCAATAAAATCCTTATAGAGGGCACTTAAAAAAGACACCAAGTATATTTGTTAACTTACAGATGTAGGTGGAGGCACTGCTCTTTGGTACTCAAACCTGATTTGAAGCCATATTGGACTTCAGAAATAACACGGTTGTCAATAATTCTGTTCAGGACGACCCTGCTAGTAACTTTAACCATAGAATCTAATAGGGAGATAGATCTGCAACAGCTTGGGGAGGCCCTATTGCCTTTATTGAAGATGGGCACAATTATGGCTGAGCGCCATGACTAAGGGGTACCATTCTTACACGCAATACTGGCATAGCTAGTAATAACAGGTGCCCACAGGTCCACCTCCAATTTATAAAAGTCCATGTGGATCCCATCCGGCCCCAGGGCTTTATGCGTGGGACTTGCGTTAATTGCCTCTGCGTCTTCATCCACGGTGAATTCTACACACTGTGAAAACGTATATAGATGGTATGGAATTAGGCACCCAACTAACGATATCAGTCGAATGATACACTTGACTGAAGTGGTCGACCCAGGCGTCAGCACTGATGTTGGCACAAACCAGATTGGAGTCAGTTTGGATGATTTTGTTAACTGTAAACCAGAACAAACCAGTGTCTCTATGCCTTCAAGAGATGACCACAGTGGCTCAAGCTTCCTCCTTTAGTTGAGTCTTCCTCCAAATAGTAGCCGACTTATAAGATCTTCTATTGGCTGCAACAGCCTCCAAGCCCCTGGGGTTGCCTTTAGGACCCTACACAGATGTCTCTGGGCCTCTCCACAGGCCTTGTCAAACCAGGAGTAGGCGGGTTGCTTGACACTAACTATAGGTTTCAGAAGATATGATGTAATAGTATTACCTCAGCTTATATACATGGCTGTGCTGCCTTTAGGGTCATTGGTTAGCCTAAGCCAGTCAAGAAGTAAGGTCAAGTGGTCCGCACAGAGCCTACGCTGGACATCATTCAGATTAGTAGATTTCCACACTAGCCTAAGACCATTACTCTTCAAGAGGACATTGGTGCCACCTGCAGCGATGACAAGGGGGCAATGCACTGGACAAGTCAGAGTAATGTGGCCACTGAAAGTACTGGGAATAATCGCCCCATCCTCAATGTGCTCGAACAAGTTTCTACTGGCAACAATATAATCAATAGTGGATGAACCGGCCCCTCCAACAAAAGTGAGGATCCTAAGACTTTGCGGAATAACCCATGTAAGCGTATTGCAGAGATCATGTTTAAACAGATAAGGAAGTAGCATTGATCCTCTGCGGTCACTAAGGCCGGCTGGCACAGCCGACCAGCGAGGTTTAAGGATATACAGGTTGGACCCAACTAGGCCAGCCTCCTCCAAGGTTTGCATTAAAGTTCCCAGCTAAGATGATGTTCAGGCCAGTCTCTGAATAAGTGGAACTAAGTTCCAACTCCGAATAAAATCAAAAAGGGAAGCGGAATTACGGCTGTCGTTGGTGGAAAAATTGTCATAAAAATTAATGAGAACAAAGCTTGGAAGAATTGGGCCACTTAAGTGAGAACATCTAAAAGAGTCTGCTGTTTGAAGAAATAGGTGAAATAGCACACTTCAGAGAAGTCTTAAACCACACAGCTAGCCTGGCTCGAGCCCTACCCATCACAAAAGATGTTGCAGGAACAGAGAAACAAATAAAACCATTGCAGAAAAGATCCTTGGGGCCCATTTCTCCTATAAGATAATAATGTCAAATGCTGAAATAAAGTCCACCCAGCTCTACATATTGATTTTCACTGCAAGACCCGCAATATTCCAAGCTCAACAGTTTGACCTTGTTGACAGAAAGAGGACGGTTGGGGGGAAGCCTTGAGACACTACTATGAGTGACCTCCATGATTAAATTGGTGACAGATGGCAGAGTAGACCCCCTAGTGGGTGCATTGCCTCTACCATCATTGAAAGGTAGCGAGGTGGGGCTATTAAATCAATCAACGTCACCCACCCCAGACAGAGCTGAGAAGCGATTATTAGTGGGAACAGAATAAGATATGAGCCGAGGTGGCAAAGGAACAGGCCTAGACCACAAAGCACCACCCCTCAAGCCCAAGTCCCTATAGAAATAACCCAGTGGCAAACCCTTCACATCGCTATGTCTAACAATACCTGTGTAAGATGAACCAATCGACTCTCCCCCCACAAATGAATTGACAAAATTGACAACAACACAATCACCCTCAAACTCCTTGTCTAAGGTGCCCACCCATGCCACTCTGCGACCAAACAAAATGTCTGAAAACAAATTAGCTTTGCAGCAAATATAAGAATGGAGACAGTGGGTGGCTTTGTTCATTAGGTGTTTTTTACTCTCCATTTACTGAGGTTCAAGTTTTGACATTGGCTAGAACCACAACATAAGGACAGACAGCCGGAGGTAAATGTAACACCGATGGACTCCACCTAGGGTTAAGCTGGGTTAAGAGAGGATAGTGAACACCGTGGGTGGCCAGGTGTGCAGGTAGCGTGGGGGGCTGCTGTATGAGAGGGCCCTTGGGCAAGGGACCAGGCTGCAATGCATGAGAGGGCAAACAAGGGTGAGACGCAGCCTGGTTAGCATCCACAGGTGTTGTAAGTAGAGTAATTAAAGGGGGTATGCAGTTCCTTTTAAGAGAAAGAGAGAAGATTTCTACTATAGGTTGAATATGTCCTAAGGAGTCAGTGGGGAGCATTACTCCTTAGGAGCAAGTGCCTTCACACACCCAGACGGGTGTCATGCTTCATCATTAGGCTTTTGCTCCATGTCGGGCTGGCACTGCAAAGCCCGACGGGCACCATAAAAAAAGCCCGAAAAAGCAGAGCAAATTTAGGTCGTCCTGTGAGAAGTGACACTGGACACTCATACAAATTGGCGTTCCGCTCCGCTTTTCTTGAGCAGTCACTACTGACACCATATAGGGTCATTTTTAGGAACTATTTTAGAATAGCTTGCACAAAACCCAAAGAGGTAGCGTGTGATTGGGATCTTACCGAGACTTCACATACTGATTCTCCAATCACTGTGGCGATTAGGTTACACAGGTTCTAATGAATAGCTGCTACATCATTTTTATGACTACTTAGGGCTTGAAACATGTTGACCCAGTACCTATCTTAAATGATTAGTTCTAGTAGATAGTGCCACTAATTTTAATATAGGCAAGTGGACTCTGTCATTAAAAAGTCTTTCTTGGGAGAACCCCTTCTTCTATTCTTATATTTGAACTCACACTTATCCACCAATTACACCAATCTACACCAATGACCACACACCCAGCCTTCAAAGGTGGCATAAAAAATATCTCTGGTAAAGCGCCCCTTAAGGGTGGCCATCAGGAATTGCGGCGCTGGCCCGACGTGGAGCAAAAGCCCGATGAAGCATGACACCCATCTGGGTGTGTGAGGGCACTTGCTCTTAAGGAATCGCGCTCCCCGCTGACTCCTGAAGACATATCCAACCTGTATTAGAAATCTTTCCTCTTTCTCTTAAAAACAACTGCAAAACCCCTTTATTTGTTCAATTTATCAGGAGCATGCATGCTGGACCTTAATGCACTCGGAGTCCCTCTCATTTTGATAAAGCTGTAAGTAGAGTGGCCACAGGCTCTGAAGCAAGGTTAGCACTCCCACTTCTGCAAACGCCGTCTCTGGGGCACAAAACCTTTGACAACTTTCTTTCAATGGCAGACAGTCGCTCAAGCACTGGGGAGAGGCTGGAAGTTAAAACTTTGGTGAACAATTCAGACATCCGGGTAAAATGGGCATTAAAATAAAAATCAGGGCCCAGAAAGAGGGGGTCTGATGGCCAGAAAGGGTCACAGGGTTGCGAGCAGAGTTGTCTGCCATAACAGCTCTGAGTCTGGATTGTTTGCCTCGCCGGGGGGAACAAGACAAGAGGCAAAGTCAGCGTTGAATGTGGTGAGCACACTAAAGAAAGGTGGCAATTAGAAGTGGGACCACCTGCCCCACTGTTATGTGTTCCGCCATTTGGCACAGGTGAACCTGCAAGAAGGACAGGTGTGGACAGGACAGCAATCAGTGGCAAGGGATAACAGCCACTCAGCAAGCTGAATATCTTTGTCTAGAACACCCACTGCACACTTAATCAACCCATCCAAAGTCAAATCCTTAGGTTTTGTAGAGATACCCGGCTTTCGTTTGCCCATGTTAGACCTAGGTCCCCTTGCTTCCACAATACATATAAAGACGGGCCAGACAAAAGCAGGTTCTTCAGACAATAGGCACTATAAACCTCAGAAGGAATATTCAAAGGCAGTCAAAGAGGTTGCCCAAAGATAAGTCTTACCTTCGGCCTTCTGAGTTGAGTCAGCAAAGGCACCTAATGCCTTGATCCTGGAGGCAAAGACCATGAGGGTGTGCGGGATGGGGGTTGGGCGGCCTTCTTCAAGCGATAATGGGCATTCTCTTGGAGCGGTCATCGCCCGGACACATGCTGCGCCACGGGGAATGCGATGCACTTATGAGCGCTGGATTCGGCCCTCCTCCACACCAGCGAGGAAAGCAGCAAGGGAGGCTGGGGGACGAAGTCCCACCCCAGCCAAATGCATTTCAAAGCGTCCCACACCGCGGGGAATGCAATGTGCTTATGAATGCTGTATTCAGTGCCTCCTCCACACCAGCGAGGAAAGCAGCAAGGGAGGCTGGGGGACAGTCCCACCCCAGGCAAAGGCAGTTCAAAGCGTCCCCAAACCTTTGAACCTTTCCTAATGTTTCCTAGACTGGAATTAGCATACGAAATTCCTCCATTTCCCCAATGTACACACTGTCCTCAGCAGGCAATTAAACGTCCTTTCAATCTGCACTCTGTGAGACACTATTCTTTGCCAATACAGCACAAACTCTGTGTCGTGTTCTTGCTGCACAAACCCACGCAGAGACAGGTCAGTTACATAGGTTGTTTTATTGTTCTTTTCTTTCTGCGCCTTACATGCACGTCCGTGCCCTTGCCCTCGCTGTCCAGGATTCTCTCCCCACTCCCTGACCGGAAGTGGTGTCCGGTTCCTGTCCCTCCCAGCATGCGGGTGCAGGGTCCTAGTGCCCCCTGACCCTGGTCACTACATCTCCCCCCTCCGTCGAAAGAAAATGATGAGAGAAGAGAGAGAGAGCGACAGAGAGAGAGAGAGAGAGAAGAGACAGAGAGGGAGAGGGAGAGAGAGAGAGAGAGAGAGAGAGAGAGAGAGAGAGAAATCATTGATCTTATCCCCATCATTACATTTCTTCGATCATTCTTGTTGGCCTTTTGCTCACTCTTTTCGGACATGTTCCTTCCGTTCCCCTCTGTGATCCCTCTTCTTGTCTTCTTCCGTTCTCGTCCATAACTTCCTCTCTTTCATGTCTGTCACTGTTCTCTGCTGCTGTGTCCTCCCCGTTTTCATTCATGGTCTTTAGTCCTTTGAAGTGGGACTTGTTCCTGGTGATCCGGTATGGGCCAGATGCAGCTGTAATCATTGACCCCTTGACGTTTGTTATCGTTAGCGGTTCACTTGAAAATGCACTGTCTGATTTTCTCACTTGCCGCTGACACACTACCACTGAGTCCCCTTGCTTAAGGTGCGACGGAGTGCCATGTCTCCTAGCGTCTGCATATGTTTTCATCTTTTCCTTCGCCGCCTGGTCTCTGACAGCGATACTGCTGTGCTCCAGTGGCGACTTTGCCTCTAGTTGTGGTAATCTCGTTCTACTTGTCCTTCCCAGCACTAGTTCGGCTGGACATCGTCCCGTGGAGCTGTGGGGGATGTTTCGATAGTCTCTTAGTATTTGACAGAGTGCTTGTCCTATGGAGATCTGCGCTAACTTTGCTCTTTGGACAGCCTTCTTTATGTTCCCCATGAACCTCTCCACCATGCCATTCGCTTGTGGCCACAGAGGCGTTATTTTCCGGTGGTGAATGCTTAAGTAGTCCATGAACTTGCGAAATTCCTCCCCTGAAAAGGGAGGACCATTGTCTGTCTTTAAGGTCTAATGGGAGCCCCAGGCTGCAAATATGTCATCCAGTATTGGCAACGTCGCGGTCGCTGATGTTGACGAGACATGTCGCACTATTGGGAATCTGGAGTATTCGTCAATGACCACGAGCAAGTAGTTTCCTGTGTCCAGTGGCCCATAGAAGTCTGCTGCCAACGTTGTCCACACTGCCTCTGGAAGCTCCAACATCTGTAGTTGCTCCGGTTTTGCTGGTCGTCCTGTTATTTGGCATGTGTGGCACTTCAGGATGGTGTTTTCCACCAGCCTATCTAGCCCAGGGAACCATACCTTCTCCCGAAGCATCTTTTTTGTTGCTACAATTCCTCTGTGGGATTCATGAGCCAAATTTACAGTCTGCTGACGTAGTGCACTTGGCTTGACTATCCTTGTTCCCCTCATTATTATTCCTTTTTCAGTTCTGATAGTTCTTCATTTATCTTTTTGAATGCTAGCATTTCTTCCTTGTTAACTCCTTCACCCAAGGTGCTGTTGTTGTTGATGTGCCTCCATCTTTGCTGTCGTGTCATCATTTTGACTGCCTGCATTGTGGCGTCCCTTGCTGTTTCTTGCTCTAGCTGTGTTAGTGTGATTGGTGCAGGGGTGTTTTGTTTTAGCACAAAATTGAGGTATTCCTCAGTCATTGATGCGCTTTCTTGTGCCTGCGGTAAGGGGTGCTGTGACATGTAATCATCCGGGTTGTGTTCCTTCCCTGGCTTGTGCACGATCTTGAAGTCATAGTCCATCAGTCTTATGCCCCATCGTTCAATGCGGGGCGGTATCTTTGCGTTTTGATTGCCGTACATTGTCACTAGGGCCTGATGGTCTGTGATGATGGTAAATGGCTTTCCGTAGATGAACATGTGGTAGTGTTCACACGCCCACACCACTGCTAGGCTTTCCTTCTCTGGCTGGGAGTATGCCCTTTCTATGTCTGACAAGCTTTTGCTGGCATACGTGACAATTTTCCTGGGCGAGTCTCTACCCGGCATGTGTTGTGCTAGGATTGCTCCTAGTCCAACCGGGCTGGCGTCCACTGTTAGCTCTGTGCATAGCAATGGGTCAAAGTATGCAAGATGATCCACAGCCACCACGCATGTATGATGGCCTCAAATGCCCGATTGCATTCTTGTGTCCAGATGAATTTTTGACCTGCTTTGTTAGGTCCCTCAGCGGTGTGCTTACTGTGGCGAAGTCTTTTATGTACCGAGCACAGTAGCTGGCAAGACCCAGAAATGACCTTACTTCTGCGACGTCTGTTGGAGCATTTGCCTTTTCCAGTGTTTCCACCTTGCTGGGGTCTGGCCTCATTCCATTCCTTGAGAAGATGTGCCTGAAAAATACCAGTTCACACTTGTCTTCATTTAGAGTTAGTCCTGCGTGTTCCAGCTGTCTGCAGACTTCGCGTAAAGCCTTGTCGTGTTCGTCATCTGAACGACCGAATACTAGGATGTCGTCACTGTAGTTCAGACTGTTTTTTGCCGGCCTTATTACTTGCCATATGATTTCTTGGAATAGCTCCGCAGCCGATGATATGCCAAAACTGAGTCGTTTGTAACGAAACAGGCCCATGTGTGTTGAGAACGTGGTGATGTACCGTGATTGCTGGTCGAGCTCCAACTGATGATATCCTTTGCACAGGTCTAGTTTCGAAAACCGGCAAGCGCCCGTGAGACAGCTAATCATGTCATTAAGGTGAGATCCAGGGTGTCTTTCCCTCTCAATTGCTGTGTTGGGTACTCTCATGTCCACACATATGCGAATCTTTGAGGTGTTCTTTTTTGGTACTGCCACTATTGGTGACACCCAGGGGGTCGGCCCGTCTGCTGGCTCTATGATGTCCTGGGTCAGCAGGCTTTGTATTTCTTCCTCCACCTGGGGTTGCAAGTGTATGGGCACTCGTCGGTGATGTTGGACCACAGGTTTTATCGCCTCATTGATATGCAAAGTTATTTGTCTTCCTTTTAGTTTTCCTAGCCCTTGTAGTATGGCCGGATGTTCTCGCAAGATGTTCCATCTTTCTGACATGCTGTATGTCATTGCTAGCAGACCCATCACCTGCGCTGTGACGTTGCTTAGCAGGCAGGGTGCTGGAAGGTCTCCCCGTAGGACATGTATTTCCTCTGTGCTTCATCTTTCTTTGTAAGTCAGTCTCTGTAAACTTCCCCATGTTTTCTACTGGTTTCCTTGAGCCCCAGGTGAATACATCGACAGTGGACGGTGATAGTGGTGGCTTCACTTTCATCTTCTCATACTCTGACATGCATATGATGTTGCATGTAGCCCCACTGTCTAGCACGAAACGTGTAATGTGTCTCCCTACTTCAATGTCCACTGTCGCTGTCTTCTTGATCTGATGTTTCTCTACAAGATTGATGTGTTCTGGTATTTGATCTTCCACTGGGGCATCCGACATCAGATATAGCCGTTCCACCACTTCTGGCGCGGCTGCTTCTTCTGATTCAGCTGAGGAACTGCGATTTGTTGTTTCCATGTGTCTTGCGTACCTGCTAGGCACCGTCCGTGGTCTAGCCGGTCGTCCTCGCTCACTTTTAAATTGACCACTCATGCAGGCGCTTGTAAAATGATTTTCCCTGTTGCATTTCCTGCATCTGTGCCCCATTGCCGGGCATGCGCCGTCATGCGGAAATTCGAGCCCGCACCGATAGCACGTTTTTTCATGCTTCTTTCTTGGTGGTGGCGGTGTGGCATCTCTCCTCTTGCTGTTTCCAGTTAGACGGTTCGCTTGCTCCACTCTTCTTTCTTTCCCGAGTTCCATTTGTCTGGCATGCGTCGTTGCCCTGGCTTCCGCTCGAGCCATGGTCAGTATTTTCTCTAGTGAGGTCGGCTCTTTCAGAACTCGCGCCCGGAACTCCACTGACTGACAGACCTCAATGATGCGCAGTCGTATTGCTTGTTCGTTGTTGAACTTCTCGAACTTGCAGTACGTGACCAGTTTTCGCAGTCTTGTTGCGAAGTCGTCGAGGGACTCTTCTGCTCTTTGACATGCAGTGTTGAAGGTGTACCTTTCGAAGTCTATGTTTCTTTGCGGGTCAAATTTGTCAGTGAGGCACTTTATCAGTCCCTTGTATGTAGCTCTTTCCTCAGCGGGAAATGTTATTAGCAGGTCTTCCACTTCATCCCCGACGAAATTTAGAAATAGATCTACGTGTTTTGCTTCTGTGATATCAGTGGCGCGTATGTACCTTTCGAATTGCCTGATCCATCTTTCCCACCTGATGCCTGTCTGTGGTTCCGATAGGCTGAATGGTAGTGGTCTGCGAAATATTGCTTGCACGCTATTCTTGTCACTTGCGTCAGTCATTTTGTTGTTATTCCTTCTTTCCTTTGTATGTAATTGTAATTGTAATTGTAATTGTCATTTGTAGAGCGCATTATCACCTACTGGTCTCTAAGCGCTATGAGAGAGAGCCCTGCCCTAGCACGTAAGGAGGAAGACAATGATTAAATTGTGCCCCAAGCTTCCACAAAGAGGAATGTCTTTAACTTCTTCCTAAAAGGGAGAAGGGCTTGTTCCTTCCGCAGATTCTCCGGTAACTTGTTCCATAATACAGGAATTGAGGTCGAAAAGGCTCTGCCTCCTTTAGAGGTCATGCTAAAGCGGGGGCAGGCCAGCAGGCCGGCCTCCGAGGACCGTAGTGACCTACTAGGAGTATAAATAGCCAGGCGATCCTTAATGTAGGATGGGGTTTGGCCATAAATGGCCTTGTGCGCAATGCAAAGGCCTTTAAAATTAATTCTCTGCCTAATCGGGAGCCAGTGTAGCTGGCGTAGGAGAGGGGTAGCATGGGCCCTCCTAGGCAGTTTAAAAATCAGTCTGGCCGCGTCATTCATAATGACCTGTAGTCTAGCAAGCAGCTTTCCTGGGAGGCCAATATACAGGGAATTCCCGTAATCCAAACGTGACACTATCAAGGCTGATACTGCCGTTCTGAGAGTTGCGAATGTGAGAAGGGGAGCAAGTTTCCGTAGCTGTCTAAGCAGGCCAACACATGTACCTACTACGGCAGATACCTGCTGAGTCATAGACAGTTTAGCATCAATTTTAATGCCCAGGCTTTTTACGGCCTGGGCTGGCTCAGGATTTGCGCCCAACTCTTGTGGCCAAAAAGGTCACTCCACGGACTGGAGTCTGTGGTGATGGCCAAAACCTCAGTCTTATCAGGGTTGATTTTGAGGGAGTTGGCCGTCATCCAGTTGACTATGTATTTTAAAATATTTTGCATTCGTGCATGGGCAGCCGGGGCATTATCAATCTGGATAATGATTTGAGTGTCATCCGCGTAGTTGTAGATCTGGCACTCCATGATATTCAGTGCAGCTATCAAGGGTTGAAGGTAGGCATTGAATAAGAGAGGAGACAACGCCGAACCCTGTGGCACCCCACATGAGAGTTTACCGGAGTCAGACACAAAGTCAGCCAGTTGTACTCTCTGTGAACGGTCAGTGAGGAAGGACGTAAACCATTTGAGGGCCGTGCCCTGGATGCCTAGCTCTGAAATCCGCGACAGAAGTAGGTCATAATTGACCGTGTCAAATGCCGCGGATAGATCTAGCAATACCAGGGCACATGGTTTTTTCTTATCGGCCCTAAGCCTAATTTCATCCAGCACGGCCAACATAACCATCTCCGTGCTGTGATGGGCCCTAAAGCCAGCCTGGTTGGTTTGCAGGAGATGGTTGACTTCTATATGGTGTGATAGGGATTTCAGCACGTGCTGTTCCAGCACTTTCGCCAGGAATGGAATTTGGGAAATTGGCCTAAAGTTTTTAGGTTCTTTGCGTCTGCCCCTGGTTTTTTCAATAGTGGGATAACTCGTGCTTCCTTAAAATCAATAGGAACGTGACCACGTTCGAGGGATTGATTTAATAGCATTAGAACCTCGCTTTCGATCCCAGGTAGTGCCAGCTTAAAGATCCTCGGAGGGCAGGGGTCCGCCGGTGACCCCGACTTAATCCGACCCATCAAAGAAGACATGGAGTCCAAGGTAAGCATGGGAAAGGCAGTAAGAGGTTTATTATATGCAGGGGGCAGGGGTACTGATACTAAGGGGCAATGAACGGTAGGAGTGAAATGGATCTCAGTCAGTAGGTCCTTCACTTTTTTAGAAAGAAGGACTGGAATTTATTACAGTCATCAGGGCAATAGTGGGGCCTCTGTTCCTGAGTCTGTCTCAATTCTTTTAAAATCCGAAAAGTTTCTTTTTGTAAGTTATCAGCGTTCAAGATCCTATCTTCATAAAATTCTGCTTTCCTTATTAAAATTGCTTTCTTGTAGACTGCAAACATTGCTTTGTATTCAAGCCGGGCACCTGGGTCATAATCTCGACGCCAGGCTCTCTCACATTGGCGTAAGGCTTGTTTCTTATGTCTAAGGGCCTCGTTAAACCAGGGTGCCCCTTTGCCTTTATCCCTTACTCTTTCCCTACGCATGGGCGCTACAATGTTAATGGCATTCTTCAACCTTGTAGAAAGAGCAGCGCTATCTCGATCAAGGTCAGAATTTCCTTGTGTTGGTCCAGGGGGAGAAAATTTATATAAAGTATTAATCAGGTCATCTCCTCTGATTTTTCCCCATCCCCTCAGCACTTTCCACTCTGGCTGGGGACAAACTACTTGACTAGTGGATGGAAACCAGCCACTAATTAAATAGTGATCAGACCAAGCACAAGGACTGATCATTAGTGGACTTATAGGTGGGTGGGAGGTCCAGACCAGATCAAGTGTATGGCCCTTCTCGTGAGTGGGGGCATTCACCAATTGCCTCAACTCCAGTGCGCCTAGTGCCTCTTCCAACTGTATAGCCTGACTATCTTTAGGTGTCTGATCCCAGTGGAAGTTGAAGTCCCCCATTATCAGGATACATTGATACCGCGACCGGATATCATTAACTAATTCGATAAAAAGCTCAACAAATTTGGGTGATGTTCGCGGAGGGCGGTAGACTATCAGAACAATTAGACAGGTGGTCTGGGAGCAGAGTTTAGCCCCCAGCACATCTGCCCCCTCAATGCTTTCTGCACATAGGGTCTCTGCCTGTAACTGTTGGTTATATAGAATAGCGACTCCACCCCCTCTAGTGCTGCTGGGTCTATTATAACAGAGGGCGGCATAATTCGGGGGCATGGCTGCCACTAAATCCGGTGCTGAGGATTCCTCAAGCCAAGTTTCTGTGACTTCAAGTATGTCCAAATGGTCATCCTGGAGAAGCGAGAAGACTTCAAGATTGTGCTTCTGCAAGGACCGGGTATTAAGAGTAGCTACCCGTAATCCCTGTGGATCATTGGGCCCAGACATCCTAAGTGGGTGAGGTAGAGAACCTATACTGCCTACTACCATTTGTGTCCTTAATAGCCCCTCGGCCCTAAGTTTAAAAACCACATTGGTCTTAAGTGGCACCACACCCAGGGCTAGGCTCCGAAGTTCCTCCATAGAGTACAAATAGTGGGGCTTAGGGGGACTGGCCCCTGGTCCCGGTCGGTCGCGGACGGGCGCAGACGGGCTTGCCGATGATATGCTGTTAGCTCCTCCCACCCACCAATCAGCCCTGCTGTGCAGCAGCTGACCGTCCCCAGGCAACTAGACCGTTAGATCAAGCGGAAGTGCCCTAGGGTTGCGGAAGTGAGGGAGCGCTGAGCGCAATTAATAAAAACACAGTGAAATTACAAAATACCAGTAATACTAAAAAGAAGGTCCCTTCAATTTTAAAATAACAGCGCAGATGAAACCAACTAACTTGGAGGCACCACCATAAGCAAACCTCCGCGTGGGAGCAAATGCGTCTCTCTCAGCTCTCTATGTGCTCTTCTTTTGTTGTACTTTGTCCTTTGTTTCCTCTTTGTGTTGCAATTTCCTTTTATTTCCACCTTTTTCTTCTTTTCTATGGCTTTGTGTTATTGCCTGACTTTAAAATGGCCGCCTGACCCTCTCATTGGCTGTCCCGCCTGACTCTAAGATGGCCGCCGGGACTTCTGTAGGGGCGAGATTTGCTATCTTTTGACTGGCCTGACTCTAAGATGGCCGCCGGGTCTTCTTCAGCTCTTCATTGGCTGCCCCGCCTGACTCCAAGATGGCTGCCGAGTTCTCGCGAGATTTTAGCTCACATCTTCACGCGGGAGGCTCGGGGCTCTCTTTCAGTCGGCGGGCAGCTTTCTCCACGGTGGGGTGCCTTTTCCCTTTATCCTCACCTCACTTTCTTGATGCGGCCGGGGTGGGCTCCCGATGTCGCTGTAGGCGCTCGGACACGGACCAGGGTGGGCTCCTGTCTCCGTTTGTCTCACGATCGGGGTGGGCTCCTGATTTCGTGTCTTCGTTCGTTGGGGCCCGACGGACCAGGGTAGGCTCCTGGTTTCGTTCCTGGTACTCCTGGTGATCGCGACTTCACCGTTTGTTTCTCGGCGGTTGGCGGACCAGGGTGGGCTCTTGGCTCCGTGTGGATGTCGAAAACGCTTCTTGTGGTGACTCGTTATCCCGCCACCTTCGTCTCCAGTTGTTGTGTTCTTGCTGCACAAACCCACGCAGAGACAGGTCAGTTACATAGGTTGTTTTATTGTTCTTTTCTTTCTGCGCCTTACATGCACGTCCATTCCCTTGCCCTCGCTGTCCAGGAATCTCTCCCCACTCCCTGACCGGAAGTGGTGTCCGGTTCCTGTCCCTCCCAGCATGCGGGTGCAGGGTCCTAGTGCCCCCTGACCCTGGTCACTACACTCTTGGGCATATTCACAAGGAGCTATCGCCGAATTAACGACACTTTATCGCAGCCAAAGTCGTGATAAATTTACCTCCCCATTCACAAGCCCTTTCGTGGGCTTATATATATCCTATGATATAGGCAGGTGGCTTTCTTTAGTACTAACAGCTCACAGCACCAGTTTACCCGCGATAGCAGCCGCAAAAAACATCGCCACAAAGGACCCCCGCAAATATCGCTAATGAGATGCAGAGTAGGCGTTCCCGTGACAAGAGCCGAGACAACAGCACACCTCAACATTCACAACCACCAGCCACATCCGCGATAAAAACACAAAACAGGCGATAAGGCGCGTTAGCACCAGGAAATCTACACCTGCTCTGACCTGGTGTAAAGTCGGACGGCAGCCAGCACCACAAAAGGGAGCACAGCTCAGGGCCACATCCGAAAGGCAACAGATGCCATGGAGCCACTCAGCATGCAGCCCGGACACCCAAGAGGGCCACAACACCCACCCCCACCACCCCAGGACCCCATCCCACACCCGGAACACCCCCCGGACCAACACAGACGCAGCGCAGACAAAGACAGCGGAACCCCAGGAAACGTACCAGCCGCACAGACCCAACATCTGACAATGTCACCCTCCACTACAGGCTGAAAGGGACAACCAACCTACGCATCCTGACCATCATCGCCTAACAGGCCTACGGCAACAACACAGCGGACAACCAACATCCCACCCCACACAAAGTTGATGGCGTGGCTGCACCTGTTGGCCCCTGGGACCCCCCATCCAACACCTGCCAGAGTCAGAGGAGTCTCACAGCCAGCCACATCCAAGTCCCCCACACCTGTCCTGGACATCACCATCACCCTGGTACCCCAGTCCCCATACGTACAACACAATGCGCAGGATCCGCTGGAGACCAAGCAAGGACCATACGCCATAGTAGGATGCACGCACGTGTTGGGGGCAATACACAGCACACATGTACTACCTGTGCCCCCTGGTGACACAGCACACAACCACCGCAACAGGAAGCACACATCCCACACCAATGTGCAGGCAACAACAGAACACCGTGGAACACCTAACAATGTCGCCTTCAAATACACAGCCAGTGTGCATGATACCTTCATCCTCCGACAGTCCATCATCAACCAGCGTTCCCAGGATGGCAACAAGGGAAATGTACAGCCCCTTGGCAATATACAAATGAACACCCCACACACCTCAACACCACAACCATGCAACTCACAACTCTGGCAATGCACACGTAATTGATGGAGCAGGGTAAATAAAATAATTTGTACCCCCTTGGAAAATTAATGAGCTCTTAATAAATTAACAATACTAATTGTTTGAAGGAGCATGTAATAACCAACAAATGAACTTTTAGTAAACACTATATAAGGGTAACCTGCAAATTTGTGCAAAATCTAATTTATTTACAATTGCGAAGTTGATTAACCCTAATATTGTGATTTGCGTACTAATTAGAGTAAAATCGCATGATTTATGCAATGTAGTAGATTTGTATTGTGGCAAAGAATGCAGATGGTAAGTAAAATGGCTTTAAATGTCGCTTCTGCTAGGTAACACCTAACACAGGTCTTTAGAATGGCGGGTGGTAAACAGAAAGGCTTATTTTCTTTGTTTTAATTTTGGTTGTGTTTGTTCTTATGATAGTTCGTTCGTGCCTGTTAGGCCATGCTGCGAAAATGGCTGCCGAAACAGATGAGGTCACGTGAAAAGCCAAAGATGGCCTCTGGGCAGAAGAAATAGAGAAACTAAATCACGTGGGTGCGGCCTGTGCACGGAGTGAGAGATGTGAAGGTCGTACTGACCTACCATAAGGAGGGTGCCAAGAAAGACTCAGCACGTATTCGTGGGAATGGAAGAGAAAAATAGTGAGCAACAATGGACTAACTAAATTGTGACCATCGAGATTGCAACAAAATGAATGGACAAGTTGGACTGCTTTTAACCCAGAAGTCATGAGACTCATTGTATGTTTAACTGTCCCCAAAACCAGTTTGAACAAGGAGGGCAATGAGGTGACCATCACCACCCCTCAAATGGACCAATTAGCGTGATTCTTGCCCCTAAGGATTGCAACTTTTTGTGTAGTAAGCTAGAAAGTAGGGTAAAGAGGGTCTACTCTTATGTGAGGTGGGTTGCTCCTGTTGCTGCTGCTGTGGCTGCTGCTATTGATGCTACTGCTGCTGTTGGTGTTTTCTTGCCATACCATTTTTTCCTATTTTCCATTTTTCCACCTCAATATTACGAAAGGACTCTGTCATTTTTGGACTTGACTGGGGAAGGAACGAGATCGTTGCGGGAAATCTGCACGGGAGGTCCGACCGAGGAGGCATTTAGCGGGACAGTCAGTCAGTTTGGGAGTTCTATTCTGTGATTCTGCGGTTTATCTTCTTTTTGGTGAACCATTCCTATCCGCATCCAAATGGGTAAATGCATAATTTTCTATTCTTTATTAGACGTTTCATATAAATGTTATTAAAGTATTAAAAGTGATTAATAAACAAAGAATTTCACCCGTGCAATTGAGAAATTAGATACAATTTCATTCTAACTTAAAATGAGTCTGTGGTTCTTTAGTTCATTAATAAGTTTAAAGGTTAACAGGTTTTAAGAGTGATTGAGCTGGTCTTAATCACCATCAACTTATTCTACTAGTTGGTCCATCGACCAAAGAGCGGAATACCTTGATGTTTAGAACTGACAGGATCAAAAGTTGATGTATATGATGTCTGAGGTATTATTCGGTCAAATTTAACAAGGTATCCCGTTCCTCCAGCAACACATTTCTCCTTGGTGTGTAATCCAGTGAACGAATGAATGTATGATATGCGGTGTCATGGGCCCCACCGACATATGGTTTAATAGATGTGAATGTTTTACCTGGATTCGTGTCCTAAGGAGAAATTTATATTAGCCGTGCTGGATCATCACAAAATCACATACAACAGGCACAACAATATGCCCACCCACCAGAACAACTTACAATGTCCACATGGGCAAGCCCTGAAAATGAGCCAGCAACGGCATGGCACCTCAGCCACATACTAGCCGAATGTGGGGAGAGGTGGCAACCAGGCATGTGTGAAGGATGCAGTAGAACCATGATTGGGAAAGCACACAATGCCAACAGTGCCGGAGATGTGCTGGACACCTCTCAGTATGCAGAACACACCCATATCCATGGCGACATACACCGCTTGCGTATGGAGTGTAGTGGACAGTGGACGCCACCATGTCACCACAGCCAGTGGGGGACCTCGCGGAAATGTTGCCTGTTACGCCCCCCCCTAAGGGTCAGCGGAGTGGGATGGCCCGGCGTACGCCACGCCAGCATAGGGGTGTGAATAAAAACCACTTAGGCCTGGGCGTGGTCCACTTCCGGAAAGACCCACGTCTCTGCCAGGGCCGCGCCTCCCACCTCGCCACGAGGCCGACGCCATCCTCGTGAGCGGAGTTGCCTGAGATGCCGTGCGCCTGCCGGACCCCGGCATGCTGGTCCACGAACCCGTCAGGCCAGCCCCTGCGCAGCCAGGCCACACTGATCACCTTCCGACACCGGCGTGTGTCAAGGAGGGCCCACCACGTGCCGGCGCAAGCCACAAGCCCGAGGCCCGAGACCTTGGCATCCTCCTCAGACCATCACGGCCGCCAAACACTGGCCCGCTTTATTCCTTTTTCATTGATGTACTCCACTGCTGCCCCCGGCCTACTCTTCGGACCAGTAGGTCCCACATGTGGAACTGTGTCTTGAGTCATGAATGGCAGTGACCCCATATCCCGGCCAGCGGCCACAGCACCAGACCCCCCCAGTTCAGTGAGGCATAGTTCCATATGGGCATCTTGCGACACGTGGTGCCACTAACCCTGTTCAACGCCAGCCTGCTACACGTGGTGCCACTGAACCTGAACAACGCAAGCCGGTGGGGCCATCCAACCTATGCTGGAGACACTCAGTGAATGGGCCATGCTGACCGCTGCCTCAGGCCTACACCACGGTCAGGTAGGTCACACATTTGGAACTGAGTCTTGATTACACCATGGCAGTGAACATTAATTATGGCAGAGAACAATTCACAATACACCCTCCGATGTGGTGGCAACAAGTCTGTGCATGGCATCACAACCACACGTGTCTATGGGCCTACGCGGACCACTGCCCTCGGCCTAGGCTGCGCACGAGTGGGATCACAGATTTGGAACTGAACATCGGTAATTCAAGAGGAAGAATACATTTCTTCGCACGTACGGAGGGGCGTAAGAGGATGACACGTTGCAGTCCGGAGGGAACAGGATCAGCGTCACGGAGATGATTGAACACTGCCACTGTGTCACTAACTCTGTGCCTCGTGAGCCAATGACCCGTGGCTGTGGGCCACTGCTGACCGCTGCCTCCGGCCTACACTGTGGTCCAGTAGGTCACAGAGCCTTGATTTGGCATTCTTGGAGTTTACATATGTGTACCGGCATCATCGCAGACTGCATGCCCTCACAGCACCTGTGCCACTAAGTCTGTTCCCCGACATTCATGGACACTCACTGGTCGTACATTGGTGGCGTTTGAGTCTATGGACTTGGGGGTAGTTTTCATCCTCATGTAGCTGATCCCGAATTGTTGGTGCAAACGAGGGTTGCGCTTTCCACTCCTCCATTTGCTGCTTCCAGATAACATCAGACCTTCCGCATCATGCCCTGGAGGACATCTTTCACTGTCCCCCGAAACCCTCCGCAACATACACCTCGGACATTGATGGGGACCCGCTCAGGTCGCATGGCCCATCTGACTGCACCGCAAGTCACCGTCCCGTGGCTGGGTGCCTGTGCCGGCCGCAGTGCATCCGGGGCCACTAACTCTGTGCTGCTCTGGCCTGGGACCCCTTCTTCTGAGACATTGAATGGCCTCTGTAGAGATGGTCTTGGGGTCATCAACGCCATGTGTCTGTGGCCCTGCACTGTCCGCATCCTCCGGCTCCAACTGCGGTCCACCAGGGCCCACACATGGCATCGAGTCTTGACCGGCCCGGACGTCGCATCACCGCAGGAGGCACACGCCACCACCGCAAGGACCACCTTCAACCGCCATCTGCCAGAGTCGAAATGGTGGTCCTGACAGACCTAAGGAGTTGCTCAGACCTGTCGTGGATGCCATCATCGGCCTGATACCCTGCTCAGCACTCCAGGTGCCAGTGACTCAGTGCACCGCAAGCCATTGTCCGTTACTGATTGTGTTTTGTGCTGTTGTGAGGTTGCGCAGCAATGTCACCTCATGCAGTGGGGAAGACCTGGGACTATGATGAGGAAGATGTGTCAAGTGTGCGGAAGGGAGAGGGCACAGACAATGGGAGGGCAGGTGGCAACAGCCCCAAGGCAGGAATGCAGACTAGTGGGGTTGTCAAGCTACACACCGGGATCTATTGCTGGGTATTGCGCTGTGGACTGCGGATGCAACTGTCAACTCAGGCAGTGTGGGACACCTGGGATGTTGATGAGGAAGTTGATGCAGGTGTAACACACCCCACTGCATCTGCATCAGGGCTGACCCGAAGGGACACAAATCCTAGCAATTTCTTCACATGAGCGCGCTCTTCTCTAGTGCCCCTACCTCAGTGCACTGCAACTCAAGGAACGTCCAGACTGAATATTGGGTGACCTCTGTCCTTACTCCGGATCCCTCCATGTTGCTCTGCATTTGACTCTGTTATGCTGGTGTTTTCTGTTTCCATTGCACTGGTGTCCACTGTTCAGGTTGTTGGCAGCACCAAGCACTCCGTGCGGGCTGGCTTATACTCACCCCACACACATCCAGCACAGGCGTCACTGTACATGTGGCCCTGCCAATAAAGGGGCCGGGCGCACATGCCCGTAGCCAGTTCAACATGATATGTGCATGTGTCTCTGTGGAGGTGTGGGTCTCCTTTGTGGGGTGAGGGGGGTCCCTGAAGGGTATTGGACACCCACGTATGTGTTCTAGTTCGCATTCCATGGGTTCGGCAACACCCTCACCTGTTGGGCCACCTCCTTTTGGCGTTCTGTCACCTGGCATTGGGGTGCCATGTGTGGGTGGGTGAAGTGTTGTGAGGCAGCCGTGATTGCGGGTGCTTCATGCTGTGTGGTCTGTTGCAGGGTCTGGGTTCTCCTCTGAGTAGCTTGTCTGCCCTGGTCCTGGTGGTGGGTTGTGTGGGATGTCCATGGGCTGTTGCATGGTGTCGGTGTCTGGGCTGTGGTGTTCGTCTCGGGCATCACTGATGGGTTGTCTGTTCTGACCTGCTGGAGATGTTGTTTGTCCCTCTGCATTGTGAAGGGGAGGTGCATGTTGGCATTGTGTTGGCGCCTTGTTCTTGTCGACATGCAGACTGTGTGACGATGTACATTGTGACTGTTTGGGCGGTGGTCGCTATTTGAGTTGGGACAGTGTACATTTGGCCTACATGGCTGATGTGGGGTTGTAGGGGTAGATGTGCATCTCACAGTTCCCTGCTCTGTCCGATGGGATTGTTCTGTTACTGTGCCTGGTTGGACCCAGTTGTGTCCCCTGTTCTGCAGTGTGGGTGTTGCATTTTGTGCCACATTGTCATGGTATGTGCTGTGATTGCTATGTGTGTGTGCTGCAGTGTGCCACGGGGATGGGGGACATGTCCCTGGGTAATTGTGGGTGTGCAGTGTGTTACACCTCATTGTGCATGTGTGGCATTGTGCCCATCACCCCCGTCCCCCCAGTCCCTGTTGGATCCTCACCCTGTTGTTGTTGTGTCAGGTCCTGTCGGGCTGTGTCCGTACTCCCTACTCCTTGCACCCTCTCCACACTGATGACTGTGGCCTGGGTTTCCTCCTGCTCCTCCTGTGTCGCTGGACTGCCACCTCCTGTCGCCGTTGCTGCCTTCCTGTTGGCAGCGGGTTTGTACCTGGTTTAGGTTGTCAGGTCCTGCCGGCGCCTCTTGGCCTCCTGGATTGGCCTCCTGGGCACTGCGACTATATTCCAGGTGGTCTGCTTGTGGGTCAGTTGCTGGTAGTGTTCTGTCGCCTCCGTGGCCTTGGTCTTGTTTTCCTGCAGTCTGCACCCCGTCTTCCTCTCCCTTTTCTCCTTGGCCTTCCCCGACCCAGTTGTTCCTTGCTGGTGGTCTGTGGGGGTTGTGGGGTTCGCGTTGCCCTCTGCGCTGGGTCAGGGTGCATCCATGTTGCTACATGCTTTGGCTTGTTTCTGGTGTGTTGTGTCTGTGGTTTTTATGGTGCAATTTCCCGGCAGACGCGTGGGATTTGCTGGCCTGAGGCTGCTTTTCGCTACTTTTTGTACCGCGATTGGTCTCATCGCATGATTTCTCGCGTTCGCGTTTCGCATTTTTTCGGTGTGGCGTTGATTTTCACGCTGACATTTGACGCGTTATCTGGTGACTATCGCATGGTACCGCCTTGTTGTGAATTCCACGTTGACACAGGGATATTTTCCCGCGATAGGCTGCGATATTGAAAGTTGCGTTACGCTACTCTTGCGGTAGTTATCACACGTTCTTGTGAATATACCCCTCTGTATTTCTCAAGTAGCTGAAATGCTGATTTCACCGTGTCTTACACAAAAAAACCAAAGTTAAAATTTCTTAACGTTTGCCAAACTTTGAATCTGTCTTGACTGGTGGATTGTCTACATCTGCACACACATCCCCCTCAAGATAGTGATATGAATAGTATATCTTTGGACTAAACTTATACGGGATTCAACACCTTCTCTCATCAGATCTTGACTCTACAACACTAAACCCATCAGCAAAGGGACAACTTGAAAGACAAGATTAAAAGGTGGTGATCCCTTTTTAGGAGCAAATACTTGTTTGATTACAAGTCAGATGAAAATTGTGTCCATAGTTTCCCTTTGTGATTTGTGACAGGTACAGTCTACCACAAATCAAATGAGCAACTTGTGCAAAATGCCTGTTTGTAAACCCTGGAACAAGAGAATTCATATGCAATTTGTGCATAATCGCCTATTTGTAGGTGTTAAACACAGAATCAGGTAATTTACACTTGTAATTGGCACCACAATTGTGATTGGGCCCCAAAAAGTCTACTATCTTTTCCATCTCCACCACCTCCTTTCCAATACAGTCTAAATCCCTACACCTTTGTTGTACCCAAAAAGATCTGGACACATCCATCCATCATCTCCCAAGAAACACAGATTAACACAGTTAAAGTTTCTTTAAAAAGGCCTGCCAAATCCGGAATCTGTTTTTACAGCCTCTCATGGTTCAGCCTTTGTTAAGGCTAAAACACACTTGACATTGCCATGCAACTACGACTGCAAAACTTTCATCCCGCCCTCCTCACCTTGCAAGCAAAAATTAGATAACCCAATTTAGGTTGCTAAAGACTCCCTAGCTTTTATTTCTTAACATCCAAGCGTCCTTAATCAACTGTAAAATTGACCCCACCTATTCACTCAATTCACTTGTTCCCTCTCTGTTCAACATTTTTATGGAAATATTATTTCTTTACTACTTTACCCCACCTCCTCTAGAATTTAAAGAATCCCCATCTCCCACCTACCTCACCAAAAATGTATAACAATGTGAGAACTAATATTGGGCACTCCAGGTGAACAGAATGTCCCTAGGGTTGTGCTTTTATGTGGGTTGGGATTTGTGGTGGCCAAACGAAACATAGCCAGGATGTGGGGTCAACAACCGATCCCGACAAAATGGATGTGTCAAACAGACATTAATATGTGCTTAGAGGCCAAAAGGGTGGTATGCGAGGCAAGAGCTGTCCCCGAAAATTTGATAAGGTTTGAGGGTAACTGGAGAACTTATTGTGAGTTAGCTGGAGAGGAACCAGTATCATCTACAAGTGGAACATGTATACTGGGTCCTTCTAAATCCAACTAAGTGAATTACAAAATAAAATATTTAAAAGTAAAAGGTCTGAGGTGGATAATGATTTGAAGTATCAAGCTCGGTTTGTTGGGCTTGATCGAGACGTAGCAAATTTTGAATTATACGCAGTACATGATACGAACCACTGTACTATGTGCAACAATTTTTTTTTTTAAAGAAAATTAATAAAAACTGTTGAAAAGCAATGTGAAAACTACTTCTGCACAACCAATTTGCATATTTAAATTACGAATCACTGGTGAACCTTTAGGACAATGCAAATAATGATCAACACATTGCAAAGGAGGTTTGAGGATTCATAATACAGTAGCAAAAGATCAGATCCCCTCTCGGTAAATAATGTATGTCTATTTCAACCAGGCTTAAGACAGAAATGTTACATGAAAATAAAAATATATTTTATTATTTATGTCTTATTGAAGGGGAAACTATTTCTCTACTAGGACCTGTCCTCTTGGTAAACCGAAAAAATCATATATTTTAATCTGACTTCATAAAAGCAAATTTTGTAAATTTGGGGGGGGAGTGTTTCTATTTCAGGAAGCACTGAAAAAACACCTACCTTTTTCTTGATCATGCCGAATTTCACTGTTGAGAGTTGGGGGGAGGCAAATGGTCTTCTTTTTGCTTATGAGACTTTGAAAGTGTCCCACAGTTGTTCAGCTGGAGGAGATTTGGAGGAATTATAATAGAGAGATCTTGATTTCTAATAGGAACAGCAAAGGTTAAAGCACCAGACTACAAAGATTAAAAACCAGACATTGCATAACGACTCCCATACTATAGTTCAATTTCTGGGCTTCAAAATGTACTTACTTTCTTACTCACTTTTCAGCTGCATTTAGGAGTTTCAAAACAGACTCGGATATGCAGTTCCTTCTACTTATGCCTTGGGCTACGGAGCCTGTTTAACTCTGGAGCAGCCTGCAAATAAAAATAAAACGGAGAGGACTTGGGTGACAACCTGATCCCAGACATGCTGTGCATTTAAGGAGACTCCAACCTGCCATTATGCACAAGGGTATGCTAACCGAAAATGCTTCCAGAGAAGGCATAATTATGCTTGCCCCACCCAAGAAAAAAGCATTCTGCTTTGGTGACCATATCTAAAAGTTGGTCATGATGTTAACTAGGTCTTGTTTTGCTCTGATTAAGGTATTACCATTGTTTGCCAGCTTCAAAGAGCATTGACCTCTGTTATTTACGTGTATCACAATAATGACCCAGAGCTAAAGGAGTCTAATGAGGACACAAACAAATGAGAGTGGTTAACAGTGGGCGGAATATGGATGATGTGGATATTAAAAAGCATCCTTAAAATTTCACTGAACAAAGGCAATACAAAATCTCCATCTGTCTCTGATTGCTTCATGGCCTTCAAATTGAACTTAAAATACAGGCGACCGCATTAGATTGTGCACGCAATCTAAGCATTCTAATCTGCTGAGTTAATAAGACAAAAAAAAACAAAAGATAGCATTGTTATTATCATTATCATCATCATTACAGGAACGTTTAGTGAATGCCTTTGGCAAGGGAATCCCTGTCAGTGTGCACAAATTTCTCCCACTGCACACATCTGCCAACCTGCACAGGGCCGGACTGGCCGTAGCGGGCACCGGGCATTTCCTCGGTGGGTCGGAGGTATTGGGCCGGTTTTGTGGCCGCGGGCCACTTTTCTTACAGGGGGCCAGTTTTGCAGCAGTGCTGCAATATCAACCCCCTGTTAGGAAAGCGGGAGCGGTGCTTCGTGGCTACCACCCCAAATTTTGGGGATGTTAAGGAGTGGATTAATCTAATATAGAGCAACTCTGTCAGTAGGTTAATACACAAACAACAAAGAGATAGAGGAATCCAGAGGGACAGGCACGTTTTTTTATTATTTACAAGAGCATGTGGCATGTGAAGTTTATGACATCCTTATGCGCTATTGTTTTTCCTCACCACAACATAGATATAACATTTTTTATGAACTGCAATAACGACAACATTGTAGCTATGCCTTTGTACCTATGCAGAAAACTATATGTTGGAATGACAACACAAAAAATCAACTGAAAGGTCAAGGAACACAGGAGGAGCATAAGCTGTGCACATTTTACTACTAGGCTGGTAACTCAATACTGGTAAAAATCTGACTGCTGCTCATGGACGATTCTTGCAAAACTATGACCTATAGGTAAATCAATATCACAAGGATGGATGTTGCTCCCACGTGAACAAAGATAGACACTTAAGCTCAAAACATGAAACAGGGCTTAACAACTTAAATCGAGTGGCTAACTATCCAAGGCAAATGAAGCAGAAAGAATAACAAGCAATTACCCTAATGGGTTCTTGCAGTTTTAAGAATCACTGACTAACCTGTGACCACAACAGGACACACATGAGGGATTGCTGACAAACAGAATGAATCGGTGAAAATCAGATTGACACCTAGGACTATCCAAACCATGTCTTGGTCTATGAGCACAAAAAGTCCAACACAGGCTTAAAATCATGGTAAATTACTTGCATCCTTTCTTGATAGACCAAACAAAATGGACAGTTTTTCAATAATTCAATATACGTATCAAATTACCACAAGAGAGTTTGCATATGTGAGTTCACTTAACTACTCGCAGAAGCATATCAAGAACAGAGGCGAGACTAATAAACCTTTGTTGTTTTAATGTTGTAGGGCAGGGGTTTGAATAAAATCACAAAACCTAGCCAGACAAAGTTTAGGAGCTAGTGTTGTTTGTTTCTACCCTCTGCATTTTGGGTGCGATAAAGTACACAGTAACAGCTTGTGTACAAATTTTGAAGCAGCAGTACCAGAGTACACAATTGGGCTCACAAGTGGTGTAGGAACTAGATAAAGAACTCCACTTTAAATATTTACTCTCACGTCCCCCATCTCTTAAAAAGAAGCCTCTCTGGAACTTATCCTATGAAAGGAAACCAAAGACATAGTGGGATACCAGCTGCTTCAACCAACTCTCCCCAGCAGAATGTGATTGAGGGTGTTCCTCAGAGCTTAAAAATTGAGCTCTCCTTTGATGTATTAAAGTAATGAGTAGTAAGCACACATCTATATTAAGTTTTGGAGTTTGGTTTTTAGAGACTCCAAATGGGAAAACTACATTCCGAAAGCCATATTTGAGTATCTAATATATTTTGCCAGTCCTAGTTTTTCAACCAACAGCCCTCAAACTTTGTTGGCCCAGAAGTATAACTGAAAATGTGAAACTACAAATCCCAGCATGCATAGAACTGCTGTCTGAAAAAAACATGATTGGTTGGAGAGCATTCCATGGCTTAGGGCTGGCATACAGGCACATGCCTGACAGATACCAGAAAGAGATACTATTTATTTCCAATTTAAATATTTTTTTACATTATATTAATTGTATATACATTTTTAAAAAGTCCAAATAATTTAGTTTATTTTACATGTTTTTGCTGTGGGGTGTTATTTTAAATCTGTGTCTCCATTTCTTTCTGTCGGAGTACGTAGCTGTACTAGTTGTTGGTAATGAGTGGTGCTGGACTTATTCCTGGGTCTTTTTTGCCTGTAGTAACTTTACACTCATAGAGTTGACTCTATCCCCTGTTGTGGGGAGTGGAGGCATGTAAGTCTGCACTTTGGAGTACATTTACACTCAGAAATGGTGAATATCCAAGAGTAGTAAATTTAATCCAAAGGGCAATATTACATTTACTTGTGTAGATTTACTCACATGGAGATTTACCTTTGTAAATAGATCCTTTCTTTATATGCTGAGATTGTATGGCTTACAAATAGGCTAATTATTACTATCATGCACTACTCACTGTTTGCCTTTGAGGAAAATTAGGGGAAGAAAAATGGCCGTCAAATTGATTCTGCTTGTTTTGTTTAAGTAAAACTGCATGATAAAGAAATCTGAAATAGAGCTATTACAAAAAAGAGGGGATAATATCTCCAACCTCAAAAATGCACCAAAGCTGACATTTTTATTTGGCAACTATCTAGACCAGTAGTTCTTAACATTTTGACTTCTCTGGATCTCCACTTAATCACTGCTGGAAATCCAGGGACCCCCACTGAATCAATATTTAAATCAGGGGCTTCCTGCCGAGTCATTACTGGAAGCCGAGGACCCCAGACTAAGCAATTTTGATAATTTGAATAGCAACACAATTCACATAAATACAGAAACAAGCATTCATCAAACAATTATGCAAATGATGAAATATTTTATTTAATTCACAAATATAATACGCAAATGATAAAAAGATTTATTTAATTCACAAACAAATATTTAAAAAAATCAAAACAATTATTGGGAGGATTGGAGCTAAATTCAATTTAGGCCACCCATCTTCCATACTACATTCTGTTTGATGCACTAGCACTGGTCCCACAAATCAATCTGAGGATACTAACTTAATTTTTAGACCCCAATTCTAAATTCCTTCACATTTTCAGAACGTTTTAAAAGTTTCCGTTTCACATTTTGCTTCTTTATTTATATACACTTTAATAATCTATTAATATTAATTATATTTCTAAGCAGCTACGGACCCCAAGGGGTTCCTGGACCCGGGTTAGGAACTGCTGATCTAAAATCTACACAAAATGGGCCACACGTAAAGGGTAAGAAGCCTCTTCTCCCGCCTGAAGCTGCTGAGAGAAGAGGAGGGAAACAGAAGGCTTGTGTTGTCTTAGACGGCACATCTGGCAAATAGCCACCAGCCAACTAACGACAACTTCTGCTTCTTGTGGAGAGAGCAAATGCGTTCTTTTCTCTGTTTCATGTGCAAAGTGGCAGAGAGAGCTGAGATCCTTCAAAGGCCCTCACTGTAGAGATAATTAGGACTTAGAAAAAGGACTATAGTAACAGGAAGGGGCAAGGTCAAGCGTGACCACTGCTCACTTCGATGACCAAAGGAGCTGTCCGGTGTAGAGGGCCCCGGCAGCCATCTTGTCATTCAGCTTCCCATGAAACGTTGGTAGAGCACAGGAGTACCTTTACAGAGGAAGAAAGGGAAAAAAAGAGAGAGGATTAGTAAACGAAAAGCAGGGTTGGTGGGGTGACCAAGAAGTGGCTATAAGAGGCAAATGTGTAAATGACTAGTGACAGTGTCAGAATGACAAGGGCAGGCATCTCAACTCTACAGACAGGACTCAATAACTTGCTATGGTATGGCCAATTTTGGGAGATCAGTGTTTGGGGTACAAACCCACATGGATACACACATTGATTAAAGGAAGCAATAAGGCTGTAGGATCATCTTTTAAGGCTTCATTATACCATGCTTAGACTTGCATGTCGAAAACGTAATTAGATCTGGTGCACATTCCTGCCTTGGTTTCACTTTTAGCAGTTTCCCATAGGCTGAGAAACCAATGTGGACAAAAAGTGACTTACAGAAACGTGATGGAATGCAAAAATGTATTTCGGTTACAATCAACAAATTATTATCTGTGCCCATGGGTATGTTGTTCCAATTCGGCAATAACACCAAAGCTGGCATAACACCAAATTAGCTGAAACACAATGAAAGCGCACATCTTGTGAAGCCTAAGTATTAAATATTGTAACAATAACCTGTGATGTCATTTACATGACTACAGAAACAACCCAGAATTGTAGTAAGCCTCATTATGACACAGGTAAACATAGTTCACACTCCTGTGCACATTTTTAAACCAGCCTTTGAGATTACTACATACCAACTCACTACAAGAAAAAGCAAAGTAGTATTTTAAAAGCAACACACAGAAAATTGTGTCAAAACATGTGGAACAGCAGCAGCACTTTCTGATTTAAAACAGGAAAGTTTATAGCTCTTTGCAGTAAATCAGAATTTAACGTTACTATAAAACACTAAAGCCAAAAACCTTATTTTGAGAGTGAATATTTGAACTCACAAAAGATCACTTTTAGTTTAACAAACAACTAAATTAACTGAAAAAGAATGATGAACTAAATCTGTTGAACTTTAAATAACAGATCGTGAACAAACTACCTAATATATGTGCAAATGCCTTACACTGAAGATGGAAATTGGGATATTTGTAATGTAAAAATAGATTAGAAATAACATTTTAAAATGTAAGAAACCAGGGTAATTAATTTGCAATGTATGTCCTGTATTGATGAACAAGTTACTTACCTTCGGTAACGTATTATCCTGTAGAGACACAGTCTAGCCACAGATTATTTAACTTTTTAATTCTCCCTAGGTGTCAGATTGGATCCAGACATTTTTCAGCAGTACCTCTGGGCGACGTACGACTCCATGATGCTGTAGAGTCTGGTTGTGAAATTAGTGGAGCCATAGAAGTCCCCTTTGGCGCGTTTTTATCACTTGTATTGGAAAAACTTGAGCCCATCTTTCTAGGGGGCGATTGAGTCCGAAATAAGGAATTTGAAGGACACAGAGACCACATATTGCTCCCCACCACCACTGGTGCCCCTTCCCTCTCATCCTCGGAAGGTGGTGCGATGCAGGTGTATCCTACAACTGCAATTCCTGAAGATAGGGCCGTCAACCGCAGCTGCCCTGCTGGCAAAACCAGGAGGAAGGGAACACCCCTTAGTGGAGCCAATGACTGGGCCAAAGAGGAGCAATGAATGGGTGAGAGGGGAGCTGCGCCCAAATGGGAAACTGAGACAAAGTCATCTCATTGCATTTGCCCCCAGGTGCATGCCCCTAAGTTGCCATATTGACCAACGAAACTAGCTTCGGCAAGGGGGCTGAGGAATCCACTATACAACTAAAAAAATAAAGTCTTACATTAGCTGTGTACCCATGCTGGCGTCTCTCCCTTGGACACCCAGCACATATTAATGATCAGAAGGGTGGATTGGGGGGGGGGTCAAATCGTATGAGGTGATTGTGTTATTAATTTTAGGGGCCCCTCCATTGTTTCCAACCTTGGGCTGGACTTGTCCTGCAGTCCGTGCCAGCTGTTCACCAAAGCTGGCCATGGGAGGAAGGTTTTGGCCAGTAGAGAAACCCTGCCACAACAGAATTCCCATCCGTACTAAATGAGATTGATTGATACCACATTGACCTGAAAGGCCATGATAGCACTGGGCCTTGAAAGCACCAGCAATAGTGTTAGCATCGATGGGAACAGGTTTGTGCCCCTTGACCACGAGCACGATTCTCCTAGGGATGCCCGCGGGAATACCCCAGGTCCAGATTATGCTCTACTCTCCACTAGTGCAATACAACACCTTACGACTGGCGCGACTGACAGCCCTGTCCAGCACTCTTCCTCTTCTTTGTTGCAGACCCTATTGCTAAGTTGGAATATTGTGGGAATCAAGGGTAAGTTGGGGGATCCTGATTGGGGTACCTTCGTCGAAGGTCACGACATATGCATATTCCAGGAGACATGAGCACTAGATCAAGTGCATAGGTGTGGCTACAAAAGCTATAGTGTTCCAGCTATCAAATCTAGTGCTAGGCGTTCTTCTGGTGGTTTACTAGTATTGGTCCGCTCCTCCATTGCCTATGAAGTTACGCCCCTTGATGTGGATTCCCCTGACATTCAATGGATAATCCTCTCCCGTCCCAACTCGCAGGCCCTCATGAAATCAACATCTATAGTCGGAGTAACAGTTACAAGCAGGAATCAAAAACGCTACACCTATTGGATAGTGTGCTAGGTGATCATTTGAGTACTTACCATGTGGTCATAGCAGGGGACTTCAACTTCACTTTTGAGCCGAACAATCTGGATTGTAATCTGACCAGAGATGAAAATCTCATGTGAGGGATCCCAGACCTCACTCTTTCCATTAGGAGGTACCTTTCCAGAGCGGCGCTCCAGGTTGTGGATCTCACTCTATCACACGGAATACAATTGTGCAGTGGGCGATCCCCTTCCGATCATTTTTTTGCAACAACATTTGGACGAGGCCTTTACACTAGCACAGTTGACTTTATCTTTTTGAACGTGAGGCGATGGCATAAGCTGATTACAAGACTGTGGTGGAGCGAGCGTGACCACAATCCCCAGTCACTAAGACTAAAATAATCAATAATCCGCTTTCGTTTGGTGGCCGCTGAGCACGATCCTTCGCAGCTCGTGGCCACCAACAACAGGAGGAATGTGAAATTGAGTTCCTCTCCCGAGGGAATCAGGGCCCTGTACGCAATCCTGGACACCCATATGGGCGATAGATCTGCACTACTGAGGAAATAATGAGGTGATACTAGTGGGGCACTACACGGCATTTGCCAAGTTGAGGAATCTGCTCACCAAGGAGTAATGGGGGGGGCCCAAATATACAACAGACAAAGTGCGGGTTTCATTGCCCTTACACAAAGGTAAACCTCCTCCATTCTATAAAAGGAGGGGACATGCAGGCTATAAAGGCACATAGGGCCACCTATCGCAATTGTATAAGAGAAGCTAAAGAAGCCTGGGAGGATGGCATCTGATCTGACTTCCTGGACGCTGCTTTAGCTAACGACCAGAAGAAATTCTGGGCTTTGGTTAGTAACAATGACGGGAGGCTAGGTAGTCCTGCTGAAACATCTATCCTACCTTGCAATTGGGTTGCCCATTTTGGGAATTTGTATTCTTCCACCCTCACACCCGAGCCCATTTCTGAGTGCCAGGGCCACCAGAATGGAGGGCTACAACTACCTCCCCCCCCCAGCAGCTTTTACTATGGAGGGAACTGAGCGTTCTGTGGCTTTATTTAAGCCCAGGAAAGCCCCGGGCCTTGATAAAATCCCTGCAGCTGTGTTTAAATCAGATCCTGGGGTGTGGGTCCCCTATATTAATGTGGTCTCCAATGCCATCGTAATGGAGGGCGCGATCCCTCCATCGTGGAAGGGATCAGAGATTGTGCCTAGCTTTAAAAAGGGGGATCCTAGTGTGTCCTCCAACTACCGCCCTCTTAGCCTAATTGATAATATGCAAAAAATGTTCTGCAAGTAGGTGCTAGGGTGGTTGTTGGGGTTGAGTGAGGAGAAACAATTCTGGCACTCCTCTTCGCGGACGACACGTTGTTGTTGTCCAAAACAAGGAGGGGGTTAAAAAACTTGATTGATAGTTTCAACCAATTTTGTGGGGGCTTCGGTCTTAAAATTAATGCATCCAAGACCAAATACATGATCTATATTATAAGAGGTAGAGCAAGAGGGGTTATCAAGGTGGGACCTGAAATACTGGAAAGAGTCTGGGAGTTTGACTATTTGGGTATCAGGCTGGATGATACCGGAGGCTGGGACTTGCAGATCACCAAGAGTACTTTAATTGTGAAACACCGAGCTGCAGCTATCTCTAAATTTGCCCAAAAAAGCAGTCTCCTGTCCATACTGCAATTGAAATTTATAAAGCCCTAGTTAGGTGGACATAGCAAAACCAAAGGGGATGATGGACGGAGTGTTGAACATTGCAAGCACTCACCCCCAGTCAACTGATCTGGGTTTAATCCATCATCATTCTTTAGCTCACTCCGCCACCCCAGTTCAGACATGGCCATATGCAAATCAGTCTGACCCTGTGCCTCATGGGAACAGTCCAGCCCGAACTGCCAAGCCATGTCTTCCCTGGACCGGAAACAAGCATCCTGGGACCGGTTTCTGGCTTACAGCCGTCATCAGCCAGGCTATCTTGAATCCAGTGGCAAAGTGCTCTCCATGCCACTGGAATCAAGCTATCCTGGCTGAAGAGGGGTGAAACCCCGAAACCAGTCCTAGGATGCTTGTTTCCAGTCCAGGGAGGACCTGGCTTGGCAGTTCGGGCTGGACTGTTCCCATGAGGCACAGGGTCAAGACTGATTTGCATATGGCTGGGTTCAAACTGGAATGGCATGGTGAGCAAAAAACGATGGATTCAGGCCCAGATCTCTGTACTGGGGTGAATGTATGACATTGTTCTGCATTCTGTCCATCAACTGTTGTTTTTGTATTTGTCACCCCGAGTGGGACGGGTATGCCCAGACGTGGGTCCCGTGCTCTCCATGCCACTGGAATCAAGCTATCCTGGCTGAAGAGGGGTGAAACCCCGAAACCGGTCCTAGGATGCTTGTTTCCAGTCCAGGGAGGACCTGGCTTGGCAGTTCGGGCTGGACTGTTCCCATGAGGCACAGGGTCAAGACTGATTTGCATATGGCTGGGTTCAAACTGGAATGGCATGGTGAGCAAAAAAACGATGGATTCAGGCCCAGATCTCTGTACTGGGGTGAATGTATGACATTGTTCTGCATTCTGTCCATCAACTGTTGTTTTTGCATTTGTCACCCCGAGTGGGACGGGTATGCCCAGACGTGGGTCCCGTGCTCTCCATGCCACTGGAATCAAGCTATCCTGGCTGAAGAGGGGTGAAACCCCGAAACCGGTCCTAGGATGCTTGTTTCCAGTCCAGGGAGGACCTGGCGTGGCAGTTCGGGCTGGACTGTTCCCATGAGGCACAGGGTCAAGACTGATTTGCATATGGCTGGGTTCAAACTGGAATGGCATGGTGAGCAAAAAAACGATGGATTCAGGCCCAGATCTCTGTACTGGGGTGAATGTATGACATTGTTCTGCATTCTGTCCATCAACTGTTGTTTTTGCACTAGTTAGGTGGACAGCACTATATGGGGTGGAATTATGGGGCAACTGTAATACTAGTGCCTTGAGTACAGCTGAAATCATCTTCTTCTGGGCCTTTTGGGCTTAGGGAAGGGCACGCCATTGGCCCCTCAGCTCACAAACTCGAGTTGAGGCCTATAGAATATGTAAAAGTGATACCTCCTCGATTGTGGTTGTAGCTATCTCTGAATTCTTGCACATAGCTTGGACAATAAGAGCTAAAGCACTAGGCCCTGTACAAATAGCTACGCCCAAATGATCTTTGCACAACTCTGATCTACAGGGGATTCTAACTGTTCGATGATGTACTCTATGTGATTTCACTTCATAATATTTATTATTGATGTTTTAACAGTTTTTATATGCTTTAATTGGTTATTATGTATTGTTGATGATGACACTGATGTCTCGAACTATCAATAAAATGGGACAGATTTCCAGCAAGCTGTGCTGAACCTTCATTGTGATATTTGAAACCAGGTTTTGTGTTCACACTCTTGATATTTGGTTTTATGTTTTTGAGTCATGAGTTGTGTCAAGGACACGTATTGTGTGCTCGGAACACACTTTACACCCTGCAAAAAATGTTCATGAGTCTGAAAGAGTAAATAAACTTGCAGGTACTGTATATATGTACACATGATTTTGGAGAATAGTTTTGCTTAGGGGGAGGATTACATTTTGTCATGGGAATCTTATGACTCTCTAGAGTGCAATGCTGAGGGCACCCTCGGGGGTTTAGCCATTAGCAGTCCGGGTCCTATTAAGCTTACATCCTCCTAAACTCGCAGGTGACATTGTTTTTCCCAAACACCTGCTTCCCTTGTTTAATAATAAGCACATTTGTCCCAATCTGTTTTTTATTTTTTGGCAATATCTCCACTGATGGCGGACAGTTCCATGAAGTGCCCAGTTGTCCAGCCACCAGTGGGCCAGTCAGTATCTTGATGTGTCACATCTGCCCCCAAATTCAACTCAGTGCCATGGCGTGCTCTAGTATTCCTCCATTTGCCAGGCAATCTCATGGTGAACCACAGCTGCCACCAAATTTCATTCAATGATATGCTGAGCTCAGTTCTCTCTCAATAAGACCAGATCGGGAGGCCGCTCCTTCTCCTTCCTCGCGGCCAAAGCATGGAACGCCCTTCCGCTCCACCTCAGACAGACAACATCTCTCCCCATCTTCGCAAGAAACCTCAAAACCTGGCTCTTCGACAGACCCCCTCCTTGATGGATGGAACCTGCACCCCCCCCACCCCTAGCGCCTTGAGACCCTTACGGGTGAGTAGTCGCGCTTTAACAAACCCCTGATTGATTGATTGATTGATTGAATAGGTGAGTAATGTCATGATGCACCACAGCCGCTCCCAATTTCCAGTGATTGCCGTGGCTTTCCCTAGATATTTCTCTATATGCCAGTCAGTGCCATGACGTGGCCCAGTTCTCTCTTCATATGCCCGTCATTCAGTGCTTAATTTGTGCCGGTGGCTTCTGGTGCTGGACACAGGCAATTAGTTGTGAGTACTGGCTCTAGTGATAGTCCACCACATGGTGGCACTGTCTTTTTAAATTTTGAGATCAACACAACAACTGTGTTTATTAAGTCAACATACACGGAAAATGAATAATACCAGCCTCGCACGCCATTATTATAGCTTTGTGTGGACTGATATAGTCTGAATTGTCACACTTGCAGGAGTGCGATGGTTAGGTGTTATGTTGGTACTGCCATTGGCAGGGTATGGGTGGTGCAGGCTGCAGTGGCCTTCTAAAAAGGGCCCTGGCACTTCATTTTTTACAAATTAAGCACTGCCATGATTACTAAGACTTGCCCTGGTCATCTCTCCTTATGCCCGCCAACATCATAATGTGCAATGCACTGCTTGGACAGCTTTCACCTTCTAAACTCAGACAGTTAACCCATCCTGTTCACAAACTCTTGGCCAACTAATAGCTACTTCCGGTTTTCACAGTCCTGTTCCCCTCACAGTACAGGATTATATAAAGCAAGATCACTTTTCTGGGTAAAGGGAACGAGCCATAAACCCTAAAGAACACATTGTTATAAAAAACAATAATCTGAATGTGAAGCATGAAAACCGGTCATTCCATTTCTGTTTTTTGAATATGAACAGTTAACTTTCCCTTAGTCTACAGAATCAACAAATCATCCTGAATTTGCCTCAGACTTCCCCACTTTCAAGTTTGACTTTCTCTCAACAGCCCCTGACATCGCAATGTTTAGGAAATACAAGGTAAGAATGGGCTTGCCTGTCTGGGCCAGCATTCCTTCACCCTGGGCTTGGACCTAGAGTTCTGTAACTCTAGTCAATCTTCCCAGACACATGACTGGACGCTGCTTATCATGGCACAGATCATCAGCACAAGTGACTGACTACTAGATACCCTGTCCTCCCCAATCCTACCATATGGGTGGACTATCTAGCAGTTGCATTCTCCACCTTCCCCCACTCTTACAGACCCTTTCTATTAGTAAGGAAAAGGTACATACGGTTATAGAAACACCACTGAATGGAACGTGGTGGCACACAAACCTAGCATCTGGTTCCCCTCACGTAGCTAAATAGGCCATATCCACAGATATAGGAGAGGATGTGGTCTCACGGCTAGACTGCCGACTTTGGATCTGGGAAACCAATGTTCGAGCCTCGGGGTCGACTCCACATCCTGTGATTCTGGGCAAATCACTTCATCACCCCGTGACTACCAAAAAAAAAAAGAATGTGTCCTTGTGTAACGTAACTGGTGCTCATGTAAAGCGCTCCAATACCTTCGGGTCGAGTTCGCCCTATATAAATCTGCCCAAAAACAAAAATGTGACTTTGTTCAAAGCTTTCCTGAAGGCTACATTTAACTCAATCATTACCAAAAAAATATCAACTGGTCCTGCAAGAAAAAGCCAGTTAAATCGTTCATTCAACTCCTGCTCCATAGATCTCTTCAGAAGCCTTGCATCTGGTCTGAAAGCAGCCTATTGACAGAAACTAAAGTGTAACAGACAAAGCAGACACATAGTACACAAAGTGTACCATAAGATATCGCTTCTCTGAAAGACTCCTTCCACATCCCAGGTATGTTCAGGAACCCTTAAGCCTTGAAAATATCAGTTATCTCCACATAATCAATCAAAGCAACTCAGGTCCACCTGACCATATTGTTGAGCTCACAGATGGGCCCTGTCCAACCACACTTGTTAAAGTATTGGCCAACACCTGGCCACTGACATCAGCACCAAGCCCTCAATAATAGGGGTGACACCTCTGCTTTAACCAGCCTCTTCTTATTACAGGGTCAAAGACCAATATAATCTTCAACCTGCTGCTCCATTCAGACCTTATAGACAGGCTGTTGTTTAACAGCTCAGATACTTCCACCAAGGTGACAATGTTCTAGACTCGGAATTGACCACAGGTTGCTCCATCGTAGGTAGGGCACTGAGTTAATCCTACTCTCTGTAACTGGAGATCAAGTTTCATATGATAGTTTGATATCATGCCAATAAAGCAATACAAACAATTCATATTCTGTACTATACCATAAAATTAATAAACATCATAATACTTAAAACACCCAATTCATGAATAAATAGAATAGTCCTCATCATTCTGTAAATAGGCACCTATAACTATATGCAACTCATAACTACTAGCCATTCTGAAACCACAAACTGGAATTTGCATACAATATGACACAATATCACATTATTACTTTTTTTAAATTGCTTTTGTTAAATCACTATTATAGCGGGCTTGTAAAATTCTGATAACAGGGAGTAACAAACCTCTTCTTATTTTATTTGGAAAAAATGAAACTGTGCAAAGTGCAATTATATGAGGTAGAAACAGTAAGGCGCCTTCACAACTCACACTTAGGGGTCGATTACGATGCGGCCCGTAAAGGCTCCGACCACAGGGCTGCATCATAATGGGCCGCTCCGTTTACTTTCCGACCACCTCATTATGATGGAGGCGGTCGAAAAGTAAACCGGCCAGTCATTCCGACTGGCTTCTGACAGGCTGGGAGAGCCCGTCCACCAGTCGGAATCCGGCTAGTAATCTCAAGGGCGAGCCTTTCCGCCCTTGAGATTGCGATGCACGGTTTCCGAAATAGTTTCCATGCAGGGCCTGTCCAACATGGAAACCATGTCGGAAAGCGTGTTTGGGGGCCCCCAGCAGGGCCTCCTTTGGTGCACGGCCTCCGGTTGGAGGCCGAGGGGGCACCTATGGTGCCCCTTGTTGATCCATGCACATTGTGGCAGGCAACCTGTGGCGCCTGCCATGGGGTGCAGGGATGAACTGCACCTCCCTTTCCTCAATGGGAGCTTGTGTTACGGCCGGGTTACGGCCGTAACACGAGCTCCCATTGAGGAAAGGGAGTATGCGACTGAACAGTGCTTGGTCGCATTGAAATGAGTCGGTTGGGACCGCCGACGGTGTGTCGGTCGGTCCCAGTACCAAGTCGGTGTCTGGCAGAAGCGATTCCGTCGACATCAAAATAAGCCCCATAATGTTCTATAATATACCATAAATTTAAAAATGCAATAGAAAAATTCTTTAAAGAGTGAATCCGTAATTAAATAGATTGTTCCTCAACACCTTGTATATACATCTCTATCTATGGCAACTCAAAGCAACTAACCGTTCAGAAACCACAGACAGGAATTTCCCTACAGCATTACACAATCTCATGTTATTACATTATAAAATTGCTGTCATTAAATCACTGATATGGCAAACCTATAAAATTCTAAAAACGGGAAGTAGCAAGCTTCTTCTTATTTTATCTAAACATGTGCAAAATACAATTATATGAGGTACAGACAGTGAAGCATATTTACAGAAAGGGCAAGAACAACTGTCTGCTTTGACCTGGCTAACCAACCTCCACTTTATGAAGGCTGGGGCCAAATATGGCTGCATGTGCCCTCCATAATCTGATTCTGGGTCTTATTTTTTCACGCCTCCTGGCACTGGATAAAGGCTCCCTGCGGCAACCGCATCGTTGGACACACATGGGCGGGCCAGTCTGCACCCATCAGAGCCCGGAGGAGGCTGGGTTGGGTCACCTGTCTTTTGCCTGATTCCAGCTTAAGGTACTGGGCCTGCCCCCCTGTCCTGCCCCCTGTCCCTGCACTGTCCCTGGCCCTGCCCTGCCTGCTGTCCTTGGTCCTGGGCTGCCTGGTGTCCTTGCACTGCCTGCTGTCCCTGCGCTGCCTACTGTCCCTGTGCTGCCTGCTGTCCCAGTGCTTGCTGCTGTCCCTGTCCCTGTACTGCCTGCAGTCCCTTATCTGCCTGCTGTCCCTATGCCTGAACTGCCTGCTGTTCCTGCTCTCCCTGGTGTCCTTGTCCTTATGCTGCCTGCGGTCCCTGCACTGCCTGCGGTCTCTGCACTGCCTGCTGTCCCTGTCCCTGCACTGCCTGCTCTCCTTGTGCTGCCTGCTGTCCCTGTGCTGCCTGCAGTCCCTGAGCTACCTGCTGTCCCAGGGCTTCCTGCTGTCCCTGCGCTGCCTGCTGTCCCTGTTCCTGCACTGCCTGCTGTCCCTGCGCTGCCTGCTGTCCCTGCACTGCCTGCTGTCCTTGCGCTGCCTGCTGTCCCTGTCTCTACACTGCCTGCTATCCATGTCCCCTGCGCTGCCCATTCCAGGTCCTTGCCCGGTGCCCAGGACCACTAGGACCACAATGGAGGCCATGTAGAGGACCGTTGCCAAAGCGCCAATGGTTGGATAACCCCCTGCACCAGGACCCCTGGCCCTCTTGCCACCAGACGGCACACCACCAAGGAACTTCTGGCCCTGGACCCCGGACACCGAAACAACAATTGCGTCTCCTCCTCCCCATGATCCACCAAAGGACCCTTCACCTGAAGACACTGCCACTTTTACTGCGACACAGCCTACGAAAGATCCCACACCACAAGACCAAGAACACGCCGCAGTCACTCTGCAAACATGCCATGGACATTTGGGACAACATCACCACCCTCTCCACAGACGTTGCCTTCATCACCAAAACGTGACAACACGCATCCTCGAACCCGGACATCACCACCGGCACTCCCGAAGGCTACAAGATGATACACCGAAACTGCGCCAACAAACAAGGCGAAGGCAACGGCATCATCTTCAAGGTAGCCATCGGATGCACCATTACCCAACGACAACCCCAAACCTCTCATGGAACACCTCAACTTCCTTCTACAAACTGACGTGAAGACCACAATAAGAGGCATCCTCGCCTACAGACCTCAGGACCCCGAGCAACATTCTGTGAGGTAATCCCCAACCTCATCGGCCCCCTGCAATCGACTCTCACCACTATGTTCTACTCGGTGACCTCAACTTCCACATGGACGACCCCAACGACGCCAACTCCATCACCCTCCTGGAGAACCTCAACAACATCGGTCTCACCCAACTGGACACCAAACCAATGCACAAAGCCGGACACACACTCAACCCCATTTTCACCTCCAGTGACAGAATCAAATTCAGCCACATCAGAGAACTCACCTGGACTGACCACACCATCGTACACTTCACCATCCCTGATACGCAGCACACTATCACCAGGCATCAGATCTCCTCCTATCGCAGCTGGAGCAAGGTCACCGAAGCTCAGTGCTCACAGGCCCTCACCACCTCCCAACCTGAGGCATCAACAAACCTCGATCACTGACAGAGTTGCTCCACTGAAACCTACAAAATCCAATAAGACCTTCAAACATGCCAGCTGGTACACCCCAGAACTCAGGACCACCAAGCTCAACTGCCACCAACTTGAGGAACGAAGGCGCACCACCAAGAACCCTGCCGACTAAGCAGCTCACAAAACAGCCCTTAGCAGCTATCACTGGCACATCAGAGAAACCAAAAAAGCAGCCATCACCACCTGCATGGACTTTGCGGCCAACCACACAAAGTGACTCCCTCTCAGACTACTTCCAAAGCAAGATCACCAACATCTACAATACTTTCAACCTCCAATCCGCCAACTTAACCCCAACGACCTCAACCAGCCAGCGAACATCAGTAAAACAATTACCACCTGGTCTCCACTCTCCGCCCAGACCACCTCAGCCATCATGTCTTCCATCCACTGCGGGGCGCCCACCGACCCCTGCCCCCACCACTTCTACAACCTCGCAACAAACCCAATCAGCATGCAACTCACCAGCATCCACATGCACAATCTTCCCAAACAGATGGAAGCACTCAGACGTCAGACCCCTCCTAAAGAAAGCCTCCACAGACCCCAGTGATCTAAAAAATGATCATCCGATCTCTCTGCTCCTCTACCCGGCCAAAGTACTTGAGAAAGGCATTAACCAGCAGCTCACCAAATTCCTGGAACAAAACCACCTACTGGACGATTCACAATCAGGCTTCCGTACCAACCATAGCACTGAGAGTGCGCTGATTGCCGCCACAGACAACATCAGAACACTCCTCGACCATGGAGAAACTGTGGCCTTTATCGTCCTCGACCTCTCCGTGGCTTTCGACACCGTCTCCCACAACACCCTCATCAACAGACTCCACAACATAGTCATAGAGCAAGACGCCCTCAAGTGGATTGCCTTCTTCCTCACAAGACGCACACAGAGCATCCGACAGCTCCCTTCACCTCCACACCCAAAGACAACAAATGCGGCGTACCACAAGGATCATCCCTCAGCCTCACCCTGTTCAACATCTACATGACCCCCCTCGCAGATGTCGTCAGATCCCATGGACTCAACATAATCTCCTACACAAACGACACTCAACTGATCCTCTTGCTCACCAAGGACACTTTCAATGCCTAAGCCAATTTCTGCAATGCCATGACCTCCTAGCCAAATGGATGAGAGACAACTGTCTCCAACTCGACTCCGACAAAACTGAAGTACTGATCTTCGGGAAAACCACCTCTACATGGGACCACAGCTGGTGGCCTGCAGAACTCGGACCTACACCCATACCGACCGACCATGCACGCAACCTTGGCATCATCATCAACAGCCAACTGACCATGAAACAACAAGTCAACACAGTCGCCTCCTCCTGCTTCCACACACTTCGCATGCCTTGCCAAATCTTGAGATGGAGCACCACCAACACCAGAAAGACTGTCACTCAGGTCCTCGTCAGCAGCCACCTCAACTATGGCAAAGCCCTCTACATCGGCATCTCCACCCAGTTCCTCAGAAGACTCCAGACCATACAGAGCACTGCAGCCAGACTCACCCTAGACCTCCTCAAACAAACCCACATTGCCCCCACCTTAGAGATCTCCACTGGCTCCCCATCCGGAAGAGATGCCAGTTGAAGATCCTCATGCACGCCTACAAAGACCTCCATGACCTTGGACCTGCCTACATCCACCATCGACTGAACTTCCACCTGCCCTCTAGACACCTGCGTGTGGCATCCTAAGCTGCATCTGAAGCCTCTGTACTTCTGATGTCACGCTGCCTTGGTTACGAGAGATTCCAAGCTGTGTCCTGGTCTCCCAGGTGATAGTATTGTGTTTCTTCAATGTTGGATGAGCTGGCTGGGACCTGGATGGGTTCTTCTTACTTGGAAATAAACCTGAATTTGTTTCACTGAACCTGCCTCTGCGTGATCCTTTCAGCTGCAATTTGGGATCCTACACTGCGCTCTTCTTCATTCGCCCTCGCGCACTTCCACAGTGTCCATCGCAGCTGCAGCGGTGGCTGCTCCTTCTGCTACATTGCAGCCAAGACCTGGAACGACCTTCCCCTCCAGCTACGTACAGCCCCCTCGCTGGCAGACTTCAGAAAGAGACTCAAGACCTGGCTCTTTGATGGAGACACAGCGGCCAGATACCCCTAGCGGTGACAGTACTGCGCTATACAAATGCTGTTTGATTGATTGATTGACTCTATTAAGCGTAACAGGTTAACTCTATGCACCAAAACTTCTAGGTCACGCTCCGTGGAACTTTCTTTCGATATTCGCTTTACTATTTGTTTCTGCTGAGATACAGACATACTTTGCAGATCTAGCTCTGGTAAGATACCCAGTGAGTCCTTGATAGCTTGGAGATTGGCAATCCATGAGCCTGACTTCTTCACCAGCAAATAAGACTTGATTACCTCCTCAGGGAGCCATTTGTCAACTTCAAAAGCCAGGCCCAATAATTAATGATCTTCTGTCTTTATTTTTAATGTTATATTAGTGAGGCCCAGTTCAAGCCTATAGGCGCTGTTCACAGAGCCTCTAGGCAAACCAAATCATCTTGTCCAGATATTAATTTCAATGATCTCCAACCAAGCTATGTTCTTTTCCGACATAACTTCAAAACCATACAATAATAAATGTACAATTCTATGTCAGGACCGGAGGCTCTTTCTTTTATTTCCTACTTCCAGCAGACTTCAACTTCATAAAACTACCTTTCCGAGAACACCCAGGGGAAAGGACTAGAAACAAAGTTCAACCAATAGCAGTCCACATCCTCGCATAACAGTCCGCCTCCTCCAAGCTACTTTCTCTTTCTTTCCTGCTTCCAGTGCAGATAAGTACCATCCTTTTCATCTCTCGCAAAATGTTGAATTTCTTTAATGTTGTATTCGATTTGGATTGAAATTGCTTAAAAACTGTACTCATCTTGAGCTTTGCAGATCCGCCATGGGAGAGCATCTCAGCACTTCATTCGCGGCCGTCTTTTTTCCACCTTCTCGGGCTACAAGAGTGTGGTAAGGCGCTGCCCCGGTTAGAGGGCATAGTATCCTCCTGAAACATGCTTGAGGTGTTTTGCTGTTCTGCGGGGGACACACGTGCATTTCGGTCAAAGTCACTGACTTGCCGGCATCCCTGTGGAGCTACTGCCTCTCCTGAGCCAACTTAAGAAACCAAACCCCCCGTCCCGCCTGGGGTCTGTGATTATGAAAATCAAGTGGCAGGCACCCATCTTTACTGGGTCTGTACAAAAGGTGCAGGTTGCTGCAGGTTTGTAGCACCGCTACGGGGCTGGGCCCAGCGGTAATTAACTCTTAGTGCCTGTTAAAATTTAAAGGCGTATTACAGCCCCAGAACATAGACCCTTGTTTTGTGTGCCTCGCACGACTCTACATTTATACTGGTTTGCTCAGTGTCACATTCTGCCCCCAGGGCTCACAAAATTGGTGCTAGCAGTCCTTGTGCTCTCTGCACTCCCAAAAATCATTGCTGGCATCCCTAGAATTTTTCAATATGGCCTAGCGCTCTTCAAGTAATTACTAATTGCCTACTTGACGCGATTTGAGGCCAAATATTCTGGAAATGGAGAACGACTATCTTTAGGAGGAGTCTAATACTGTCCTCCCATTAGATAGAGTTAGCATCAGAACGGTTAGTTTTACCATAGTGAGCGGAGCACCTGGAAAAGGGTTCCCTGTGATTTAGAACGTTTTTAAGTACTTCTGTTTTAAAAAACATTTTAATTTGTTTTAATCTTGACTTACTTGATCTACTTGTAAGAAATAAACGCATATTTGCACATTGCGCTCGGCCCTCACTGCGTCTTCCCTGGTCCACCACGGATTGTTCTGCTTGCGTGGAGGGAATCTGACGCAGACCGGAAGTGTACCACTTCCGGCAGGAAGCGCAGCGGCGGTTAGCAGTCTAGCAGCCCAACCGAATCATAAAAACAGATGCCTGCCTCGACGTGCAGCGGACGCGCCGCTGGCGCGCCAATGGCGCGCCTAAGGCAAGCCCGTCTGCGCCCGTCTGCGCCGGACCGGGCCTAGGGGCCAGAAACGCTGCCCCTCACACTTCAGAAGGATCACCCCCTCTTACATACTGACGAGATAAGCTCCTGAAATTGGCGGATAAACAAAAGCTAAATATGTGCAGCACAAAAGCTTCCCCGGCGGAGGTTGAAGGACCTTTTACCTGTCTCGACTGCAAATGGGGAAGTCAAGATGTTCACACTCTCCCCACAGAGGTAGATATAAACCACCATCACAGTAACTTGACCCTAAACTGTATCTACTTCAATTCTAGATCACTCCCTAAACATAGCACTGAGATTTGGGATACACTAGACGACCTAAGCCCAGATTTGGCTTTTGCCACCGAAACCTGGCTTGATGATAATAATACCCCTGACATTGTCTCTGCCCTACCACCTGGTTATATTAAATATTAAAACAGGATAGAAAAGGCAAGAGAGGCGGTGGTATAGCCATTCTTTTCAAAGAACATCTCTCCTGCATTCCCACTACAATTACCCAAGCAGGCTCCCATGAGATCCTAGCTTTCTCAGTTTTGAAGGGAGAACATATATTACTGGGAGGGGCTGTCATTTACAACCCTACTGGCCATCATTCTAGACTAAGCACTAACCTACTTGCTCAACCTTTTCCCCTTTGCCTAAAACAGAACCAGTTTCTAGTCATAGGTGATTTCAACCTCCATTATGAAAATGCCGCTAACCCAGGTGTTAAACACCTGGAAAATGATATGGCTATAATGCAATTAACTCAGAGGATCTCGGAACCAACCCATGTGGCTGGACACACCCTGGACCTAATGTTCTCTAACATAATGACCATTAACATTCATGAGATTAAACCACTTTCTTGGACAGACCATTCCTTAATCTCCTTTTCCCTAGCTTCACCAAACAAGCCATCCAAGGTTGAAACAACATATCAATCAGGGAAAAGAGCTTGGAACTTAATCACCCAGGAAGCCTTTACTACGCATTTCACCCATCACGACCCAGACACACTTCACTCTTACTCTGCTAGCACATCAGTTGCTCACCTACAACAAGAGATCGAGAAGTCGCTTGAAAAATGCGCCCCCAAACTCAATTGCAAACCCGCTTCCAATTCCCGATCCGAAAGATGGTACACTCTTGAATTAAAATTGAACAAACAAAAATGTCGAACTTTGGAGCACAAATGGAGACTGTCAAAGGACAGCATAGATAGACAAAACTATTTAACCGAACTGAAAAATTACCACCACGCCATAAAAAATACCAAAACAAACAATTATACAAGAAGGATCGAAGATAACGGTAGCTCATCCAAGGAATTTTACAAAGTTATTCGTGAACTTTGCAAACCCACCAGCCTATCGCAAACCATGGCTCCCACGACAGAGAACTGTGAGCTAATTAATAATTTTTTCACTGACAAAGTGACAAAAATCTACACGTCCTTCGATAATCCCCATGAATACGTTAATATTGACTGGGAAAACTTGGCACCTCACCCCTCTGCACAAATCCACCTTGACACTCTGACTCCTTTTTCCGAGGAAGAGGTGGCCAAAGCTATGACTGAGGTCAAGGCAGGATCTTCACTTGATCCTTGCCCGCATTTTATTTTTACCAGACTAGTGTCGGTTTTATGTCCTCACGTCACCGAAATCCTCAACCAATCTCTGGAGCAAGCCTCATTCCCAGACATATGGAAGAAAACAGTGGTCTTTCCCCTTCTAAAAAAAGCAGGACTTGGAATATATGATCCAGCTAACTATCGCCCAATTTCTCAATTACCTTACTTATCCAAAGTTTTGAAGCGTTTAGTTAATAAACAACTCACCACCTTCCTCGAATCCAACAATTTATTTGATCCCTCACAAACTGGCTTTAGGGCCAATAATAGCACCGAGGCCACTTTACTAGCTGTGTCTGATAATATTAGATCACTAGTTGGTCAAGGCAGAGCCGTAGCATTGATCCTATTAGATCTTACTGCGGCTTTGATACCGTATCACACACTAAACTACTTCAAATCCTACACAAAAAAGGGATCTGTTCGAAAGCCCTGTCATGGTTCGCCTCTTTTCTGAAAGATCGAACCCAAACAATTCAAATGGGATCCTGTACCTCCACCTCAAAGAGCATCAAGTATGGAGTCCCGCAAGGAGCTACCTTAAGTCCCACCCTTTTCAATGCATATGTATCATCTTTGGCGGATATTAGTAGGAAATAGGGTTTTGACATCTGCTCATACGCCGATGATACTCACTTGGTGATCCCCCTGATAAACAGACTGACCAACACCGAGACTAAGAACAACTTAATAAATTGTCTCACTGAACTCGCAGGCTGGATGTCCCAGCACTGTTTAAAACTAAACGCTGGGAAGTCTGAAATTCTGCTCTTCGGGGGTGCCCAGGCGATTTGGGACAATAGCTGGTGGCCCCAGGCACTAGGCACCGCCCCAGAATCTAAGCGAGTGGCAAAAAATCTGGGCATCATCTTCGATGACACCCTATCTATGCAGGACCAAGTACGCACTTTGTGCGGAAAAGCCTTTTCTACACTGAAACTGTTCAGACGACTCTTTCCCTGGATCCCATTAAATTGCAGACAAACGGTAACACAGGCTCTGCTCCTGAGCAGACTGGACTACGGCAATGCCCTTTATGTTGGCATGGCCGACTATCTTTTCTCCAGACTCCAGGTGGTCCAGAACGCCGCAGCAAAATTAATTTGAAATAAAAAAAAAATACAGTTCAGAATCCCACTGCTTGAAGGAATTACATTGGCTACCAGTTCGCCAGAGAGCCAGTTTCAAGCTCCTTTGTTTTGCGCATAAAACTTTGCATAAAAAAGGACCACACATCTTGCAAGATAAGCTACAATTCCATGTTCCTTCGCGTAACTTGAGATCATGTCATCAAGCTCTTGCCTCAGTCAAACGCACATCCAAGGTCAGGATGGTCGACCGGTCCTTTTCCAAATTAGCTGCGGTCCTTTGGAACAACCTACCCCTTGATCTTTGCCTGACAGACGATTACTTGCTGTTCAGGAAAAAACTGAAATCCACCCTGTTCCCTAGATACTGATCCTATCAAAGACCAACCTGCACTGCACTAAAATCCGTCCTAGTGCCGTGATGTCCCTCGGGATGAATGATGCTCTTTATAAATACTAATAAATACAAATACAAAAAATGATGAGTTTTGTGAGGTTGTGGATGTAACTATACATCATGCAATAGCCTTGGCAGTGGAACCTCTAGAAAGGAGGCTCATGTAGTTGGCTTACACCTACCCCGGCCCCATGAATTTGCCTCTAGACAGATCCCACACCTGGCAGGTTCTCCCGGATCCCGACCAGTCGCATCTGCGCCCCGCCAAACGCAAATCAGACTCAGGCATGGACCTGAGTGCCTTTGAGAGGCTTAAAAGGGCATTCCATGTGAGCCGTGCCTCACCGGATTCGGGGTCAACGACAGGCACCCTAGGCGTCCCAGATGATCTGTCTACTACACCTCCCCCTCCTTATGGGAACGATGACGATTTCCATGGGGATTCCAATAACGAGGCGAGCCCTTCTCACCTGTGGCACCCTTCGCCCATTTCCACCACGTCAACCACCTCAGACGCGGATGATCCTTCTGACATGTTAGACCCAGAAGATTTAATACACCCTAGGTCTGCAGATTGGTTTCCGTCCCCTAAGGTGGGCAAGTATGTGGCAGGTCGGCTTTGGAAGCCACTGGATAAGGAGGTCTGGGCCAAGCCCCTGGCAGAATGTCCATGCCTGACTCTTGCGGGAAAGGTAAGCCTTATGCCTAAAATAGACACCCGGTATGGCTATCTTCCTTCAAAAATACATTCGAGACCCTAAGAAAGATATTGACTGATCTTGGAAGTCCTGCCAGGACAAGTTCCTGGATGTGGTGGGACCACTTACAAAAATATTGGACCTTGCAGAAGGGGCCAAGGCCTCCAGATCAATATCCCTCCGGAAGATGTATCAGCATGGACACAATGCGCTATCATATTTTTGGGCAACGCCTCTTGTGCAAGATGCTGCTCTTTACTCATAAAGGTTGGCCCCAAACTTGGGAATTTAGCAGCCACTGCAGCAGGGGCAGTAGCTCAAGGAGGACTTTTTGGGGACCCTTTCATGAAGGAGCTTGGCAAGTTTGTGGCTGCTTTCACAACTCTCGACAAGGCTCGGGGCTAGATAAAGAAAATCTTTCATCCACACATTTTTGTCGGGCTGGCTGTGTCAGAGGGTGCTCAGCCGGCTGCTTCTATTCCCAAGGTCCTCAGAGAGTACAGAGCTATCCGAAGAATCAGAACCAATCCCGCTCAGGGGAATTCTCCCCTACCAGGAGAGCACAACGAGGTTGCTACACAAGAGGCTTCTCCAGGGAGCAATTCCAAGCAGCCCAGTCCGGTAAGTGTCTGTCTCACTTCCCATCAAGAAGTGGGGGGTATGTTAGCTCTATTCCTGCACAACTGGTAGGCTATCATCTCTGACGCCTGGGTTCTGCAAACAGTACAGGGTTTTCAAATAGACTTCTACGGTTCCGCAGTCCAAATCCTGCATCCATGGCCTTTGGTTTTCACACAGGATCAGGCAGCCTTGATCAACCAGGAGGTGGAGGAGTTGCTTTGCAAAAGGGCAATCGCTCCAGCTCAACTTCACCCAAGTGGGTTTCTCAGCAATATATTCCTAATGGAGAAACAAGATGGGGGAGTTCAATGGATGGCTAGTTTACAGACACTTCAAGATGAAGAGCATCCATCTCTTATGTGACTTGTTATGGCCTGAGAACTGGAAGGTGCGCCTCGACCATAAAGATACGCACCTGACGGACCCCATTTTTCCACCTCATTGCCGGTTCTTACATTTACGGGGGCAGGCCCAGGTGTACGAGTTCCTAACCCTTTTGTATCGCCTCATTATTTATCTGGGCTATATCCTCATTATGAACCAAGATCCATTCAACCTCAGGGACCAATTGCAGGCAACAATAGTATTGCTAGAAAGTCTGGGGTTTGTCATCAGTTCATCAGAGAAGACACTCAGCCTTCCTTCCAGGAAAATGAGCAAAAATTAAACGGGAATTGTGTAAGACTCTGGCCCGCACCACAACCTCTCTACGTCAGATAGCCCGAGTGGTAGGTCTGTCATCCTCTTCCATTCAGGTGATCTTCCCGGGCACGTTGTACTACAGGGCCCTTCAGAGGCTGAAGGCCTTCCACCTTGTCGCGTTTTGCAATATTCAGAACAAGTCTCGCTGACGGAGGAAGTGAGAACCAAAATGAGATGGTGGCTGGCCCACATGGAGGCCTGGGACGAGCGGGCCATCTTTGGTTCAGGATAGTGATTGAGTCCGACACCAGCAAATCCAGTTGGGGTGTGTGCTGCGGGGACTCGTTTACAGGAGGAAAATGGTCTGCAGCAGAGCAGTTCCTCCATTACAATTGCCTCAAACTGATGGCAGGCTTCTTCGCGATCCAATCTTGGTCCAAGGAGAAAGTCAGTTGCTGAGTCCTGCTAAAGATGGACAACATCTCAGCACTTTGCTACATAAACCACTTGGGGGCACCAGATCCAAGGTTTTAGCAGATCTGGCCAAGGATTTTTTAACCTATTGCCTGACCAACAATATCTTGGTCACAGCGCAATATCTACCAGGAGTGTCCAACGAAATTGCGGACTGGTGCTCCAGGGAATGGCCAGACATGAGTCTGTAGCAATTGGACCCCCAGGTCTTCCAGGCGCTAAACCACAGGTGGAGCCCCTTTTCAGTGGACCTGTTTACTTCCCGTCTGGACCACCAGATGCCAAGATACTTCAGTTGGAAACTGGACCCTCTGGCAGCGGCAACCAATGCTTTTCTACAAGATTGGTCCCAGGAGATGGGCTACGCGTTTCCGCCATTTGCGATGATTATGAGGCTGTCTGCACAGGTATGCAGACAGAAGGCGAACGTAGTCTATATCACGCCTTGCTGGAAGTCTCAAGTTTGGTTTCCAGTTCTTCTGGAACTTTCTTGGGATTTTCCAATCCATCTACCCCACACGTCAGATCTCATTCGGAATCCTCTGGGCGAATTTCACCCACTAATCCTGCAAGACCGGATGCCCCTGTTAGTGTGGAGAATTACTGGGAGAGATGGAGAGTCTCAGGCCTTTCATGAGAAGCTGAGACTCTCCTTGCTTCAACATGGGCTTAGGGGACAATGAAACGTTACAGGTCAGCATGTACATGATGGGTTTATTGGTATGTTCAACACAGTGAGGATCCCAAGGGGTGCGACATTGTCCCACTCATGAATTTCTTGGCCTCGCTTGCTTCACAAGGTTTGGCTTACAGAACGATAAATTCATACCACTCTGCCATTTCGGCGGGTCATCTGCCAAATCAAGGATCTCCAGTGGGAAAACATGTGATGGTTTGTAAGATCATGAGTGGAATCCATTTGGCTTTACCGCCGGAACCTCGATACTCCAACTTTTTTACGTTAATGTGGGTTTAAATCTTTTTCGTTTGTGGCAAAAGAATGAATATTTATCCAGGAAGGATCTATCGGCTAAGCTCACGATGCTGCTCTGTCTTGTATCCTGTCGTAGGGTGTCGGATGTGAGAGCATTGAATATTACTGGCAGAGTCTTTACCCCACAGGGTGTTACCTTCCACATTTTCAGGAGAACAAAATCCAACTTCAAATCGGTGTCCTACCCAGCTTTCGACAGATTTTCCAAGCTCTGTGTGGTCAGATGCCTAAAGGCATACAAAGGTATGACAGAGGACATTCTACCCCCCAGGGAGAAGCGACTGTTAATTTCTCTAAAGAAACCTTTCAAAGCGGTGTTTTCCCCTATCATTGCTCGCTTGGTTCATTGGGAAATGCAAGAAGCTGGCATTAATCTGTCACAATTTGGTGCTCATTTGTTGAGAGGAGCCATGGCCTCTATAGCCTCCTCTCTAGGAGCGAGACTAGATGACATTATCAATGCGGCTGACTGGTCTTCGGACTCAATGTTTAAACAGTTTAATTTCAAATCGATGATTGATATGGTGTCTTTGGTGGTGGATAAGCTTTGAACAAGCATAATCTGATGATCTTTTGGTTTCTGGTGTTCATTACAGTATATATGTTGGTAACTAGGTTAATTTCTGATGCATGTCATTAATGCTGTTCCTGATGCACAAGCTGTTTTTCTGGTGAAACATTCATGCATACTTCCTAGGACACCATAGTTATTGTGTGTCTGTGTGTTGTCACAGGTGCTGATTCTGCCAAAGGAAAATAAAAAGGAAGTTTGGAGTCTCTTCTGTCGCATTCAAGAAAGAGGAAGTAGCTTGGAGGAGGCGGACTGTTATGCGAGGATGTGGACTGCTATTGATTGAACTTTGTTTGTAGTCCTTTCCCCTGGGTGTTCTGGGAAAGGTAGTTTTATGAAGTTGTAGTTTGTTGGAAGTAGAAAATGAAACAATGATAAGCATAATCCTGTCCTTAATAGAATTGAAACTTTCAGTTGCGAATTCTAGGACATTTTTCATTTTTGCATTATAGGTCTCTCTCAGGACTTGGCAGGCTCATGCCCCAAAGCAAGTTCCAACTTAAGTAAAGCACCTACTATAGCCTTGGATCGAGCTTCCTCCATGTCTATATGTGCTTTAAAATTCAGGTTGTATCTAAAAAGAGGGTCTAAGTCTCTATATTCTTCTACCACCTCAACTTGCTCGCCACTTAGCCACCACTTGTGCCTAATGTTCTGCACGCTTCTTTTTGAGATGACTATTACTTTGGTGTTAAACGTATTTATTTGCAGATAATTACCTTTACAATATTCTGAGAAAACATCCAGTGGCCTCTAAAATTCAACTGGCATAAGGTCCAATAGCACTGTATTATCAGCATAAAATAATGATCATCTGCTCCTACTTTAGGCGGAAATGAGTGAACCTGATTTAGTACTGTTATTGCATCAGCAATATAAATTGAAAACAAAGTCAAAATGCACTCCTGTCAAAGACCATTAGGAGTAACTATTTTTCTAGACAAGGCTACATTGCCCCCTAACTCAACCCTTGTCCACGAACCTTCGTGTAATTGAATTATTAGCTTTAATAAGACAGACCAAATATTTTTCAATTACACATTTTTTCCCAAAGTAATGCTCGATTTACTATGTTAAAGGCCGTTGACAAGTCGATATTTGTCACATAAAGTGTCTGGTTCCTTTTGAAGGCATATTCTTCAGCCAAAAGGTTTAAACTTTAGCAGCCATCAATTGTTGAAAGCCCTTTACGGAAATCCAATTGGACCTTCGGGAGAACTCTTGCACTAATTACTCAGTCTTCCAGTAAACCTAGCAGATGTTTTGTATAAATTTTACTTGGGATGTCCAACAGGGTGATCATATGATAGCTCGAGGGGAAATCACGTCCCCTTTTTTTATACACAGAAACCCTAATGCTTCCTTTCCAGGTTTCTGGTAGATCATGGCCACTTATTATCGCTCCAAACACTGGGGTCAGAACCTGGGCCCACAATCTAGGATTCAGTTTGATTATGTCTGACAAAAGACCATCAAGGCCTTGGGCCCTTGAGCTTCTTAAACTTTTTATCACAACATCAATCCCACTTACTGAAGGGAACATATTCCAAGGAGTGGAAGCCCATGATGCAGAAGATGGAGTGTGGATCCAATAGATTTTTCGCTGCTTTCATCAATCACATCTTCCTCTTCGTCCTAATTTCAATAGGACACAGGCTGCCTTGCTCTGTTAAAGAAGACCTTCAAGTTATCCAGGGTAACTCAGCATAGTAAATGCTCTTCACACTTTGCTTTCTCTGCTGCAAGCATGATGATGTGGCACAAATAATGCTGAGATTAGGAACACAGTAGCACTAAAGTCCCATCCTAATAATGGACTTTTTTCTGAATGGATATAATTTCTGTCTTGTCCTGAATTAGCTCTACTGATTTAAAAAATAATATCATGTTGCATTTTCGGTCTGAGTGTTCATGTATACTGTGTTAATGCAGTTTACTGCTGCTCCATTACTATGTGTGGCTGTATGCTAACTGGGTGGCTGGTTAGAGGATTCTCTATTGCTGAGAGTCTGTGTGAACCTTTGAGTTAAAGGGTCCGTTTGGAAGGCAGATAAAGTGCCGAGCGGACACGGAGTCACCAAGTTCTGGTAGAAACCAGACATGGGTGAGGGGGTGAAGAAGTTTCTTGGCCAGCCATATTGAAAAAACACAACAGGGATATGGAGGCTCAATATATCTTGAACTGCCCTTGGGGCAATGCTTCTAGAGGTCTGCTTGAGAAGGAGCGGCATCAGCGATCTAATAGCAGTTTGAGGTTTCCAGGAAGATCCTGTTTGTTGTGTGAAATGGTGCACTGAATAAAGAATCACCATGTCATACAATGAATTGTATTACCCTAGTGTCCGTTGGCAGTGCTTTGTAACGAAGTCTTGTGTGCTTCAGTACTGGACCTCTATTACTACTTCCAGAGAGCCTCTTGTGTTGGTATCCCTAATAGTGAGGTATAGGGAAGACACTATCGCCTTGCGTGAAGCCTCATTTATCCTAGGAGCAACCTGAGACTGATAAACATTGCTATTTGTGTGGACTTTCTCTCTGCCAACTAAAAGCAATGTAACCAGTCTTCTTGGCAGCACAAATACTTTTTGTAATTGACAGCAGTTCTCATTCACACTTGTGACCCAAAGAAGACCAGTTGCAGTCAGAGCAAGGAATCTAAAGGTTTCGTGGGGGAAGTGAATGGGACAAGAGTTCTGAAGGATAAAAAGTAATTTCATGTTTCTTTCCTCTTGGGCATTCCTACCTTTGCTTTCTCTTTCTATCTCTTTTTAAATGTTGCTTAACTCCTCCTCCCACCTTTCCATCACTCTTCATCATAAGAGTGTCTTGATCTTCATGCAGCATTGACACATTCTGGTGAGAAGCTTGAATCAGTTCTGCTTTCCTGAGAACTCACAAACGTTTTCTCATGTGGATAGCACAAACCTCTCAGAGGATGCCTATCCTAGCATACTCAAGATTTTGGCTTTAGTTTAGCTGGAACTGGCATCATCTAGGTCAGAAAACAACAGAGAAAGGAAGAATGACGACTTAAGTGCCTTATGGCTCCATTACAAACTGCGACACATATAGCCCCCATGAGAAAGGTGTTACCCCTGTTACTTCTCCAACACATGTGCTTCACAGTTAATACACTTAGGGCCAGATGTACATAGTGAAGGGTTTACGATTACCAAATAGCACATTTTTGCTTGTCGCTATTTGGTAATCACAAACACCAATGTACGAAAGTGCCTTTTACACTTTCTGCGATTCCCAGTGGGTTGCAAATAGACCTACCCCATTAATATTCATTAGGTAGGTCTCGGTTTGCGACCCATTGGGCATCGCAAAAATCACAGGGATGGTGGCCTGCTGGGGCCTTGTATTAGAGGTGTATTACTTGTAAGAATATGTCTGCTTGTTGTTGTGGAAGATACCACCAGACCATGCATCATTCATGTGGTGAGTTAAGATCCCTTACATTTAAAGTGATATATTTAATGGAGTTGTATTAGGTGTATAAGCTATTGGGACTCAGTGCCCCTGCGTCTCTTTTGCCAAGTGTCGTGTGGTGAATCGATTACCCCCTAACAGAACTAGAAAAACTAATGTATCATTCAGCATCTTACCGGAGCCTGGGGGAGACCACAAGCCCCATAATTCATAGCGGCCGGCGTGCCGCCACCGACGCCGTTCCTGCGCGCCCTGAGGCGCCCTTAAAACATTGACGGGCCTCCTGCACCGCGGGAGCCCATTCAGCATCTTACCGGAGCCTGGGGGAGACCACAAGCCCCATAATTCATAGCAGCCGGCGTGCCACCACCTACGCCATTCCTGCGCGCCCTGAGGTGCCCTTAAAACATCGATGGGCCTCCCGCAGCACGGGAGCCCATTCAGCACCTTACCGGAGCCTGGGGGAGACCACAAGCCCCATAATCCATAGCAGCCGGCGTGCCGCCACCGACGCCGTTCCTGCGCGCCCTGAGGCGCCCTTAAAACATTGACGGGCCTCCTGCACCGCGGGAGCCCATTCAGCATCTTACCGGAGCCTGGGGGAGACCACAAGCCCCATAATTCATAGCAGCCGGCGTGCCACCACCTACGCCATTCCTGCGCACCCTGAGGTGCCCTTAAAACATCGACGGGCCTCCCGCAGCGCGGGAGCCCATTCAGCATCTTACCGGAGCCTGGGGAAGACCACAAGCCCCATAATTCATAGCGCCCGGCATGCCACCACCGACGCCGTTCCTGCGTGCCCTGACGTGCCCTTAAAACATCTACAGGCCTCCCAAAGCACGTGATGCGTGCGGACGTGCCCGTGCCAAGGGCGGGCCCGTCTGCGCCCGTCAGAGCCCGGAGGAGGCTGGGCTGGGCCATTCCTCTTGGTTTTTCCTCATCTGGACCTGGGGACCCCTGGTCTAAGGCATAGTCCTGTGAAGCCACGCGAAGGTAAAATATTTTATATTTCTCTTTAGTTGTTATTCCTATTAAGACTATCTTTAATATGGGGAAACGGAAGCCTACCCCCACACCAAAGACAATGGATACAACACTGGATGGCTATTTACAAAAAGCGGTTGGGACATTAACTAAGGAGATAGAAATTGCTGAACATAGACTTTCATTAGCTCCTTGTTCAATTACATCTGCCCCAACTGTCCTAACTGACTGTCAAATAACCATATTGGATTCAGTTGCTGAACTGAGGCCGCAACCTCCTATATCCCCTACTGTAATCATTTTGAACCAGGGTGTCTTACATGTTCCCAATGAAGGAATTGACTCTCTCACTCGCCCAGTGGAGAAACCTACTGTACCGCAAGTTGCAACTGGAGGAAAAAGAAAACGAACGGACCTGGCAGGGGTTAATTGTAAATTAAAAGGTCATTCTCCAAGGGTCAAAAGAACTAAGCAAACTCATCTAACTGGAAATATCCCTAGGACCCGGCTAGGAGGAGGGAGAATTAGCGCATCAAAAGAATTGGATAGCAATGGTGATAGTAATGTTGATAAACTGAGTAGAATTGTACATGAGGCTCTGGCACCCATCTTAGCTAGATTAGCCAGTATCGAAGATCAGCTTTCTCGAGTCCTGACGGGCCTTGATAATATTTCGGTTCGCGAAAAACAGATTGATAGCGTCGCCTGTTTAAGAACTTCTGACCTATTTGATATTACTCCTAGTGCCCAGCTGAGTCGCTTGACTCTCTCAAGCACAATATCTGCTGTAAACAGCCAGGTTCCTCGCACAGAGCCCCTTTCTAATAATGCTAGCAACAACCCCACGGTTTTAGTAAGTCAAGACCCCATTATGGCTAGGAACCCTGTTAGGATCAACATGAGGCCTGGTCAGGGGGTCACAAATCAACCAAGTTCACATATGACAGATAGGGGTGGAATATGACAAGGAATCGTAAATATAAATGGCGCAGCTTACGACCAAAGGGGTGGGCGGGGTGCAAAAGATGTGTTAAATCTACTGCCGGAATGTACACCATATACCCTGATCCTGAAGGGGGTCCCCTGCTTGGCCTTTGGTCAGCAAGAATCATGTCAAAGCCTTGTCAACGAATCAGCTCATTGGTGCTCTAAGAAAATCTCGCCAAAGATAAACTGGTTGGAAAAAATTATTATGACTAGACGAGTGAGCTGGTTGGGTCACACGACTAAATGTGGGGGTGGGGATTGTGTTGTCCTTAATTTTAACAATGCTTGGTGTGTACGTTTTGCCCTAACGCACTTTAAAGACCCACATGGTGAGTCGATTGAGGCTTACCCATTGGGTTTTTTTTATCCTCCACAACCGAAACACATGGGGAGAAAACTGTCCTTGTGGCCAGCCTCAAGTACACACCTGCTTACTCAGCCTCCTCCATTTAGTCACCCTAACCGTTTTGATGTCCTTTCTGGGCTTCAGAAATAGACTGACTAACTGGGTATTTCAGTCACCCAGTAGCCATGGCGAGAATGGAACTGCCCCATAGTGCTCAAGGGAGAGGGGCCAATATGGATGAACTGACTAATAGGGATTCTGTGGACCTCCTTGAAATTTCCTCCCCTAAAACAAATACTAGGAAGAGTCCTGATAAATCCGAAAACTGTTCCCCCTGCCACAACTTAATTTTAAATGGCACCCTAGTTAGGGAGAACCCGGGCCTCCCTACCACTATAATTGATCAAGTCATAAATAACGAAACTGTGGGGTTGGGAAATCAGGGTCACAATAAGCCTCTACTTAATCTTATTTCATGGAATATAGCAGGTATTCGTCCTAAACTGACTGATGAGGTATGGTTAAAATATATCAGAGGTTTTGACATCATCTGTCTCCAGGAGACATGGTATAAAAAAGACATCATGTTGAATGGTTATTGCTCTTACACAGCCCACGCAATACCCTCGCCTGCAGGGAGGGCAAAAGGAGGGCTGGTTTTGCTAATTTTGGTTAAATATGAGGCCATTAAAATTACTGTTGTTGGCACATCTCCCTGGTTTCAATTAATTTTAATTTCTAACATGTTACAGGTTAAGTTACTAGTGGTGAACTGGTATTATAATATTTTTAACCATAACAATTGCCAGGTTATTGAGGCTTTACAGGCAGAAATCAATAATATTTCAGAGAAATGGCAACCACTATGTATTCTCTGGGTGGGTGATTTTAATTGTTCTATTTGCCCCCATAGCATTGGCCATGCCTGCGGGATGTTAAGTATAGAGGAACAGCCTTTGTCGCATTTCATTCACTCCCCTCAGGGTGAGGCCCTAAACTCTATTATTTTGGAGAATGATTTGGGCCTCATTAATGACTTAGCTAGTAATTCCCCAATACAGTGTCCAACTTACGTTGGTGGAGGTAGGGAAAGTTTTATTGATTTTATGTTTATTTCACGGAGGTTCTTGCCACTTATCAGAGACTTTGAGGTGAAGCCAAACAGCGCGAGTGATCATAATCCCCTCATAGCATCCCTTAGTATAATAGCCCAGACAGGGAATGTAGATGGCTATCAAGTCCATTTTAATCCCAACAAAGGGGTAAGACTCAACTGGAATAAAGTAAACCCCTCTGAATTTGAGGCAAAAACCATTATAGCTAATTATGACTCGATTATGAGGTGCTTATCCCATGATCTGCCCCCAGCCGAGATTATTCGGGAATTTGAACTGATTTGCTCTGATGTAGCCAAAAATTTGACCAAATCAATTAAGGTTAAGGACTTCCCGGAGAAAAGGTGGTTTCATGTGGAATGCTCAAGAGCCCATAAAATTTTTAAGTTGGCATTGCAAGCAAATCCTCGAGATATTTATTTATTTTTTATTTATTTATTTAATGTTTTATATAGCGCGAACCAGACCCAGAGAGTGGGTGTCAGAGCGCTTTACATTTCAAAACACCTTCGATATCAGCAGATATCCAATTCTTTCACATCACAAATATGTCTATGTATTCACTAACGTTGGCATATATTTATCCCTTCACAATACATATATAGTGCGGAATAATAGAGATCAATAGACTACAATCAAGATTGTCGTGTCGTGCTTTACTTTAAAATAGTATCATTCTTGAGTTCTTCTATATCCAAGCTGGTTATAGTATTGTTATGTTAAGAACACATTGTTCGTTATGGGAGAAATGTACCCATCAGAAAGGACTTAGTCTCTTTTTTGAATCGTGGCGTATATGTGATTCTTCTGATATACGGTGGGAGCGAATTCCAAATCCTTGGTGCAGCTTCTGTGAACGCTCTATCGTAAGTTTTTTTCTTACGGAATAATGCTGGTTTCAGTAGAAAATCTTCCGCTCCTCTCGATGGTCTAGTTCCTCCGGAGAGCGTAATTTTATGGGCTAAGTAGAGTGGAGTTTTGTGGAGAATTTCTTGTGTGTCATGCATGCAATTTTTAGTTCTATTCTTGTCTCGTATGGTAGCCAGTTGAGCGCTTTCAGATGTGGAGTGATGTGGTCGTATTTTTTTGTTCCAGTTATAAGTCTGGTTGCTGCATTGAGACAGGCTTTTAGGGGAGCTGTTGAGATCTTAGGGAGTCCTGATAAAGTTGCGCATCCATATTCAATTCTAGATATGATCAGTGCCTGTACAGCCATTTTCAGATCCCCGGGCTCGATGAGTGGCTTCAGTTTTCTGAGGTAATTCAGATGAAAATGAGCGTTTTTTCCCATTGTGTTGATGTGTGCTCGCATGTTTAGATCTTTGTCCAGTGTAATACCAAGGGATTTGGTTGAGTCAACTATCGTCGGGGTACCGTTTAGAGCTGTGATCAACTTTGTCCATTCTTTAATCTTGGTTGAGCTTTTAGGAGGGGAGATCAAAAGGAATTCAGTTGCTTGTTTCCGGTCCAGGGAAGACATGGCTTGGCAGTTCGGTCTGGACTGTTCCCATGAGGCACAGGGTCAGACTGATTTGCATATGGCCATGTCTGAACTGGGGTGGTGGAGTGAGCTAAAGAATGATGATGGATTAAACCCAGATCAGTTGACTGGGGGTGAGTGTTTGATTAGCTCAAACGCTCCGTCCATCATCCCCTTTGGTATCGCTTTGTTCGCCCTAAGTTGGCAGGGTATGCCCAGACGTGGGTCCCTTGCTCACTTTGCCACTGGATTCAAGCTAGCCTGGCTGATGACGGCTGAATAACCAGAAACCGGTCCCAGGATGCTTGTTTCCGGTCCAGGGAAGACATGGCTTGGCAGTTCGGGCTGGACATGATCCCATGAGGCACAGGGTCAGACTGATTTGCATATGGCCATGTCTGAACTGGGGTGGTGGAGTGAGCTAAAGAATGATTATGGATTAAACCCAGATCAGTTGACTGGGGGTGAGTGTTTGATTAGCTCAAACGCTCCGTCCATCATCCCCTTTGGTATCGCTTTGTTCGTCCATCATCCCCTTTGGTATCGCTTTGTTCGCCCTAAGTTGGCAGGGTATGCCCAGACGTGGGTCCCTTGCTCACTTTGCCACTGGATTCAAGCTAGCCTGGCTGATGACGGCTGAATAGCCAGAAACCGGTCCCAGGATGCTTGTTTCTGGTCCAGGGAAGACATAGCTTGGCAGTTCGGGCTGGACTGTTCCCATGAGGCACAGGGTCAGACTGATTTGCATATGGCCATGTCTGAACTGGGGTGGTGGAGTGAGCTAAAGAATGATGATGGATTAAACCCAGATCAGTTGACTGGGGGTGAGTGTTTGATTAGCTCAAACGCTCCGTCCATCATCCCCTTTGGTATCGCTTTGTTCGCCCTAAGTTGGCAGGGTATGCCCAGACATGGGTCCCTTGCTCACTTTGCCACTGGATTCAAGCTAGCCTGGCTGATGACGGCTGAATAGCCAGAAACCGGTCCCAGGATGCTTGTTTCCGGTCCAGGGAAGACATGGCTTGGCAGTTCGGGCTGGACTGTTCCCATGAGGCACAGGGTCAGACTGATTTGCATATGGCCATGTCTGAACTGGGGTGGTGGAGTGAGCTAAAGAATGATGATGGATTAAACCCAGATCAGTTGACTGGGGGTGAGTGTTTGATTAGCTCAAACGCTCCGTCCATCATCCCCTTTGGTATCGAAACATAAATGGAGCAACCTGGTTTTATAGAAGCATTTAAGTAGGGCTGTTAAATAGTTCTGCTGTAAAGGATGTTTATAGGTGTTAATGGACATCCATGCATGGCGTCTTTTGTTAAAGTTTTGTTTGTGGCTGCTTCATGAAATTCTTTTTATTTGTTTATTCAGAGCTGTTTTGAAGTAGTTATGAGGTAGGGCCTGTTCCCACATTTGTATTGCATGTAGGTCCTTCAGTGCCATCTCAAAGGCCAGCGCCCAGCTGTTTGAGTTTGTCTGCAGGCCTGATTGTATTTTCTTCCATATCTGAGATCTCAACGTTTCCAGGTCTGTCTTCCTCAGTATTGACATGCACTGTAATATTGAACCTTTTTGTGCTAACACATGATCGATTAGACCAATTCCAAACGCATCTGTGACGAGGATGCACTATGAGGGAGGTGGAATAAAAGACGAAAAACCTTACTTTATGCTGAATTCAGGAAAAAACCATACTTTTCAGGGAAAGCGTCAATTCTAAAAGTTATTGTTGGGATAAACGTAGCCTTTATGACTGTTAACCCCTTCGCTGCTAGGCCTTTTCCCCTCCTGTGCTAAGCCTTTCTTTGGCTATTTGGGGTAGTTTGCGCTTAGGCCCCTGTAACTTTTTGACCACCAAACGTATCCATGCCAAATTTGCATCCTTTTTTTCCAACATCATGGGGATTCTAAAGGTACCCAGGGTTTGTGGATTCCCCTGGAGGGGACCCAGAAATTAGCCAAAATACAGTTAAATTTTGTTTTTTGGGGGAAAAAAGCGAAAAAAGGGCTACAGATGAAAGCGTCTGGTTTTTTCCCTGCAAATGGCATCAAAAAAGGGGTTGTGGTGCTGAAATCACCATCTTTCCAGCTTTCAGGGACAAGCAGACTTTTGTCAGAAAACCAACATTTTTTACACAGTTTTGGCATTTTTCTGGGACATAGCCTATTTTTGCTATTTTTTGTGCTTTCAACCTCCTTCCAGTTAATGGTAGAAATGGGTATGAAAGCAATAATGGATCCTGGAAAGCCATACATTTCTAAAAAGTAGACAAAATTCTGAATTCAGCAAGGGGTCATTTGTGTAGATCCTTCAAGTTTTCTTTATAGAAACAAACAGTTAAATATAGGAAAAATTGAAAATTAGTTGAAAAAATCAGCCATTTGTGTCAACGTTTTCACCTGTAACTTCTTCTAATTATGACAGCTATTTGAAAACAATATACCGTTACATCCGCTGGACCTTTCTGGTTGTGGCGATATATAGGAATTGTAGGTTCACCAAGAACCCGACGAACCCAGAGCCAATAACTGAGCAGCGTCTTGCAATGGTTTTTTATTATGTACCGGGTATATAGCAATTATTCTGGGAAAATTTATACATGGAAAAATCGGTATGAAAGACACCTATGTATTTCTGAAATGGGAACAAAATATAGAGTTTAGAAATAGTAGATATTTGCACATTTCCGAAATTGGGAGTACCCATACTAGCATGAGAATTATAGGACATTTTTAAAAATGACTTCTTTTTTACACATTGTCTTTCATTTGGAAGGCAGAAATGCAATCAAAAGTCAATAGATAATAACAGTTGCTCTACAATTTTGTGTTACCCTAAGTCTCCCGATAAAAATGGTACCTCACTTGTGTGGGTAGGCCTAGTGCCTGCGACAGGAAACGGCCCAAAACGCAACGTGGACACACCACATTTTCACAGTGAAAAATGACCCTTTTTTTGCAAAGTGCCTAGCTGTAGTTTTTTAACCCTAGCTCTGCCGGCACCTAGGGAAACCTAGCAAACCTATACATTTTTGAAAACTAGACACCCAGGGGAATCCAGGATGGGGTGACTTGATTGGCTCTCACCTGGTTCTGTTACCCAGAATCCCTTGCAAACCTAAAATATTGTCAAAAAAAACAAATTTTCCTCACTTTTCTGTGGTGGAAAGTTCTGGAATCTGCATGGATGCACAAAATTCCACCCACCCCGCGTTCCCCAAAGTCTTTCGAGAAAAACGGTACCTCACTTGTGTGGGTAGGCCTAGTGCCCGCGACAGGAAACGGCCCAAAACGCAACGTGGACACACCACATTTTCACAGTGAAAAATTACCCCTTTTTTGCAAAGGGCCTAGCTGTAGTTTTTGAACCCTAGCTCTGCCGGCACCTAGGGAAACCTAGCAAACCTATACATTTTTTAAATCTAGACACCCAGGGGAATCCAGGATGGGGTGACTTGACTGGCTCTCACCAGGTTCTGTTACCCAGAACCCCTTGCAAACCTAAACAATTGTAAAAAAAAACACATTTGCCTCACTTTTCTGTGGTGGAAAGTTCTGGAATCTGCGTGGATCCACAAAATTCCACCCACCCCGCATTCCCCAAAGTCTTCCGAGAACAATGGTACCTCACTTGTTTGGGTAGGCCTAGTGCCCGCGACAGGAAACAGCGCAAAACACAACGTGGACACACCACATTTTCACAGTGAAAAATGACCCTTTTTTTGCAAAGTGCTTAGCTGTAGTTTTTGAACCCTAGCTCTGCCGGCACCTAGGGAAACCTAGCAAACCTATACATTTTTGAAAACTAGACACCCAGGGGAATCCAGGATGGGGTGACTTGACTGGCTCTCACCAGGTTCTGTTACCCAGAATCCCTTGCAAACCTAAAAAAGTGTAAAAGAAAACACATTTTCCTCGCTTTTCTGTGGTGGAAAGTTTTGGAATCTGCATGGATCCACAAAATTCCACCCACCCCGCGTTCCCCAAAGTCTTCGGAGAAAAATGGTACCTCTTTTGTGTGGGTAGGCCTAGTGCCCGCGACAGGAAACAGCGCAAAACGCAACGTGGACACACCACATTTTCACAGTGAAAAATGACCCTTTTTTTGCAAAGTGCCTGGCTGTAGTTTTTGAACCCTAGCTCTGCCGGCACCTAGGGAAACCTACCAAACCCGCACATTTCTGAAAAGTAGACACATGGGAGATTCCAGGGAGGTATGGCTTGTGTGGATCCCCCAATGTTTTCTTACCCAGAATCCCCCAGAAACCTGAAATTTTGCTGAAAAAAATCACTTTTTTCACACATTATTGTGTGGGAAAGTTGTGGCATCACCGGGCTGACACAAATATCCTACCACCCATCATTGCCCCAGGTCTCCCGATGAAAATGGTGCCTCCCTCGGGTGGGAAGCCCAAGTACCTGCGACAGGCAAGGGCCCAAATCGTATTGAGGCGACAACAAAAATGCCTATCACAAAACGACCTGGTTTTGCAAGGGGGTCCCATGACTTTTGGCCCGGGGCTCGGCGGCCACCCAGGGAAACCTAGCAAACCCACACATTTCTGAAAAGTAGACACCCGGGGATTCCAGGGAGGTATGGCTTGCGTGGATCCACCAACGTTTTCTTACCCAGAATTCCCTGCAAACCTGAAATTTTGCTGAAAAAAAATCACTTTTTTCACACATTTTTGTGTGGGAAAGTTGTGACATCACCAGGATGACACAAATTTCCTACCACCCAGCGTTCCCCCAGGTCTCCGATAAAAATGGTGCCTCACTTGGGTGGGAGGCCCAAGTACGCGTGACAGGCAAGGGCCCAAAACGTATTGATGCGACATCAAAATTGCCTATCACAAAACGACCTGGTTTTGCAAGGGGGGTCCAATGACTTTTTGGCCCGGGGCTCGGCGGCCACCGAGGGAAACCTAGCAAACCCACACATTTCTGAAACGTAGACACCCGGGGGATTCCAGTGAGGTATGGCTTGCGTGGATCCACCAACGTTTTCTTACCCAGAATCCCCATCAAACCTGAAATTTTGCTGAAAAAATCACTTTTTTCACACATTTTTGTGTGGGAAAGTTGTGGCATCACCGGGATGACACAAATTTCTTACCACCCAGCGTTCCCTCAGGTCTCCCGATAAAAATGGTGCCTCACTTGGGTGGGAGGCCCAAGTACGCGCGACAGGCAAGGGCCCAAAACGTATTGAGGCGACATCAAAATTGCCTATCAGAAAACGACCTGGTTTTGCAAGGGGGTCCCATGACTTTTGGCCCGGGGCTCGGCGGCCACCTAGGGAAACCTACCAAACCCACACATTTCTGAAAAGTAGACACCCGGGGGATTCCAGGGAGGTATGGCTTGCATGGATCCCCTAATGTTTTCTTACCCAGAATCCCCTGCAAACCTGAAATTTTGCTGAAAAAATCACTTTTTTCACACATTTTTGTGTAGGAAAGTTGTGGCATCACCGGGCTGACACAAATTTCCTACCACCCAGCGTTCCCCCAGGTCTCCCGATAAAAATGGGGCCTCACTCGGGTGGGAGGCCCAAGTACGCGCGACAGGCAAGGGCCCAAAACGTATTGAGGCGACATCAAAAATGCCTATCACAAAACGACCTGGTTTTGTAAGGGGGGTCCCATGACGTTTTGGCCCGGGGCTCGGTGGCCACCTAGGGAAACCTAGCAAACCCACACATTTCTGAAAAGTGGACACCCGGGGGATTCCAGGGAGGTATGGCTTGCGTGGATCCACCAACGTTTTCTTACCCAGAATCCCCTGCAAACCTGAAATTTTGCTGAAAAAATCACTTTTTTCACACATTGTTGTGTGGAAAAGTTGTGGCATCACCGGGATGACACAAATTTCCTACCACCCAGCGTTCCCCCAGGTCTCCCGATAAAAATGGTGCCTCACTCGGGTGGGAGGCCCAAGTACGCGCGACAGGCAAGGGCCCAAAACTTATTGAGGCGACATCAAAATTGCCTATCAGAAAACGACCTGGTTTTGCAAGGGGTCCCATGACTTTTGGCCTGGGGCTCGGCGGCCACCTAGGAAACCTACCAAACCCACACATTTCTGAAAAGTAGACATCCGGGGATTCCAGGGAGGTATGGCTTGCGTGGATCCCCCAACGTTTTGTTACCCAGAATCCCCTGCAAACCTGAAATTTTGCTGAAAAAATCACTTTTTGCACACATTTTTGTGTGGGAAAGTTGTGGCATCACCGGGATGACACAAATTTCCCACCACCCAGCGTTCCCCCAGGTCTCCCGATAAAAATGGTGCCTCACTCGGGTGGGAGGCCCAAGTACCCGCTACAGGCAAGGGCCCAAAACATTTTGTGATAGGCAATTTCAATGTTGCCTCAATACGTTTTGGGCCCATGCCTGTTGCGGGTACTTGGGCCTCCCACCCGAGTGAGGCACCATTTGTATCAGGAGACCTGGGGAACGCTGGGTGGTAGGAAATTTGTGTCAGCCCGGTGATGCCACAACTTTCCTACACAAAAATGTGTGAAAAAGTGACTTTTTCAGCAAAATGTCAGGTTTCTGGGGATTCTGGGTAAGAAAACTTTGGGGGATCCACACAAGCCATACCTCCCTGGAATCCCGGGTGTCTTCTTTTCAGAAATGTGTGGGTTTGGTAGGTTTCCTAGGTGGCCGCCGAGCTCCGGGCCAAAAGTCATGGGACCCCTTGCAAAACCAGGTCATTTTCTGATAGGCAATTTTGATGTCGCCTCAATACATTTTGGGCCCTTGTCTGTCGTGGGTACTTGGGCCTCCCACCCGAGTGAGGCACCATTTTTATCGGGAGACCTGGGGTAACGCTGGGTGGTAGGAAATTTGTGTCAGCCCGGTGATGCCACAACCTTCCCACACAAAAATGTGTGAAAAAAGTGATTTTTTCTGTATAATTTCAGGTTTCTGGGGGATTCTGGGTAAGAAAACGTTGGTGGATCCACGCAAGCCATACCTCCCTGGAATTCCCCGGGTGTCTACTTTTCAGAAATGTGTGGGTTTGGTAGTTTTCCCTAGGTGGCCGCCGAGCACCGGGCCAAAAAGTCATGGGACCCCCCTTACACAACCAGGTCGTTTTGTGATAGGCAATTTTGATGTCGCCTCAATACGTTTTGGGCCCTTGCCTGTCGCGGGTACTTGGGCCTCCCACCCAAGTGATGCACCATTTTTATCGGGAGACCTGGGGGAACAGTGGGTGGTAGGAAATTTCTGTCAGCCCGGTGATGCCACAACTTTCCCACACAAAAATGTGTGAAAAAAGTGATTTTTTTCAGCAAAATTTCAGGTTTCTGGGGGATTCTGGGTAAGAAAACGTTGGGGGAGCCACGCAAGCCATACCTCCTGGATTCCCCGGGTGTCTAGTTTTCAGAAATGTATGGGTTTGGTAGGTTTCCTAGCTGGCCGCCGAACCCGAGGCCAAAACTCATGGGACCCCCTTGAAAACCAGGTTGGTTTGTGATAGGTCATTTTGATGTCGCCTCACTAGGTTTTGGGCCCTTGCCTGTCGCTGGTACTTGCCCCACCCACGCGTGTGAGGTACCATTTTTATCGGGAGACCAGGGGAGTAGAAAGGCTGTAATGGTGGCGGGGATGTGGGCATTGGCGTGCCCACTTCGGGCAGCCCCCACCCTAAAAACAAATGCGCAAAAAAAAATCCCTGGCGTCAAGTGGGCTTTCTGCCACCCCGGGGGGGCAGATTGGGGGCTACTGCCCCCATAAAGACTGTTATGGTGACAAGGGCGTGGGGGCATTGGCGTGCCCATTTTGGGCAGCCCCCACCCTAAAAAAAAAATTGCAAAAAAAAGAAAATCCCTGGCGTTTAGTGGGCTTTCTGCCCCCCAGGGTGGGGCAGAAAGGCTGTAATGGTGACGGGGGGTGGGGGCATTGGCGTGCCCGTTTTGGGCAGCCCCCACCTTAAAAAAAATTTACACAAAAAAAATCCCTGGCGTTTCGTGGGCTTTCTGCCCCCCCGGGGGGGCAGATTGGGGCTACTGCCCCCATCTGCCTCCCAGGGGGGGCAGAAAGGCTGTAATGGTGGCGGGGGGGTGGGGGCATTGGCGTGCCCGTTTCGGGCAGCCCCCACCCAAAAACAAATGCGCCAAAAAAAATCCCTGGCGTTTAGTGGACTTTCTGCCCCACCGGGGGGGCAGATTGGGGGCTACAGCCCCAAGGCTGTAATGGTGATGGGGGGTGGGGGCATTAGCGTGCCCGTTTTGGGCAGCCCCCACCCTAAAAAAAAAATTACACAAAAAAAAATCCCTGGCGTTTAGTGGGCTTTCTGCCCTCCCGGGGGGCAGATTGAGGGCTACTGCCCCCATCTGCCTCCCAGGGGGGGCAGAAAGGCTGTAATGGTGGCGGGGGGGGTGGGGGCATTGGCGTGCCCATTTCGGGCAGCCCCCACACTAAAAAACATTGCGCCCACAAAAATCCCTGGTGTTTAGTGGGCTTTCTGCCCCCCAGGGGGGGCAGAAAGGCTGTAATGGTAGCGGGTGGGGTGGGGACATTGGCGTGCCCATTTTGGACAGCCCCCACCCTAAAACAAATTGCACAAAAAAAAAACCCTGGCATTTAGTGGGCTTTCTGCCCCCCGGGGGGGCAGATTGGGCGCTACTGCCCCCATCTGCCTCCCTGGGGGGGCAGAAAGGCTGTAATGGTGGCTGGAGGGTGGGGGCATTGGCGTGCCCATTTCGGGCAGCCCCCACCCTAAAAAAAATACACCAAATAAAAATCCCTGGTGTCTAGTGGGCTTTCTGCCCCCCCCGGGGGGGCAGATTGGGGGCTACTGCCCCCATCTGCCCCCCAGGGGGGCAGAAAGACTGAACATTGCCAATTTATTTGGGGGGGAGCAAAAGCCCTTGCCCAAGGGGCCGCTCCCCCCTCCCTGGTGCCTTAGTGGGTGGATCCCTGCTTGGGGATCGCCAGCCTGCTTGGGGATCGCCCTCCTGGGACGATCCCCAAGCAGGGATCCACTGGGGAGGGGAGATTCTCCCCTTTCCGATGATACGTCTCCCGTCTTTCTACGTGCTCAGGGGGCTGAGATAGCCCCCTGAGCACGTAGAAAGTGAAACTGAAATGAGCCTAAAGGCTCATTTTAGTTTAGTTTTCAGTGAAATGAAGTCAGCGCGACATGCGCGCTGATCTTCATTTCACTGAAAGAGAGCCTCGGGAGCTGGGGAAGCTCTTCCCCAGCTCCCGAGGCTGTGGGGAGAAAAGGAAATCCCTCTGCTGTCTGCAGCAGAGGGATTTTGTGCCCCTGGCCTCATGACGGAATGGTTCCGTCATGAGCACAGGGGCACCGATGCTCATGACGGAACCATTCCGTCATGAGCATCGAAGGGGTTAAAAGTGGGGATAGGGTTGGGCTACGGAGTTTGTGTTGCAGAGACTGGAATGCTGCAATCAGGGAAGCGATCCTTGGCTTTATTGAATTTAAGTACAGATGACGAGACAAACGATCTTGAAACCAGACCCCGAGGTTTTTCTAGTTTATGCTTCTAGAAATGGGGTTTCTGCCTAAGGACCAACTTCCTTCCTTGCTAAATATTCTTACGAAAACCAAAGCTATTGTTTTTGTGAGATTGAGAGCCATTTAGTTTACTATGCAGTAGCTGTGTAGTTTGTTTAATAGCATTTGAAGGCCTATTCATGTCATATTCATAAGGACAAATTCAATGTATGTATTTTGATACTTTATCATACGAGATTTTGGAAAGACGCTTAAGCGAAGGTAATGTAATAGCAGACGCTAAAGCCGCCCTGGAAATGGTGAACAAAACTATTGTTGAATTTGAGAGAATCGAGCGCATGAAAAAAACGAATAAAATTCAAAAAGACATCACTAATTTTGACCAAGTTAAGGCACATCCCTACCTTTTAGATGAGTTCTACTCCCAACCAAGACAACAGTATTCTGACAACTATCAGACGTGGGGTCGTTTTAGACGTGTGCAATTTGTTTTAGGGTGGGGGCTGTCCAAAATGGGCACGCCAATGTCCCCACCCCACCCGCTACCATTACAGCCTTTCTGCCCCCCCTGGGGGGCAGAAAGCCCACTAAACACCAGGGATTTTTGTGGGCGCAATTTTTTTTAGTGTGGGGGCTGCCCGAAATGGGCACGCCAATGCCCCCACCCCCCCGCCACCATTACAGCCTTACATTCTCTGATTCCTCAGCGAGTTCGGCAGATAAATCTGATACAAGTACCAACCCTGGCCAGGGCTCCCCACATCTGGCTATAATCCTTTTTTAGGTCAGCGTGGTCGCGGGAGAGGGAGGGTAAAAACCAGACCTCCACCCCAACAGTGGAATTTTCAGGCAGGGGAACGGCAGACCCGCCGGAAATTTTATCAATGGGGCCCACCACAATAATCGATACGTTTATTCCTGAATCAGGCCCAGATAATATTCCCATCTTTAATTTATCTGAGCATATCTTGTCTTCAGCTGAATCTACTCTATTGAGCAAAGGGCTCAGCTTTGTGCCTACTGAGAAAACCAGTCTTTTTGATATCCAAATTGAACTTTTGCAATTTTTCCGAAAGTTACGTCTAAAGGCTTTCTTTTTGGATAAGATCCACATCGAAAGTTTTAACCCTTCAAAACTGAGAGTACCCTCTACATTTAATCCACCTACTGGCAAGATGCCAGTTTAACTTCTGGCCTTTGAAGCAATGGTAATGAAGGCGGTCACGGCACTTGGGAAAGGCTTTGAATATATTCCATACAATATCTCCCTCATGGAGCGAGAAGCACTTTGTGCTCTAAAATCCAATCAGGAAGTTATTATAAAGCCTGCCGATAAGGGAGGGGGCATTGTGATTCAACCTATTGGGACATACAAGTTGGAAATCTCTAAACAACTGTCCAACTTGAACCATTATGCTACCTTGAGATCCAATCCTCTACCTGAGATCCAAAAACTTATCTCTAATATATCAGCTAAAGCAAAAATAATTGAGTTTTTAAGCAATAAAGAATTTGACTTTCTCAATGCAAAATCACCTAGGACTCTGGTCCTATATATTCTCCCAAAGATACACAAAAATCTCACAAGTCCTCCAGGCCGTCCTATTGTTTCGGGCTGTGGGTCAGTATTGGAACCACTATGTAAATACATAGATGTGTTTATTAAAGATCTGGCCATCAATACTAAGAGTTATGTGTACAATCCAATCAAGGGTTGTGCTCGTGGTTAATATATCATGCTTTACACTGGCGTTACACTATACTTGAGGTTAACAGGGGCAATAGATCACTGGGGTTTGATCAAAGGAAACGTTTGAGAATCACAGCACAGGGGAGGAGGGATAGATACGCACGTTTAGCACGGGGGATATGTTTTCAAATCAATGTTAATTTCTCGTGGTTAATTTGTGAGACTATGTTGATTTAAAGTCCTCAAGGTTTCATGGTCATAAAAGAAAGGGTGTGTAATATACTCTTTATGAATAACACGAAAAGTGTGGTTGACACATATTTTTTACATCATAGATACCCCTGACGAAGGTCATAGACCGAAATGCATTGGGTGAATTTGCATGTCACGAAGGAATCGAGTGTTTCAACATGCTTTTGAATAGGCCTGGATGGGCAATTCTTGAGTGGAAAAAACGCATGAATTTAATGGAACAGAGCACCTTTGACGTGATGGATAAGCTTTGAAAAATTATTTGGAATAAAGTGGATGAATTTTGAACAAAGAAATGGTTTACGTGAAATATTTGGATCACATATGTATATAAGGCTGTGCAACTCTTCGCTGATTCGCCAACCGCGCGTCACAAGCTGTTAATGTATTACCCGTGTGCACTGGGACGGAGCACACATAGAGTGTATGCACGCCAACTTGGAAAAAATATCAGGTACTAAACAGGATTCTGCCTTTAAGGAAAGGGTGTGCTTCAGTTCAATGACTGATGCCTGGCAACATGCCACAGCAACTCTGATCATTCAACATGAGGTAACTCCCGTTAGAAAGTTGGCCAAACGTTGGATTAATCACAGCAGCTGGTGTACCCTGCTGATGGCAAGACAAATTTGCCACAGAACCATTACAAGCCCCGTGTAAAGAAATGTCCTGACATATTAGTGAACCGCTCAGTGCACTTTTACAGTGTGTACCGCTCAGAAACACTTCACGATCCCCACTCCAACATCTATATGTGTACGGTAAATTCCAAGATGTCTTAATGTATTCCTTACCCAACCTTTCATATTTGCCTGCTTGCATCTGTTTGAGGCAATACTGAAACTGAAAAGTAGTCACAGGTAGTGCTATTTTGCCACGAATAAGCCATTCTGTAGCTGGTTTTTCTGCCACTGTGAATGGTAACTTTTCCAGTTTTTCAATGCTCAGCACTGTATACTTTGCTCCTCTTTGTGCCAGTTCTATCTGTTTATCAGTTAGATTGTATTCTGCAAACAGAGCTGACGTGTTGATAAAACGCCAAGGCACATAGCCCGCACGCAAAGATTGCAGCGTCCAGCTTAATAACATAATAGAACTTAATTGAGATTGGCCCTGTTGTAACATGGCTAAATCTTGTTCTAGTATGTCGATAGCAGAGGATACAATGTTGTCCAATGAATAGATTCTGGATGACAAAGTTGTTAACCCGTTATCGACCACAGTGAGAGTTTTCTCTAAATTAATACGATCAAGTTCACGTATTCGTTCTGCGGCCTCTATCTGTGATACCTTCCATGCTTCATTATAAGCAGCATAGATGCCGGCATATATGAAACGTTTTTGACGCGGTTTTCTTCGTCCAAGCAAGAATTCCCTAAGGTCTGCGTCTTCTTTAAGTAAAGATAAGTGTTGTTTCACATCCTTAAGTGTAGATTTCTGCAGCCAATCGAGGCATAATTTTCCTACACTGTATGTTGTTACTACCCCCGGATGTTGTCTTTGGACGTATCTTGGGTCTGGCCTGTGAATTGTAAAGCCCTGAGTTTTATTCAGGAATCTTTCCTGACAGTTGTTCGTGTCTGTGGGCCAGATCAACCATTTTTTCCAATCAGGATTTGATCTGTTGAGTTGTAGTATTTTGTCAACTGTAACCGCTGCCTGTGTATTGTTATCACTTGCAGGTGTTGGTACAGAAGGAGTTTTCATCTCTTTGATCTTGGCTAGACCAAGACAAGATGTTTGTTGGATAGTTTCATTCAAAAACATTAGTTGCTGAGGGATGAGACATGCTCGAAATAAAGCTTCTAACCCCTGCACTTGCCAATCTTTAGAACCCCAGACAGTTTTTGTGTCTATTGTGTCTTTCCACAAGTCGAATCCATGTCTAGACAGTTGGGTAATAAATGCTGCAGAGTAAATCTGTTTTGTATTTGTTAACATAATTTTCTGTCCTGTTTTGTTTACATTTTTATAGTAAAATGTTTCTGGATCGGATGTATTGTATCCTGAAAAATATGGAAACTTTTTAGCAAATGTTTTTGAACTACTTTTAGGAGGTGTAGGACAATGCTCCCATTGGTTAAACATAAACACATTTCTTGGTGTTGCAGATTTATGCAAAAAATGATGACCATAGTGGTTATAGCAACACAGCTGTTCATAGTCTGATGAACCCTCTAAATATTCATTATTAGAAAATGCAGCAGACATTTCTAGATCAAACATTAAATCGTTGACAGTATCTAAGTCCCAATCATCAGAATAGGTACTTGACGAAATAAGTAACCCTGGGCATCCAATTCCGCTCCGCTCGCGGAATTTGCGGAATTTAGGCAATTTCGCGTTTTGCGGAGAACGCGGAATTGCCAACAATTCCGCGATCCGTGGCGTAGCGGAATTATTGTCTTGTCGCGCTTTAAAAATGCGTTCTAACGCGCGCAATAGCGACTTACCGGGATTCCTGCGTTCGCCGACGGGTTTTCCTATCCGATCGCGTGCGCCACGAGATTTCGGTAGCCGGCCGCGTTATCCCGCGAGAGTTTGCGATCGCGAACACGTCATTCGCCGCGCCATCGGACAACGCAAGAGTGTGCGATCGCGAACACGTCATTCGCCGCACCATCGTGCACCGCGAGAGAGATTGCGACCGCGAACACGTCATTCGGGCGCGCCATCGGACATCCGGCGATATTTTTGTACAGCTCGCGATCCCGAACACGCAAAATTTTCAATCTGGAGAACAATAACATCGCAAGCAGCATAAAACCTTCTATAAATTGATGATTTGGATGAAAAAAAAACCTCAGATTGATATTTGGCTGTCCTTTTTGGTCAAGTTTTTGGGGGGGGAGAGGGAGGAAGTGCCACAGAGTCTCCTACTTCCTGTTCCTGTCCAGCAGGCTCCTCCCAGTGCTTTGTCCATCTCCTGTTCATTTTTCACTTGGATTTGAGCTGGAAGGAATCACTCTTTGTGTCTGCTGCATCATTATCATTGGATTTGAGGATTTTGGGATTTGAGATTTTACAAGTAAGTTGGTGTTGTTTGATTGGGGCATTGCAGTTGCTGCAACTTCATTTTTGGTACTTTTCATCATTTTTAAAAATAAATCGTTGTGGGTAGCCAGTAGGTCCAGAGCTAGTCATGGGTCATGGATTGCTGTGTGATGTATTTATTAATCTCAAACATCATTTAGGGGGCATGGATGGCATTGGATTTAATTTGAAAATGTGTTTTTTTTTGGGTGTATTTCAGTTTTTTGGGCTGTGTGTTAAATACATGCCTTAGTTGTGTGTGGTGTGCTGCAGGCCTTGTTTAGCCCTGTGTATTTTCGTTTTTGCATTTTATTGCATTACAGGCAAAGCAAAAGCAGGGTGGTTTACCATGCAGCCTTTGCCTGGCTATTATAGGCCTGTTTTCAGTACATTGATTTCCAGGCCTCCTGCTTGATGCTTGTGATTTGTGAGTGTCCATGTGGCTGGTAGCCATTTCTGGTGGGAGTTACAAGTGTGCTGCTTTTGCCATATACTAAGGCCTGCATGTGTTTCCTTTGTGGCCTAGGCTTCTTGTTGTGGGCCTGGCCATGAGGCTGGCGGCCATTTTGAAGCCAGGCAGTGTGCTTTTTGCCATAGGCCTGCATTGTCTGTCTTCAGTTTCTTGTTGTTGTGGGCCTGGCCATGAGGCTGGCGGCCATTTTGAAGCCAGGCAGTGTGCTTTTTGCCATAGGCCTGCATTGTCTGTCTTCAGTTTCTTGTTGTTGTGGGCCTGGCCATGAGGCTGGCGGCCATTTTGAAGCCAGGCAGTGTGCTTTTTGCCATAGGCCTGCATTGTCTGTCTTCAGTTTCTTGTTGTTGTGGGCCTGGCCATGAGGCTGGTGGCCATTTTGAAGCCAGGCAGTGTGCTTTTTGCCATAGGCCTGCATTGTCTGTCTTCAGTTTCTTGTTGTTGTGGGCCTGGCCATGAGGCTGGCGGCCATTTTGAAGCCAGGCAGTGTGCTTTTTGCCATAGGCCTGCAAGCTTGTAGCCTAGTCTGCCAACAGGCCTTTCATCCAGTGGGCCCAGAGGTAGTCAGGGGTGCATGGAACAACTGTTTCTGTGTGTTCTGTTGAATTTAAACATCATTTAGGGCACATGGATGGCATTGGATTGAATTGCAAAATGTGGATTTTTGGGTGTATTTCAGTTTTTTGGGGTGTGTTAAATACATGCCTTAGTTGTGTGTGGTGTGTTGCAGGCCTTGTTTAGCCCTGTGTATTTTCGTTTTTGCATTTTATTGCATTACAGGCAAAGCAGTGTGGTTTACCATGCAGCCTTTGCCTGGCTATCGTAGGCCTGTTTTCAGTACATTGTTTTCCAGGCCTCATGCTTGTTGCTGGTGATTTGTGAGTGTCCATGTGGCTGGTGGCCATTTCTGGTGGGAGTTATAAGTGTGCTGCTTTTGCCATTTAGGCCTGCATGGTTTTCCTCTTGGCTTACTGCTTGCATCCATCCCCTTTGCCAGCTGCAGCTCCCTGAATGATGTGATGAGCAAATAATTTAATGCCAAACAGGGTCCACTTCTATTACATTTGTATTTTGGTTGTTGTTCCTCTTCTTTCCTATCCTTCCTGACAGTGTACAATGTATACCATGAAAGCCCTTGTTGACAGTCTCACAAATGGCTACACTAATTTATATCTTTTATTTGTTTGTTTGTACTACTAGTAATTGAACCACAACAACAAATGCAACATTTCACTGATGTTCTTCTCCTGGCTTCTTTGCTTTTAGGTGCACAAAAAGACAGAGGAGGAGGTGTCATCATCATCATCACCCGTTGTACTGCCAGGCAGAAGTCCTGCTGCGCGTCACGTCCACGTGTGACCACAGACATCTCTGCAACTTGTGCACCTGCGTCCTGCTGACATCTGAAGAAGATGGCCCCAAAGAAAGGTACCAGGTCCTCCAGTACCAAGAAAGTTGCCAGTGAGAAGAAGGGACAGAAGAAGGAAGTGGCACTTGCCAAGACTGGTGTGCCGGCCGATGTGTTTTTTGGTTAAAAAAACTTACGCCTGCAGCAGCGGTGTCCAGCGGGGACCAAGCTGGGAGCAGCACCTCTGCATCAGTGGGCCCACCCCAGCAACCTAGGCCCAAGCCCATGACTGTGGCAGAGGTAGCCAGTCTACTAACGACCAGTGATGTTGAAATGTCATTATCGCAAAGTAGTACCCAATCCACGCACTCGCAGGCGGAAACTCAGCAGATAAGTGGGCAACCCCAGCCGCAACCCCAGCCGCAACCCCAGCCACAGCCGGAGCCGTAACCACAGCCGGATCCGCAGCTGGAACCGCAACCACAGCCGGAACCACAGCCACAGCCGGAACCACAGCCCACAATAGTAGTTGTTCCACCTGAAGTAGGGGCAGTTCAGGAAATCGAGCTTTTTGCAGACGAAGAGGAGCAAGCCACTGTTCCAGAAGATCCATTGTCTTCCATACCCCCAGCAAGGAAAAGGAGGGTTAGTCCATCAACTTCTTCTTCAAGCCCCACTTCTGATGATCTAGATGCCACTTGGAAGCCACCAGCTCAGCCTGAGAGTGATGCACGCCACAAGACAAGGCTAGTGAAAAGGAAGGTTCCAGAAAGCCTTACAGTTATGGAGGTAGATGTAGACGAGGGGGGTGATGATGATGAAGAGCCAGTCATCACGAACATCACTCCTGGGCCTGCGGAGATGGAGACCAACATTATTCGACTATCCCAAATCGCTGCGAGGGATGTAGCACGGATACCACCAACACAGGTAACGCCAACACGACCTCCAGCTTCCATATTTGCCTTTGCAAAGGCCCGGCAGGGACCTACATCCAGCTCAACCACCACCTCAGTAGGTGGTGGTAATGTAAGTGCACAGAGTCAAATTCCATGCACACCCTCCATTTCATCTGGTATTGAAAGTGGCACCTCCAGCAGCGCCAGAAAGTTCTCCTCCCCAGTTTGGGACTTCTTTTCGGTTAGCAGTAAGGAGGAGAACATTGCTATATGCTCAATTTGTCGGCAGGCTGTTAGGCGGGGTAAGCTTGGTACAAACTATGGTACCGGAGGACAAACAAGTCATCTAAAAAAACACCACACTATCAAGTGGGAGGCTCACCTACTTCACTTAGAAAAAAGTAAAACTGGACCCATTGCTGTTGTTGGGGATGAAGAAGTAGGGGAAGATATGATCGCGGTGGAAGGTCAACAAGAGGGAGACATTTCTAGCCCTACCCCCAGCAGTGTACTGGTAACGCCCACATCCTCAGCAACATCTGAGTGGCGCTGTAGTAAGAAGAGTCAACATGAGACACCAAGGCAACCGGGCACTGCAATGAGCAAAAGTGCAGCGTCGTTGAGCCTAGTTGGGTTCAAGAAGAAAGGTGCACCACAAAGGAAAATATTCCAGCCTACCATTGACAGCATGCTTAGGTCGGAGGGGCAGTACCAACGCAACCACCCAACGGCACGGTTGTACAATGCGAAGCTGGCTAAAATGTTAGCGCTGGACCTTCTCCCATTTTCATTTGTGGAAGGGGTGGGTTTCCTTGAATTTGTGTCAGCCATCTGCCCTAAATGGAAGGTTCCCAGCCGGTCCTATTTCGCCCGAGTTGCTGTTCCAGCACTACATCACGATGTGCTGGAATTGGTTGGACAAGCTTTGCAGCAGAGTGCTGTTCACAAAATCCACCTGACAACAGACATGTGGACCAGTTGCCAAGCCACTGATTACATGTGCATCACTGCACACTGGGTCTCTTTTGTGGGGGTTAGAGAAAAGCTATCTGAAGTAGGTGCTGTTGACACAGCTGCAATTTTTAATGCATCTCGGAAACATGCAACTGTAGCCATGTTCGCCATGGAGAAATCTCATACTGCTGAAAACATTTTGGAAGAGTTTAACAGCAAGGTCTTTGAATGGCTGCGCCCCAGAGGGCTTCACATTGGTTTTGTTGCCACGGATAATGGCAGTAATATACTTAAGGCCATGACGCTTGGTGAGTATTTCAGGGTCCCGTGTTTGGCGCACTGCATTAACATTATAGTTCAAGACTTTCTTAAAAAAGAACCCATAGTCAGCAACTTACTGACCACCTGCCGCAGAATATGCACGCATTTCAGCCATTCTTTTAAAGCCCGGAAGCAGCTGAGGATCATTCAACGTGACTATAGAATGACAGTCAAAGCACTCATCCAGGAGGTGGCAACACGTTGGAACTCAACGTATTACATGCTTGACCGTCTGTTTGAGCAGTACAGACCAATCAATGAATATGTCATGCGAAGGGCGGATGCTACTGTGAAAGGCATGACCCTTCAGATGGACCAATGGTGCCTAGTTAAATCTCTTACAGAGATGCTTCTTCCTTTCGAGGTCTTCACACGTGAAGTCAGCAAGGAGGACTGTACTATGAGCCAAGCTATCCCATTGTTGCACATGCTAGAGCAACAGCTGAAGGCGGTGTGTGAAGCGTACATAGGTGTGGAGGAAAAAAAAGAAGCATATGAGTTGGTGGAGAGCTTATCATGTCGCTTAAGTGAAAATGCAAGGGTGCAAAATAAGATTCTGTCACAACAACATTACATTTGTGCCACAATTCTGGATCCACGGTACAAATCGGCACTGCACAGTAAGACATTACTCCCTTTTTCAGAAGTGGATGTTGCCCGGTACAAAACTTGGATAGCTGAGGCAGCCAGTACATTGGAAACTGAACGGCTGGTAATTAAAGGCCTCAAACCCACGTCAAGTACTGCAGCAGGGCATCCGGCGTCAAGTTCAACTTCAGAGCCTGTGGGCAGTGCATTTGGTTCACAGCTGTCACCAACACTATCAACAACAGCAAGAACCGGATCATCAGCCCCAGTACAAATGGCACAGGATTGGTATTTACAGCAAGGACTTGCTAGGTCCAGTGCTGATGCAAAGACAAAAGAGGCCGCACTAAGTTTAGCACCCCTGAACATTGACCGAATGGTCCAGGCCTACCTGGATGACCCAACAGAGGTCTACATTGTTCAAAACCCATTGCGGTTTTGGTATGGCAAAAGGGGCCAATGGCCAGTGCTCAGCAGGCTGGCGATAAACTATTTGGCTTGCCCTGTCGCAAGTGTCTCTTCTGAACGTGTTTTCAGTGCTGCTGGTTCCATTGTAACAGTGAAAAGGACCAGTCTCTCACCCAAAAACGTGGAGAGGTTAACCATGATCAAAATGAATCAGCAATTTATACCACCGAATTACACAATACATGAATCAACGCAGGAAGATGAGGACAGCGGCTCAGGTGACGGAAGTAGCGTGTTGGATGCTGATTACCTACTTCTGGTTGAACCTCCAGAGTTTGAGGACGAGCTATACTTCCCTGACAACTAGGCTTCCACTTCTTACTGTGGTTCTCCCTTATTTACTTCTATTTGTGTGTCTGTCTTTCTGTTTGGAAACTTCAAATCACAACAAATCCATCACCACCGTCTTCGTATTTTATTGCCTTATATGAGTTTCAGCTCTCTGCATTTCAGTCCACTCCTCCGAGTCCTGCTCCTCCATCCTCCTGAATCGACCTAAATCTATTGCCCTCAAGCCAGATGATGATTGGATGTAGCATAATCGAAGAAAAACTAAAATCTTGCCTCGTTGAGTCTCTCCAAAAGAAGTGGAACATGATGATGACTACTATAGCTATCCTCCTTTCCGAGCCGATACAGACTGCCCATTAACTGAAGATGAGAAGGAACAGGTAATGAATGATGACATGCATTGGACGCTGACTGAGTGATTTGTGTTGTTGTTGTTTGTAGTGCATGAAGGTAATTCATTGTGTACTATTATCTAATCTACACACTAAAAGTAACTCAATGCAATGTTTGTTTCCATTCTTGTTTTTCAATAACAATTTTCTACTTCTACTGCAGGCCGATCCATTGCATTTTGAATATGGAAAGGGGACTCAATCTGTACACTACTGCACACTGAGTTGGACAACACACCATGATGATGACCACAGTGACATTATCTCTTCGCAGTCACTCAGTACGATCCGAGATGATTGATGGAATAACTCAGTGCGTTTCATGAGTGCATTAAAAGGTAACCAAGTCAACAACAACCACTGCAGACCTACATGTCTGTGTAGTGGTGGAGTCGAGTGTGGTGGTATGACTGACAGCGGGGCATTGATTTAGTCACTTAATTTGTAAAATGCTATGTTGCTGTATATCTGCTTTGTCTGCCTCTGTCAAAAAAGGTACGCTAAATGGAGGATGTGTCACGGGTGCCGTGGGCCTGCTCTGTCCTGTTGTTGTTGGAGGTTAATGCTGGAAACAGACTAGAGTAGACATGATGTATCCAAATCCATGCCGCCTCTGAAAGTGTTCTTGTTGCACTCCACCGTAATTTAGGCATTTTTTTTCTACTTGATTTTTCAATATCCCTTTTGTTTTCCCATCTGCAATTACAGGCCGGCCCTTACCCTGTGCTACACTGGGAAAAACAACTCTCACTTACCTTACCAATGAATCTACATCTGCCAGGCAGGCAGTGGCGTCACCCAAGATTGATGGCCGGAGCGTCCATGGAAGGGAGGACCAAGACGAATGCCGAGATGCAACTCCCCATTTTGACCAGGATAACATACAGTAACAGTATCAACTTTCATCATCTTTTAAATTTGATTCATTTTTTGTCTTCAATCATTACTACTGTGTGTTGTTGTTGTTATGTTTGCTCTCTGCTTATAATTCAATTCATCCCTACAGCAATTTTTGACTTTTCTTTGCTATCTTTAAGCCCGGGCCGGTACAACAGAACAGAAACTGTATGTAATTCGGGTCTCTCTGAGGGCAGACAGGCAAGGCAAATTGCATAATATACTGCTGCCCTGTACTGTCTAATTGTCTAGTAGTAGTAGTTAGTAAGTACTATCATTAACCATCAAGTTATCATCATCATGCATGCATTTCCTTTTTCTCCCTTAACTGATTTATGGATATGGTTGTCTGCCAAGATTGTGTTTTGTTGTTGTCCATGCGTACTGTTTTTCTTTGTCAAACCTTTCCCAAAACCCCCCTTCCCAACCATTCATCAAACCCTAACCCTCTTCCCCCGGGCTGTGTGACTTATTGAGGTGTGACTAAATTAAATGTACACCAATAATTTATCACACGCTTGCTGGGGCGGATGTGGCTAAAGCAACAAAAATGCATTTTCAAGGCAGGGCGAGGATCTTCTTCTGCTTGCCCACCCTCCTATGAGCAGTATATTTGCGATTTTTTTTTTTTTTACCAAAGGAACCTAATCCATCAGCATTAATTGCCGGCATAGATTGGATTTGTTGTCATCCTCCGAAACAGCACTAACGGTTACGCTTGTGTCGAGTCACGGTGTACTGTAGGCCTAGTCGAGTGACTCGACACAGCTAGAGTTTGTAACTCTATGTACTAGGCTATCCCCGCAACCATTATGTTTCCTTGTATTTTGGCATATTATTGTTTGGCAGTAAGTTCCGTACTGTACTTTGTTCTACTACTCCTCCCACAGTCTCTCTCAGGCGACTGACTGTCTCATTTTCTTTTATTTGCAAGTGCTACTGCCAGGGTCTACTACTACTACCACCACAACCATGGCATGTTGGGAAAGAAAACCATCATCACCATGCAGCCATCGCCGTGCCCAAGTTAAACATCAAGCACAGGTAAGAGAAGAAGTTTGGGGGAGGCATAATTAATAACGGAATTTTTTTCATTAATTCTATTTCACACACCCCTTTGAGTCCAGTTGCAGAATGCATAGATTAGGAGGAGAGACTGACAGTACTAGTAGGACAAGTCCCTCAGTGAGGGGTACCGCATCTGTCTGTTTGTGTCTTAGTAACTCAGCCAATTATTTAAATCAAACACTGGCTGTGGCACTGCACCAGCAAGGAAACCGTGTGACGTAAAACAGTAACCCCACCCACAAAACATTAACAACATCGTATATAAAGTCTAAATATGTAATTTAATACCCTAACAAAAATAAACTATGTAAAAAAATCCCACAACACCTGACCCACCCCTCTCCCTAACCCCAACCAATGTTCATGTCCCGGAACGAAAAAGTCCAACAAATGTCCAAAAGTCCAAAACCCAACGCCCGATTCCCACCCACCAAAATAAGCTATAAAAAAGGGGCAATAAATAAACGGGGTCTCAGCGGGCTCGCCTCTCCAGGACACGGATGTGCTCCTCTAGGCGGGCACCGCGGGGCTTCAGCGTGCGGCAGTTGCATCCACAGGGGGGGGGCAGCAGTGCTTCTTGCTGTGTGGCGGCGGGCGGCTGCCAGGCGGTGGTGCCGTAACACTGGAGGGGGTGGCTGGGGCCTGGGGCATTGGAGGAGGCTGCAGCTGCTGCCGCCTCCTCCTCCTCCTCCTCCTCCTCTAGAAGAACCAGCCGCTGGTATTCGGCCTGTATGGCCTCCAGCTTCCGGCGCCGGGCCTTGGCTGCCAACTCCTTCCTGTCGACTTTACCTTTGGAAGGAGTAGCTATATCAAGAAGAAAAAACAAGACTATTGTAAAATATACTCTTAGCAAAGCAGTCAGACAAATTCATTCTACACATAGTGGCACAGTAGCACTAGCAAGCACAGTACGTAACATTTGTGGTATGTATCTATCCTCCCACTACCTCGAACATTTGTGGGAGTTTCAGGCATTCCACCACCCATGCATCTGATTCATATCACACACCTATGCATGCATCCCACGTATCCTTCTCTGCCAGTCATAAATATAAAATCTCGCCCGTCCTTCCTCCTTCCACCCTTCTTTCCCTTTTCATTCAACCCATCCATCAAGGTCATCTGATCAGACTTTTAGTCTTCTCCATAAAAATTTCACAGCTGAGTTGAAGTCCGATAGAAGAGGCCATTGGTTACTCAGTACACTCCCGTCACTAATGCTATTGCTAATGCTAAGTAAAGGGTGTCTTCTTCAACCGTTCACAACAACTTCTTACTTAAGTCTCAACAGTACAGTATACATTACACCCTTGCAGCGAGTGTAATGTCAATAAGTAAGGATTAGGAATATAACTTACCACCGCCCGCCACTGCTGCTGGCTCACCCCCTGCAGCTCCTCCAACTGCCGCATCGCCTGCACCCTCAGCGGCCGCGTCACCTTCGCCGCTGGCCCTGGTACTGGTGGTCGGTAGTACGCCTAGAAAAAACATTACACATTTTTCAGATGCCATATACACCTCCCCCTATTTTTCACTAGCAAGAATGAAAAAAAGTTAATACATACATAATACATATACAACATACATCACTAGTACAAATCAGGTAGTAGAGTAGACACTAGTAGTGTTATATGGTCCCTAGGGTCATTCTAGTCTTTGCTAAGTTACCCCGAGCCATGCAACCATTTTAGCTCTGTCTTTTATTTTTGCGCAAGTTACCTCGCAGCTTGTTGTGAAAGACGCCTTTGAGCCCACATGAGCTCATACTGCTACTGTCTGAGCGCTGCGTACAAGGTCGAAAAACAAGCGACTTTGTTATGGAGTTCTGGTGTTAGTCCATATTGCTTATCCATAAAAAAACAGCACTTTTTGGCACGACTGAGAAATGCTTGCACTATACTAACGCGCACCATTTTTCTCATTACAGACGGAAGATTCCCTTCTACGAAGAACCAGAGCTTTGCAGAGCTTATGATGTAACCAGTACTAGGTTCTTCTAAGGTGAGGGCTCCCCAGAATTCTCACATCTCCATTTATAATTTTATATAAACTAGATTCCTACCAAGGGGAGGGTGGTTCTTCCACCACTGTTCAGTTATCATGATCTCGCCTTTTGGCTTCTATGGACTTGTAGTTGTAAGTAACTTGTAAGTCTAACTAAGTGTAACAATGTTTATTGTTTTAATCTTATGCATTTTGCTGTTGCTGCTGCATTATAGAACGTACAGAGCTTGTCAGTTGGAAATAAAAATAAACCTTTTGAACTTACATAGACTCTGTGGTATTTGGTGTGGACTTACACGAGAGAGTGAGCAAAAGGGTGTGCATTGCTTCCGCGACAGAGGTCGGGAGTGTTATGTTCTCTGGGTTGTCTACTCATTGGGTATTTGGGGGGGTGCGTTTCGGAGTAATGAGACACTATAACTAGTCGGTCAGGGGATTGTGGTGGCTTCTGATTGAGGTGTGAGGAAGGTCCAACCTCCCATCACCAACGTCCTATTTTCTTGTGCAAAGTTCTGTATGTGCAGAATCCCTACAACAGTAGTAGTATGTCCTATCCTATCAAAAATTCTAAAATGTGGTTGGGCATTTTCTTGGTGGGAATTGTCGAAAAGCCTCAAGAATAAGAAGACTAGAAGTAGTAGAAGAGGACAACCCAAAGGACTGGACTCAATGGCTATAGCTATTGGTTAATATGAGTTTTATTTAAAATATTTTAAATAAAGAGTGGGCAACTGGGCAAGCTTAGCTACAGACAGACTAATAGTAGTAGTACAGAGAGTCATAGCAGATGCAGTTAGAGGCAGGGATAACAAGAATTTAGAAACAGATAGTATAGAGCAAAGAAGATTTTGTAAAAATTCGAATTAGGATTCCGAAATAATAGTTCGGAAAAAATAAGGTGCAGGAAAAGTTTGGGAAATATAATTATTAATATTAACCACTGGAGGACTTACTGGGGCCAGCAGCAGAGCCCTCGATAGAGGAGCGGTCCTGTCCCTGGGAGGCATCTTGTAGATCTTCTTGGCCCACCGTCTGCGACCCCGTCATCTTGCCCCTGGGTGCTGCTGATCATGTAAGATTTCATAAAGAAAGAGACAAAAATTAAAGTTTGGTGTGAAATAAATAAAATATTTTAAAATACGCACCAAAAACATTTTTGGTAACAACAATTGCAATAAAATTGACCTATCTGATCGACTGGTAGTATTGCGAGATTCACGGACCGTCTAGCAAGCCTAGCTACCACCTGACCTAGCCCACATATTCCAATCCAGACGGGCCAATTGTTCAGTAAGTCTGCATTTCCATTTATTTTAGTCCTCAAAAATGCATAGATGGAGGACACATGCATACATTTTTGCATACACCAAATTGTTGGCTGGTTGCTGCTGATGTTCTGCTAGTGATGATATAAGCCTATTAACACTCAGTAAACAAACTACAAAAGGTTCTGCTAAGGACTGGGGTAAGCAGCACTCAGCAGCACGTGACGTGACAGAGGATGCGTCACGCACACCACTTCCAAATTACCAACTAATAAGTAACTAAACCTATCAAACCACCACTATCCCTTCTTAGTGGCAGGAGGACAAAGGAAGGACTACTCTCTCTAGCATTACGTCACTTAAGTTCTCTAAAGTAAACTCTTACATAATCATCAGGCCAAGCGAGCGCAAAGTTGCAAACAAGTAAGATTAGTAGCGCCGAGCGCCTGTGTCATAACAATCACAGATTTTTAAACGTAATTTACCTGCAATGTAAGCAGCAGCATTCTTGCTGGTCGGGAAAAAAAAATATTCGCATTATATAACACAGAGCAAAAGAACACAAAGTAGTAATATTAAATAGCTACTCACCAAGCCCCGGACCTCCACTCCTAGCAGGTCCAGCAGGTCCTGCTCCCGGTCCAGAATATCGGACCACCGGTGCGTCAGCTGATTATTGGTGCGCCGGACACCAGAGCAGCGAAACACTGCCCGACGCACCTTGCCCCACCGCTGCCGACGCTCCCGGAGCCCGTACCCGGACCCAGGCCTGCCGCCTGCTGCCAGGGTTAAGGGGAGGTGGCGCTGAACAAAAAAAACCAGTGCGGCCACCTCCGCCTCATTGCCTGCACCCCTCTTTGGCGCCGCCTTCCACAAAGAAGGCGGTCACGGCTCTGGCTCCGACTTCGAGCCCTGTGGCTGTGGCCCTTTGCCATGGTTCTGGGTAGGCGGGGGCGGAAAAGAAAAGGTAGGAATTAAAAAAAGTAAGTAAAAGAAATGAAAAAGCAGGTAATAGAAAAAGTGTGAAAAAGTAGTTAAAAACACACAAAAAGTTGAAAAAAACTCAAAATATAGAATCAGGAAAATAGAGAGATAGATAATAAATAAAAAAGACCCAAAAAAAGTTTACAGAAACAAAGGATTGAAAAGATAGAGGGAGGATTGAAAAGCAGGCCCAGAACCATAGCAATAGAGTGAAAAACAAGATGGCCGCGCCCATTGCGACCGCATGGGCAAGTTCGCGCGATATTTCCCCCCCCGAGCACGCAAAAAGCGTCGCAAACACGTAATGCGCGTTCCCGAACAGGAAACCCTTATCGCGAACGGGCGGGAGCATGCAATACGCGACCCGGAACTGGAAATAAGCATCGCGAACGGGCGGGAGCATGCAATACGCGACCCGGAACAGGAAATACCATCGCGAGCGGGCGGGACAAGTGAAAACAAGATGGCCGCGCCCGTTAGCGACCGCATGGGTAAGTTAGCGATATATTTCCCCGCGAGCACGCAAAAACACATCGCGAACGGACGGGTCAGCAATTCCGCGATTTCGCAGAATTTCCGCGTGCTCGCGGAATTTTTTAGCAATTTCGCGGAGATTTGCGTAACGCGACTACGCAAATTCCGCCCACCCTTAGAAATAAGATCACTTAGTGAAATTTTGAATAAATGTGGAATGTTCAATTGTTCCGTAGGACCGAATATATCAAAATCAGTTTTGTCCCACACTATACCATCCTGTATAGGAACGGCTGTGATGTTCACTGCTGACAAGTCTCTTGCTTCACGATGGGAAGATTTGTGAGGTTTCAAAAGTAAGTTCACTTCTTTTCTTTCAGTGTTCACATGGATGTATCTGCCATTTATAAGCACGCTCATAGTCATTACTAAAGCTAGCCAAAGCAGGAAAACAAATATTCCAGAAATAATCCAGAGTTCAATCCATGGTGAAACCAGATAAGTCTTTTTCAAAACGTGAAGAAAGTCTTGTACTTGCTGTTTAAAAGTTACTGCTGGCGACTTCTCGGGCTCACTCGGATCCTCAGAAAACGTATCAAAGTTAATGAAGTAGCCAGAAGCAGTTCTGTCAATTGTTGAAATTGCATCAGGATTTGTAGAAATCGCTGGAACCAGTTGATCACGTGTTACATTGGTGTAGACAGGTGTATTTGGACGAACTGTTACTTGATTTTCAAGAGGGATGAGTTCCATAGCATTGTTGCTTAGTCCTTCATCTGTTACTGCTGAATTCTCGATGGTTATCAGTCTTTCAGTCTGAACCTCTTGGATAGTAGCGAGAGGAGTGTGTCTGCTACTAGGTCGGAGTCCACGAGGCCTACTATTTAGTATTGGCCACATACTGTGGTTTGATGAGGTCGATGGACACAAATCTTTTCTCCTTTCTTCCAGCAAGGGGCGGCAGAAGTACTGTTCTTGTTCCTTGAACAGCTAGGACAGGTACTGGTTGTCTGTAAGAAGGTCCAAATTCCTTCTTGTCCGCAATCTTCTCTCTGACTAGATCCCCAACTTTTGGAATCCAGATAGGCCTTGCTGGGACCGCCGGTTTTTCCCCAGTGGTGGTTGGCTGCAGGAATACGTTGCTTTGTTTCGATCTTAGTTCATTGAGTTCCTGTAAAACAGCCAAACGATCTTTGATATCAAAAGGTTTATTTTCCACCACTGTGCCTGCATGTTCGAGGTCTGGTACCCACATTCTTGTCCCAAATAGGACCTCATATGGAGTGACCCCCCCTAGAGAACTTCTTGGCAAGTTGTTTAATGAGCGTTGAACCCCATACAGATGTTTGACCCACCCATCACCCGAACCTAATACCCTAGCTGTTATAGACTGCTTTATGTCCCGGTTTTTCCTTTCCACAACAGAATTTCCCTCACGATGAAACGGAGAGGAGTACCGCAATGCAACGCCCAGACTGGCCATGGCTTCTTTGTAAGCCCTAGAGCTAAACGCAGGGCCCTGGTCAGAGTGTAGCGTGCCTATTGCGTATGTGCCGATAAAGACTCGCAAATCTTTTATAACAGTTCGAGCGTCAGCCGAGCGCTGAGGCCATATCCATAGGAACCTTGATTCAGTATTTGTGGGATTGCATTTGTCCAGAAGGACGCCTGCGCATAGATAGTCTAATGCTGTTTAACAATGGTGTCTGTACTGGGCAGCTACATTCGTAGCATGGTGTCTGGTGGCTTTCTCGCTGTATTTTACAGTTTATGCAGTTATCGATGAAGATGTGGATTTCTGTATTCATTCCAGGCCACCAGTACATCTCTTTTAACGTCAAAATTGTTTTAGAGATCCCTTGATGTGACAGACCCTCCCCCAAATGTGCCTCATAAATCAAAGCTGCTCTACGTTCCATGTTTGGAATTACCCTATCCCCCACTCCAGGGATTCGAGCAAAAGGAACATTGTTCGCATCAATTACATAAGAGTACTTGAGTGGAAACTTTTTTGGTAACGCTGCACCACTGCCTTTGCTTGTAGCATTGACAGCCAACATTATTCACTGTCTATTCTCGTTTTTGAACGAGTGATCGCAGCTACGGAAGCCGTGTGAACAGCCCCCTTTTGTGGCTTCGTCAGCCAATGAATTCCCTGCAACGTGAACGCCATCACGTTGATGACTCAGTGTATGTATCACGTGAGCCTTTGGTAGTTCGTTTTTCAACTGAACTACTTGTTCCCAAAGCGTTTTATGCTTTATTGTGCCACCTTTTGCATCTTTGAACCCATTTTCAAGCCAATTTTGTATATATTCATTATACGACTGAACACAGTAAAAAGAATCGCACACTATGGGGCCGATTCCGATTCGGGCCGGAAATCTCTCCGACCGAGCCGGACCCGGAGAGATTTCCGACCGAATCGGACCCGTGCAGCCCGACCGAACGAGTACGATGCGCACGTATGCCATCGGACTCGAGTCGGTCGGACTCCCATTGAAGTCAATGGGAGCCGGTCGTACAACGCGTACGCGGGCTCCCATTGACTCAATGGGTGCGAGGCGGACAAGGGCGCCCCCTACAGCGTGTACGCGGCGAAGCGACTCGCGCCGTACACGCACAGGTAGGGGGGACCCATGGGTCCCCCCTGTGTGCGACTCGCATGGCTACGCGTACAGGGGGGTCCGACATGGACCTCCAAAGTACAGCTCCGACTGCTCTTTCGAGCCGGAGTGCGCGGCTCGGTCGGACTGCTCGCGGCGCGCATCGTACTTACCCGGCCGGGGAACGTCTCCATTGCGCGGTGCGAGTCGAGTCCGAGCGAGTCGGTCGGTGCGGTTAGACCCGGGAACGAGTCGGTCGGAGCGGTCGGGACGCCCGGACGAGTCGGTCGGCGATTTCGCATCGTACTCGCTCGCCCGGACGCGCGTACGAATCGGTCGGGCAATAGGGCTCCGAATCGGATCCGGTTAAGCCGAATCCGATTCGGAGCCCTACTGGCCGAGATCGGAATCGGCCCCTATGAGTGTGGGGAATTCGCGATCTGTACTTTCAAGTGCCAGTTTGAATGCTTGTAGTTCAGCTCGCTGAGCTGTACAATCTCCTAGAGATTGAGTTTTTGTGACCATAGGTCTGAAGATACCATCTCGCATGTGACCTTTAACGATAGCAGACGCTGCACTGTAAGCTTGCTTACCCCCTGTTGCGGGTTGTGCGGATCCGTCAGTGTAACTTATGAATTCATACTGATCGAGAGGCAGAATCTCAGTGGGCAGAGGACATTCATGTTCATATTGCAGGAATGCTTGTGTTTTTAGATCAGGATCAAAAACATATTCAACATCTGTTGCAGCAAGAGAATTAACCCATTGTATCCATCTAGGATGTAATGCTTTAGCATTTGGAATGCTCGCTTTGGTGACTGCCTCTAAAGCAGGTACTGGGGTTACGACAATAATGCGTTTCCCTTGGGCTAGAGCTCTTTCTTTTGCTACTGCAGTTTGAACTGCTGTCAGTATTTTTTCAGTTGAAGTGAAGCGCATTTCTGCTTGTGTATACAAATGTGATTTGTATGCAATTGGTACTTTTTCACCCTCATTAAATGTTAAGTAGGTGAAACCGCATTGACCCGAAATTATTCGGATCACTAAATTGCGTTGACTTACGCGTGTTTGTAAGTGATTTGTTGCTAACATGTTAGCTTGGAGAGAACGCAAGATTTCTGTGTGTTCTTGTGTCCAATTTGTGATTGAAAAATCAGGTTTGATTAATTCGTAGAGAGGTTTAACCCTTTCTGCGTAATTTAGAAGGTAAGTTCTTCCAAAATTTAGGAAACCCAGGATGGATTGTACGTTTTTCAGTATTTTTGGAGGTTGGAGCAGCGCACACTTTTCTAAAAAGTTAGCTGCCAAGCTCTTTCCTTCACTTGAAAGCTCATATCCCAGAAAAAGGACATTGAGATGGGCAATTCTGGATTTTTTAAAGTTGAATTTATAGCCCTCAGAGGCGAAGCCCAATATAATGGTATTCACCCTGTTCAAGTCCCTGTTGAGGTCATCGTCTGTCAGATAGATGTCATCGACATATGACAATGCCTCATTATCATAAATTTGTAGTAACTCTGTTACCCTCGCTGAGAATAACCCCGGGCTGTTCTTGAACCCTTGTGGGAGTCAACAAAATTGACGCTGGGTCCCCATTATTGAGAAAGCTGTTAAGTACCTGCTTTCAGGTGCTATGTTTTGACAAAAGAAACCATTTGAGATGTCTAATGTAGTTTTAAATTTTTTACGCACAATGTTATTCATTTCTGCTGTGCTATGTGCATTTTGCACTGCAAATGTTTTAGAACAAGTGTTTAAGTGTCTGTAATCCAAAACTAGAAGATATGAATGGTCTGGTTTGGAGACAGGAAACAAAGGATTGTTCATTGAGGAGGTGCATGTTTCAATCACCCCTTGGTATTCAAGTTGATCTAGGATCTCCCTGACCTGTTTTTTAGCTTCTTGCTTTATTGGGCACTGCCTTTGTGCAGTTGGTTCATGTTTCAGATGTATTTTATGGTGAGGTGAGTCCTCATCCCATCCTACATGATTTTTATATAATGCTGGGGCCTGGGCTACTGCCCATTTCCTGGAATATGTATATTTTAGGGGAATTGGAATATGGTTGGAGAAGGCAGGCATAATAATGTCCTCGCCATGTGGGCACTCCCTGACAAATTGTGGTGGCCAGTCTTTTTCTGCTAGAAGTATGTCATAGCCCCTTGAAAGTTTCTCCCAAAAGAGTGTTTTCACCTGTCTAGGTATGTCTCCCTCCATTCGGAGTGTTATCTCATATAACCTTTGTGGAGTACTAACCCTGGTGTCTACAGTCCCAACTGTAATGTACTCATTCAAGTCCACTATCTCCAGAAGTTCCTTCAGGTTCTGGCGAGCTATTGTGACTTCTGCTGCACTGTCCAGCATTGTCTGAGCCCATTCTCCGTTCTTGAGTTGTGTTCTCAGTATCCTCGGCATGTCTGATCTTCAGACCTGCTACCTTCTTTTTGGAGAATTGAGGTTTTGTTTTATTTTTTGTAGCGTGTTTATCTTCTTTGGAATTCACGCGTTCTTCTTTATGTTCTGACCGTCCTCTTCTTTCCGAAGTCTGTGACGAGATCTGAAAGGTACGAGAGGAACGTGTATCAGTATCTTGATACCTGTCAGGTTTTCTCAAATTATCCCTATTCCTGAGGTTATACCTCCTTTCAGAGGGCTCCTTTTGAGGAGACCTACCTCAGGATTGAGAACGTTTCTCGTTTGAATTTTGTTTATTAGTTTCCCACTTCTTTTTAGAAGATGTAGGAGTTTGTTTAATAGAGTCCTTCTCAGGATTCTCAGATAGTTTAGGCTTCAATGGTCTACCACCCAAACTATCTCTGCCTAATTCAGCATAAGATTGTTCTATTATTCTGGGTAGTTCAGTTTGATGCTCTGTAACATCGAATTCCCTTAATCGTTGGCGGATCCCCACTGCTACTGCCTCCCCTTTAATATTAGATAATATTATTGTTGAGACCTGGTCGAAATTTTTCAGTAATTTCATACCTAAATTTAGAGCAGGCTCTGCCCCGTATTCGTTTTGAATTTGTTTTAGGACATCTGGTATTACTGCAATTGATGGAACACCATGTGTTTTAGTATAGATGGCAGCAAAGACTGCGCCCCAAGTGGTGCAATCTTCCAGTTGTGGTGTGATCCCCATTGGTAAACAGATTGTTAGGATTCTGTGTTTCTCATAAGGGCTAGTATTTGGAAATACTGCTTCTATTTGAGTAATTTTTTTAGCTATCCAGAATGGAATTTGCTCACGTTTTGTGGGCATTTTACCCATGACTGCGTATAAAGTCTGTGGAGTAATTTTTAGTGTATTCCCCTGGTGAGGGGTTTGATTTGGAATGGTTAATGGTGGTTGGACTGTGAAAGTCCGCATGACATATTGAACCAATTGTCTGTAGATTTTTATTAACTCTGTGAGTTGAATAAGTAATTCCTCATCTGACATTGTATCCAGTTCAGGATGAGGTGTGTAGCCGGCTAGAATCGGCCATGTTGCTCCTGGTCTACCTAGTGGACCGAGCCTGGTAATGTTTCTGTGATGTTTTAGGGCGCCTTTAAACCAGAGCTGATGCTCCTGGTATGTTAGTGGAATTTCAATATCCTCGAAAGGAATATATTCCTCTGGTGGATCATCTTCTTTGTAGAAGTGAAACACGTGTGTTACTGGATTTGATTCAGGGAATACTATCCATGAATAGAATACCTCTGTCTGAAAGGATTCGTGTGCCTCAATCACGAAAACTGCTCTACCGCCTCTCGGTGGTAGGCCATGTTTTATAAGTTTTAGAGTGATGGCTCTTCTTAAGTTTGGATGGATGTGTATCACACCCTCCTCGGTTTCATTTAAACCAGTTAAGTTAAAAGCTGTTACGACTGGGTCAGCCGCAGCTCCACCGGTGTCGGTGTCATTGTCCCCGCGTGTGGACATTTTTGTTTTTTGAAAAATGCAGAACAAGTTTCAAGGAAACAAAAGATAAGGTGCACAATATTTTGGAACACTTTATCCTTCAACGTTGAACAAACCAAACAACTAATATATAGGGTGCTTCCCTATGTAGCCGTGGCGGATACTTAACCCTGCCCACTCCAGACGTCTTATGAAGTATATGGGTAGGGGTCTCTGAGAGAAAAAGCACGGCTGAGTTACTCAGTATCTAACGTTAAATTACCGCCTTACCAAACCGTTGGGCGCCATCTAGTGTACCTCCTATTTCCCTAATAGGCTCTGCGCATTGGAATAATATACCCTATAGGTTTGACATAGGACTGAGGTCGGTATGTCCCTATCGAGTATATTAAACTTAATTACTTGTGCCAGCTAGCTCAGAGGCCACTAGAAACTCCTTGACAACAAGAAGGGAGTAATTTCTGGCAGCCGCAAAACATGACTACTTTGTTTCCCTTTAGAATCAGAACGTGTCCCAGAGTCGTGGAAACAATAGCTAACAGTTTCACTCAGCTCAATCGTGCATGCTTAGTTTTCCTCAAAGTTACACAGAAAGAATAGACGGGCGTTTCAATAAAAGGATTTATTGAAAAGTCTTGTTTCTCGTGTAAGAGATATGTGCTGTTATGATCACAAGACAGTATGCAAGATAAATAATGTACAGCGTAAGCAGTAGAAATAAATAATACTGCGCTAGCATTATCTTTTAGCATATATTTACTTACATAAATAACATGAGCTAAAAATGCGAGTACTCATACGATGCGTCTCTAAGCTAGTTCTACCCCAATGTGCCTAACCTAGGTGTAGGGAGAGGTAAGAAGTAGGTGAAATATTCCTTACTACGGTATACTAAGAGTATGGTAAGTCTAGGATGCCTAGTATACTAAGTATACCTAGTATGCCAAGAGTCCCTCTAGGTTCTAGTCAGCTCCATACCTTTAAGAATGAGAGAGGTGGGAATCTCTTTCCGGACTCGAACTCCAACACCCCGAGAGGGAAGTTAGATCACTGGAAGCTGGACTCTCTGCGTGCAGGGATGACAGCGTCTTCTCAGTGCGTCAGGCCGGGATACGGGCTCCTCTGAAGTCGAGGTCTCCTCTGATTTACAAGGGCTAGGGAAGGTATATTTATACCTGAGAGGTACCTCAGAATGTTAGCATTGACGTGAATCGGACAGCGGAAGACGTCATGAATGAACCCCTAAGGTATAACGGTTCATGCATAATAGATGAGTCCTTGAAGAAATCAATAGTCCTGTGCTAGGGAAACTCCCAAAGCCTAAGGGTCTGTTCTTCAAGAACTCGTTGTGACGTTAGGGTGGACGGATGTCAGGGACCATGCCTGTATTTGGAGTGCACGGTTTAATGCCTAAATAAGGACTGGGATTTTATGCCTATATAAGGGCAGGGTGAATTGTGCCTATATAAGGACATGATACAGGAAAACCTATATACGGACACCCAAAGAGGAATACAACAGCTTCTTATGCCCCCAACTTTGCCATTTTGTACGTCAATGATTTTGAGAGACGTTATATTTATGATCATGAAATCAATCCATACTTTGACAATGTACGTCATTGGCGACGATACATCGATGATATTTTCTTTATTTGGACAGGTAATATCGCCAGTTTAGCTTTTTTTCTTGACTGGCTTAACTCATGCTCCCCTGATCTCAAGTTCACTTTGCATGCTAGTAACGAGCATGTTGATTTTTTAGATATTACCATCATTCCCTCTGAAGGTAAACTAGCGACTAAACTGTATACTAAGCCTACAGCCAGGAACACCTTACTGGAATACACTAGTCACCATACCAAAGGCTTGAAGGACGGCCTCCCTTTCGGCCAATTTCTGCGTATATGCAGAAACTGCCAATTTTTAGCTGATTACTTTCTGGAGGCATATATTCTTGCTAAAAAACTAGAACTGCGTGGCTACCCCAGGAGACTAATTAAAAGATCCCTTAAGAGAGCCTTTTACAACCATCACGAGTTCTTGCTTTCCTCCCGTCCTCCAAAAAGATTGGAAAGAATTCCTTGTGTTACAACATGCAGTACACAAAGTAACAAATTAACCAAGATTATAAAAAAACATTGGCCTTTGATACAATCCACTGGCATTACTCATGAACCACCTTTATTTTCTTTCAAGAGAGGCAGAAATATTGGTGATCATTTGGTCCAAGCGGCTTTACCCAGCATTGCTTCACCGGATTTGACCACAATGTGGGGCCTTAACAGGATTGTCGGCCATTACCGCTGTGGTAACTGCCTGATGTGCGATTCCACTTTTAATACAAAGCAGGTTATCCATGATGATATAGCATATGACCTTCGCGACCATACAAACTGTAACTCACAAAATGTAGTCTATGCCATTTGGTGCCCCTGCAAATTAATCTACGTGGGGCAAACGACTCAAAAAATCAAGGTTCGACTTTCTCAGCATAAAAGTCGCATCGAATGTAAGAATGAACATGCACCATTGGTGTTGCATTTCATTGAATTTAACCACTCCCCGTCGGAAATACGCTGGCAGGTTATTGAAATGATAAAGAAACCGCCACAGGTAACATTCTGAATATGTTGAATAAAACTGAATGTCGCTGGATCTTAAGATGCGATAGCATCAACAAGGGTTTAAACACCCTTGAGGAATGCAACTCTATAATATCCCGCTGAGACTTCTCCTTCTTACCATATTATTATATTACTGGTGCCCTGCCATGATGATTAACAGCTATTTCCTGACAACTTCGCTGTATACATTAGGAGCCACCCCCTTTTTAGACCAATTTTACATTCTGCTCTAAAAAGACGATAAGGCACCACTTTTTAAGTCTTGGTTCTTTATTTCTTTATCTCTGTATGAAATAATGATGTGCTTGTGTAAATCTGTTTTCATTGCACCATATATTTTGTTTGGATCAAATAGGTCTCTCCCATGAGTACTCTACATAAGTATTATGTTGTACACAATTTATGACAGATTTTGGTATTTCGTTGTTGAATTCCTGCATTTTGTTCAAACTCAATTGAAGCAAATATGTACTCATCTTTAGGTTTTGTTTTATTTCCCAAAAACTATGTTGTATCACTCATTATTGTTGTGTCACCCATCTGATTGACATAAGTGGACTTCGCATTACAAGTTTTAAATTTGTTTAATATGCTGTACAAATTCAATGTATGTATTTTGATACTTTATCATACAAGATAGATCTGTATCCTAACTCAATCTTTAGGATTTTGCATATCATTGTTGATATTTGTACAACAGCTCTAGTTTTTGCGGAGTCATACACAGCAAACGATTGCTCTTTTTGCTTTTAAATTCTTCCTCTATGCTACTATTACCATCTCTTTTTAATTATAATTCTTCAGTCACTGACTGGTGCATAATTTTTAATTTTATTATTTTCTGCTTCTGTTTTGTGTACTGCGCGTGGAATTTTCACTTTATTTTTCTTGATGGTTAACGACCCCACACATCCCGTGTCATTAGGGAGTGCCTTTATACGTACAGACATCAGTGTACCTGTCCTGTCAGGCTTTTCTCTCTCTCTTTTATACATTTGGCACACACTACCTTCCTATATCTGAGTGTGTTGGTCACAGCAGTTTACTATTTTTATTTTGAATTTTAGATCAGTATCTCTACTTACACGTTCCCCTTTCCAAAAATTGCTTTATTATTATTTTTACCCTGCTTTATTACAATCTTGCCCCATTCTCAAGTCAAAAATTACTACGATAGCCGCCACGGGGACAGTTTTACAACTTCTACAGTCCTATTTCTAGTATTTTGGTTCCATCCGGCGTTCAACGCTCCTTTACCAGTTTTACAACTTCTACAGTCCTATTTCTAGTACTATGGCTCTATCCGGCATCCAACGCTACTTTAACGTGGTGTCTGAGACGCCAAGTTGTTTCCGGCTTTCAGTCCGGACTGCCACTCGATCGGCATGAGGAATTTGGTGCTGACTGGCTCGTTACCTGATTAGGTAAGCGGTGCTACCGCCTCCTTGTTGGCTTGTCTATTTTGGCACGTATATACGGTGCAGTATCCTTGACTATCTTCGCGTCTTTCCCCCTTTTTCTAGTTTGACTTGAATGGTAGGACCTGCTATTTTATGACTGGCCCTCCGCTTATACTTGCTCGAAGTTGGAGCAGGTAAGGGTCTTTTTCGTTCTTATGATTTTTATGCAATTTTTGAGTGACATTCCATTTTATATTTTGCTTTGTTTCGATTGCAGATTTTGCCTGATCCAAGGGCCATTTAATGTATGTTTGGCCCCATGCAATATCAATCTCGAGACCATACTCGTGATTTACAAGAGTTGTGAATTCTAGTGGATGTGATTATATACCCACTATATATACTATATAGATCTTTGGCGGTTGTCCTAATTTATTAATTTGGGGCCCCCCAATCCCCCCCTCGCTTCTTATTTTTATAAAGGTCCTTTTTCCTTCCTAATTTACTTTGGGACTATCATGATTTGAACAAGTGAAGCCTGCCTATTCCCATGCCTTGGACTTAATAGGAGATCGATTTCATTTGTTAACTTATACATTGATTGAAGAGATATAATTTCTCCATCTATATTTTCCTTATAATTTTTTCAGTTTTTTTAGGCACAGTCTTGTTCTCTATCCTACATTTCTAATGACCTGGTGTCCACATCGGTTTGCCTAATTTTTGCAATACTCATTGTGTTGGGTATTTTTTCTGAACCTGAGTCTCCTGTCAGTTTGGCTGGTTGTTTCTCTTGAGTTTCATTTCTTCATATCTCTTCACATTGGGTGATGGGCATCTTTCACTTTTGTTGTTTCGTCTTAAGTTATCTTGATTGATCTTGTGCTATTATATGACCCCTGGAAGATTTTTTGATACCCCTGTCTCATATTCGTTGTTTGTTTTTTAGAAATTATTATTGGAATTCTATATTGGACGCTTTGGTATTTAGTATTGTCTGTTCTGATGATGACCACCAAATTTTAATGTGGTCGAAACGCCGTCGACGCCTTCATGTGGCTCTGATTGTAGAGGACGCATTCTGTGCTATGTTTTGTTTTTGTTTTATACAAACTACATATTTGTAATTTTCCTCAGCCACGTCTTCTGTTTACACAGTGTATTGTCTGTATGGTTGTTTGTGTAACTTATTGAGCGCCATTGTTGTTTTTGTCTTATTAAAAATGTGGTATATATTTTTGTGAATTTGTGTACTGGTATCATTTGTTAGAAAGCTATTCACAATCTTGCTTTTAGAAAACTGTTTTCATTATTGTCTTGTTTTTCTTTATTTTATTAATTTTGGTTTAACTCATTGTTATTGTTAATGTGTATTTTACGTTAGACATTTAACTTGAACCTTTGTTAGGATTCTAATATTCATAAGGACTGCATAGTCTGCATATTGCAGAGAAGATTCCTGGCACTGGCCCAGATTCAGTGGATGAGATTTGGCTGCATCCAGATATGCACTTAGGTCTGAAATAAAGAGGTTAAAAAGCTTTGGGACACTGACAAATCCTTGCTTCAAACACCTCTTAGTCAATATTTTTGATGACAGCCCTTGAATTCAAGTCAAGTTTAACTTTTGCCCCTGTGTTGGAGTACAGTATTTGAATGGCCTGTAATAACTTAGAAGAAATGTTCCAACTAACCAGCTTTCTCCAAAGATGATTCCTGTTTACATGGTCGAAAGACTTTGTGAAGTCCACGTAGCAGGCATACAGTAGCTGTTTTTTTAAAGTGTATTTCTCGATTATCACGGAGAGGGTGACCAAGTTGTCTGTTGTACTTGATATGGCTTTTCTCAGGCAATCCAGTCCTCCAGATCTGTTAGTAGCAGAGCTGCAAAATATTTTGAATCTGCGTCTAAAAGGGCAATCATGCAGGAGCTGTCAGGACTTGCATATGGGCATTTCTTATAGATTGGTTGAAAAATGGACCCACGCCATGATTTTGGTATGACCTCGACCAATACACAGTAATTGAACAATATTTGGAGACGAGTGTTCCTAAAAGTGCAGTCTTGCTTGAAGATGGTGGCTGGGAGCCCATTCGGGCCTGGGGCACCATCTCCTTTGCTTTTTTTTTAATCTTATCTTCGACTTCTTTCTGGGAAAATAGCAAGTGCAGTCTGTTCATCTCATCAGATGCTGGAAGTGAATTTAGGGCTGAGCTGTGATATAGAGATTTTATATGGTCCAGCCATGCTTCTTGAGTTATGTTATTGCCTATCACTCCTCCAGGTTCTCTGTCTATCCGATTTATTAAAGTACAGAGAGATTTTTTTATTCTTATTTTACAGGCTTGAAGAAAACACATCCAGACTTGGTCATTTTGAGCCATTTTTGCGCCCCAAACTGCTGTTTTGTAGGTCTTTCGTAGCTGGCAGAACTTTCCAAAGTGTGCTTCAGTGTTTGGAAGATGTTTGATTGCCTTCATTTCTTTGTGTAAGGCCCGGCGCTGGAACTTGGGTGAGTTCGAATACCATTTTTGTTGCCTCGTCCAGTGCATCGGTCGAGATTGTTTTTTGGAGATTAAAAGAGTTGCTTTTAATTCTTCCTGGGACTTCTGCCATCCTGAAATGGGACCTTCCGGGTCCCAGGGAGATGTCATGCTGGTTCTTTTTCATGCCTCATATTTGTCCAGCATGTGGACATTCCATCTGTCCCTTTGCCGATGACTGCCTATATCTTGTGTTCTAAAGGTTTTTAGAGTTTCATCCTGGGCATTGTAATTTCTGATGTTAATTATCTGCGGCGAGTGGTCACGCTTGCATTTTGAGCCTATATTAAAACTCTCAATTTCCTTGAAGAAAGAGAAGGATACAAGAGTCTAGTCCAAGATTGATTCTGCTTTACTTGTTTTTTTTTGTGGCCATCATTGAACCATCTCCAGGACTGTGTCTATTAAGTGTACGGAGTCCAAGGGCCTCCAGGATGCACAGGAACTCATGATCAAGTTTGTTGATGAAACTAAATGTGGAAATTTGATTTGGGATCCCCAGTGTATGTCCACTCTTCACAAGCTACTGCTTCTTCTCAAGTGATTAGCCAGGCTAAGATTGAAATCTCCAATGAGGATTCATGGGATTCCTTCGTGAGTGGCTTCTAGTTCCATAAGGAGGGTTTCTGTCATCTTAAGATTTTGTTGCTTTTGGAGTAAGTTTGGATTAATGTATATGCTAAGGATGATGACCCGGCCTATAATATATCCTAAATTCCAGTTATGAATTGTAATGCCGAGCATACGTGGTGAGTGAAGTTCTAAGTGCGTTAGTTTAAGATTCTTAGCAAGCCTCACATAAATTGAAAGCCCCCCCTTTCGATAACCATTTTTCTTGGGCTTTTCGGCTGATGTTAAAAATTCTGCATGTCCCCCCAGCAGCACTTCCACCTCTTTCCAGGTTTCCTGAATGTAGACAAAATCGAACACCCCAAATAATTTTTTTATTCGGGGTCTGTGTTAAGTTTTTTCATGGCCGCAATATTCCATGATAAAATTGTCATTGGCAAGAATTTTTTAGATGGGGGCTTGCCGTACAGGGGGTTGTTGACTTGAAGTGGTCATTTTGTATAAGCCTGTTGGCCTGAATGGTTTACGTTGGCAGGCATAGCGGGGTTTTGTGCATGCATCGTCAATCTATTTTATTATTTGATAGCCATGTACAGTCAACAGTTTATGGATTTGAAGATTTGGGTAGCCAGCAGCTGCGACCATGGGACTTGTTCAGTGATATTGTTACAGAGTTGGTTGAAGAGATTTCATTGATTCCACTTGCTCCTATTGCGTCTTTCAAAAGTGAAGTAGCTGTTGAGCAACCCTGCGTAGAAATGTGGGATCCATTCACTGGACAATTGAAGTTGTTTTCTTCAGCTAATAAAACAAAGGGGTATTTTTCCTCAGCCATATTCGAAACCAATATTCCCCAGTTTGCAAAAATTCAGTGTTTTGACAGTAGCAAATTGCTGTTGCTCATGTTGACCAGGCTACTATTGCTGCGTAATCAGGGTTTCCTGGCTTAAATTCTATTGCTTCAATATTTGATGAAGATAGATGTCTCAAATTTTCCTGCATGGCAAGAAGTCTCAGTATATTGTGCCTGTTTAGCACATCTCTGTTGCTAGGCGATTTATATTGGGGTTGAAACACAGTTTAGACTTTTGTTCCCTTAATCTCATTTCTATGTCTTCATATACTTGAAAAGTGCCAACATGTAGTAGGGGCTTGCCCTCTCGGCAAGGCTGAGAATGTAGACTTGGTGTAGGGGCCTGAGTTAAGCCACTTGTAGAAATAATGTGTGGCACATGCTTGCTGCAAAGGGAATCAGGCGGATTTGGTCCTAACTGTAATGGTGCGGGCCCTAGGCCTCCATACACAAATAACTAGCACACAAACACAGGTAGCTGGTTGGTAGAACAGCCCAAGGCACGTGCGCCCGGCCCCTTTTATTCTCAGGGACACACGTCCTGTGACGCCTGTGGTGGATGGGTGTGCGGTGGGGTGTAAGCCAGCCCTCGGGGAGTGGCTGGCACAGAGAACAACTAGAACAGTGACCAGCAGGTCACTACACTAACGAGTGATGATCCACAGCAACAATTTGTGTCATTCTCTTTTTTCTATGGTGATGTTTTCACAGTGGCATGAAGTGCTGCTGTTGCAGTCGCCACATCTTCAGTTTTTTGGGGCTGTGTGGGAGGTTGTATATAAAATTGTGCCCCATTGGACTCCGGCGCCAACGACAAAGAATTTGCTGACTTCTTTTGTAGCTGTTGATTGGGATTTGGTTGTGGCATTTCAATTAGAGATTTTTCATGTGCCTCACATGTCTTCTCGAGGTATTGTGTCTGAGGATAGAAATCTTGAAGGTTTAAAAATTGGGAAAAATGTAGCAGTAGTTTCTTTTCATTTCTGTTCTTTAGCACTTGGCTCCTTGCTTTTGTTTTGTTTTCTTGCTTTTTTCCGTTTGCTCCTTCTAGTGGCTTTGGCCTTTTCAGGAGGAGTTGAGGTTAATTTTTTGCTTGATAAAGCCAGTGATTTCAGTGATTATATGCCTTTTATATCAGTTAAGCAAGATAATTCACTGCTGTTTCCATCTGTGCAGCCCCTGTTTTTGTGTGCCTCTGATACCACGCAAATATTTGTTGGAGATTGTGGCCCATTTGAGATTATCTGTGATGGTTTTTGCTGTTGAGTACTTCTGGGCTCCACAAGTGGCAGTACTCCAGGGTTTGTATCACTTGTAAAATGGTGGAGGTGGGAGTTTATAGACTTTACTTCCTCGACCAGAGAGGACACTATAGAAGGAAACTCCTGTCATTTTTCCCCTATAGGGCTGCATGCGCACTTTTGATTTGAGAAAGGTGGAGATGTTTTTGTGTTCCCCAATTAATTCCTTTATCGTGAGATGCAAATGTTCAAAGCGCAAGTTGATGGCGGCTGTATATTGGGCTAATGACTCGGACAGGGAAATTTGAATGTCGAATTTGTTCGGCTGAAATTCTAATGCTTTTGAGGTAGTGTCCAACTTTTGAAATAGGTGTAACCAAATGCCTTGCTCCACTGTTCTGCTGCTCTCACATGGAGTTTGTGGCCCTTCTACAGGGTTACATGAGGTGAAATGATTCCAGTATTCTGTTTCACTATCATTTTTGGATTTTTGTGAAACAAGTCGGTGGTCTGATGTGTACATTTGGTAGTCTAGGGGGCAAAGGGGTGTCAAAAAAAGATAAGGAGTGCTCGTTAGAGGCTGCGATTGTTGAGGCCACTGGGGGAGGTGAGATTGCTACAGGAGATAATACGAACAAGCATTTGCGATGCAATAGGTCTCGCATTCGCGAGATTTTGAGCTATTGGCATTGTAAATGACAGTGCCTTTTGTTTATGTGTTTAAAAAAAACCTGCAATAATAAAAGGCATTGTCATTTACAATGCCAATAGCTCAAAATCTCGCAAATGCGAGACCTATTGCATTGCAAACGCTTTCTGTTTAATATTATTTGTTCCAATAATAAGGGGTTCCTAAAAGAGCTCTTGGTATGAAAGGGTAAAAAACCCCTTCGACGGTTACTATTAAAAAAAAGTTCATCAGAGGATGAAGTCAAACACAGTACAGCGGACGCAAAGCTACTCGAACGTCCTGCAAATAAGTCTGAAAACAATTGAGAAGCCCTGGTGTGCCCTGGGGCAAGGGGACAGTGGTGACAGACTGCTCTCCCTCGCGCGGAAACGATGCTGAGAAGGGGAACTGAGTAAATGCAGGTACGTTTCATGACCTGTATCCCAAGATCTTAAGCGACCCCTTTATTGGCTGAGAAGAACTGTTCACAAGGAGGAAGAATGCATTCCATTACAAAATGCAGGCACGTGCACCGAAAAGATTTTTCACCTGCGGCGAAGTGCAGTGGACTGGACCGGCGTCCTGCAGTGTCCCTCCTGCTAACATTCTCGGTCCGCAGGTAGATTTCCAGCCAAAGTGCCAGGGACTTGTGAAAAAGACTGCTTCGGCGCTGCCTTGCATAGTTGACTCCATCTCATGTTTTAAGAACAGGGTGAGTCAACTTTCTGAGGGGCATATCTACAAGGGCTGGCGATAAAATTATCGCCGCTTTAGCGTCCGTTTTCGGACGAAAAGCGGCGATAATTTTAACGCCCTATTAGCAAGAACACGCTAACGCGTGAATCCATGCTTCTTCGCCCTTTCCTTATCGCCCAGCTTTGCATCTCTAATGAGATGCAAAGTGGGCGTTCCCCCCCCAGAATAACGGGAGAAATGTCGCTAAGCGACATTTCTCCTATTATCAAGGGAATCGCTAACAAGCATAGCGATAGAAAAGTAGCGATAACCACGGTCATCGCTACTTTCCTTACGCATGCTTTAATTCTGACTTAGCCATGTAATCCAATGCGAGGTGGATTACATGGCTAAGACCACCCTGCCCTATCAGCAAGGTATCGCCGGTCACAGTGCGATTATCGCTGGTTTCCCAGCGATAATCACACTGTTTTCCAGCTATCGCTTGCATTTCTATCGCTTTGGAGATAAGCGTTGCTGATAGCACGCTATCTCCGCGATAGAAAGCAGCGATAGCCGGCGATAATTATCCTAGCGCTAAGTGCGCTTAACGATAATTATCGCCGGCCCTTGCTGATATGCCCCTGAATTGGGGCCCACAGGCTATTTGGACCCTTTTCCTGAGAGTAGCGCACCTTCTTGAGGTATTTGCTCCAAGCCCTCTGGGTGTCGTAGAGCCACGAAGTGCTGCCTCCTGGAAGGTGGTGCCATGTTGAAAGGAACTTTATGAGCCTGATCACTTGTGGGATTGTCTGAGAAGCAACTGCATATAAAGGGGAATTGGTCAAAATTATTCGAAGACACTAGCCACTGGTACTGAGAATTTCTCAACCTGTAGTAATTCAAATTATTTTCAAGCTCTAGAAATCATCTATCCTGAACCCAGTACATGTCAGACAAAGTCATTAAACCAGTATCATGCTGAGGTTAAATTAGGTACCTGTTTACAGAGGTAGAATTCGTCACACCACCCCCTACAGCCTACGACCTTGAGCCTCCTGCTCCCAGGATCCATTCACCTTTAGAAGCTGTCTCTCTCAAACAGGACCCTCATTCGCAGCGTTTTCACGCCCCGTCACCAAGCACCACTGGGGGATGGTGCCAATAATAACACAAGTAGTTACATTAAGGCGCATGACGTGTCCTCGCGCCTTAATGTACCTACTTATGTCATTATTGTATGTGTGCCCGTGATAGGCTGCTGCTGCCTCACAATTTGGGATCTGGAAGGCGGCTGGTCTGGGAAAGAGGAGGGCTTGAGCTTGCCTAAGGCAGGCAGACAGACCGAGGAAAGCAGCCAGCTGAGCTCAGCCTAAGAGAGCAGTGTGCACATTGAGGGCACTTTGCAACCAGACACATCGAGGCGCCGCCTCATCTGGTAAAATGATGCACACATAGCACAAAGCAGCCCAAAAATCTGCTACCCGCCAGGTGAGTTTTGTCCCGCACAAATGGGAAAAAGATCACCTATTTGTGCGCGAAATAGCCCAATCTGGCATCTCTGGTGCTGATCCCGTAATGCGTGTGATCCTGTGATTAGCGCTGGGGAGGAGGGATCAGACAGAACAGGGCAATAAAGAGGATCTGAAGTAATGGCTTGAGCGGGCGACTTTGATTCGGGGCAACCTGGTTCGAGCCAGCTCTCTAATACCTTTGGAGTGCTGGTACAAAAGTAAAAAAAAAAAAGTTAAAACAAGCAGCGCATAAAACATGAAAGGAACAGGCAATTACTGAAAGGGATCACTGTTAAAATATCGATCACAAAAACACCGACATACAAAAATATCGATGTGAAAATATCGGATACAAAAATATCGCCATCCTATACATAAACAAGATTTTACACAAATATCGATATTTAAATATCGCCGTAATAAATATCGTGAACAAAAATATCGACTACAAACATATCGATAACAAAAATATAGAAAAATTTAAATTATAAAGAGACACAATAAAAATATCGATAACACTAATATCGACTTACAAATATAATTATAACTTATACAAAAAATATTGATAATACTATTCAACATTAAATAAACACTCCATACAACTATATAATAATTTAGTATATTAAAACAAATAATATTAAATAATACCAACATATATAAAATTAATATATATTTAGAACAAATATAAAACAATTATAAAAACCCTAATAAATATATCAATTCATAAAAAACAATAAATATACTCACTAACACATAATTATTCACATATATATAATATACAACAATTATTAACGTTATAAAGTAAAATTATTAACAAATATTTTAAAATAACTACAACAAATAATATATTATAAACATCAAACAAACAACACATATATTTACCTAATTAAAAAGTAACTACTACAAAATTCAAAAAACGTATCTCAACCAATGATTTTAAACTAAAAGAGCACAAACGAATTAAAATTGAGAAGTAATTAAGTAAACACTATAAAAACTATGAATTAACTTAAAAAAAATTACCGTTTATCGGTCAAACACGGAGGGAGAGCGTTACTTTGCTGGAGAGAGAGAGAAAGAAGATCTACAAAAACTACTATCACAGATTATAATACAACACAGGTAAGAAAAAGCATTATTTTATTATTATAAATGCCTCAACCTCCTTAACTTAACTACCTAAATCAATTAAATGTTCTCTTCTTTTTAAATCAAAAGTAAACTTGCTAACAACAACAGCAAAAAAAAAATGCAAATGTGATTAAGTACCTTATCTAATTCAACATGATAAAAAACATGAACTATTAAAGAAGCAACTTTACCTAAAAAATAAAATAAAATTGTCTAATTTTGTTACATGCTTAAAAAGAGAAAACAAAACTAATAAATACATTTTTCTTCACAGCTTTGACAAACTGCATCTACCAAAGAACATCCACCAAATTAAATTCATCTACTGCAAAAAGTAAGTATACTTTCAGTGTAAAACAATTATTAAGACAAAGAAAGTAAAAATAAACTCTAATATAATTAACGTAAACAATTTTCTACCCCATCTGCAGAAATTACAACTGTGAAACTCAAAAAGCAGCAAATAAAGCCATCAACAAAACTGAAAGAACAATAATGTAAGTATTTTCTTTAAATTACTAATAAAACAAGCATATTTATAAATGACAAAAGCATATTTACTCAACACATATGTATATATCTTCACAGATATACCCTAGAAATGGCTGAAGGAGCAAGCTTTATTACATCGCAAAAGGGAAAATTAATGCTTTGCTACATGGGTTATACCTACACCCAAGAAAAGGTGAAAGATAATAAGACACATTGGAAATGTAGCAAATACTATTCAACTGCATGTTATGGTCGAGCTACAACTATAGATAACAACGTTGTGAATGTTAGAGAGCACAACCATCCACCCAATGTGACAGAATTAGAAGTAAGGGAAGCCTTAGAAACAATTCGAGAAGCAAGCACAGGCTCCCAACAGAAAAGCACTGAAATCTTGAAAAATGTGTTGACAAAAGTACCGGAACATGTCACAGGACAATTGCCCTCTATCCCCAACCTGAAACGATTAATCGCTAAAACTAAAAGAGCTTCCGATCCAACTCCACCCACCCCCAAACCTTTCAAGAAATTGAAATACTGCCTGAATAACTATTACCCACAAAGAGGACACATTCTTGATATATGACAACCAAAGTAAAGATAAAAGAATTCTTGTTTTTGCAACGAATAATAACTTGCAAAAATTGAAACACTATGAAACATGGATGATGGACGGAACTTTTAAAGTGTGTCCAAAACCATTTTACCAACTTTACACCATTCATGGTGAATTTCAGGAAACTAATATTCCCTTCATGTATGCATTGCTGCCTAATAAAAATAGTCCCACCTATATTGAACTATTAACAACAATAAAAGAATTAACTGATAATTATTATCCCCAAAGGATAATAATAGATTTTGAACTAGCTATGATTCAAGCTATTCTTAAAATATACCCACATACTGCAATTCAAGGGTGTTACTACCACTTTAATCAAAGAATGTGGAGACACCTCAAAAATCTACCTTAAGTATAGAGTACTCTACTAACTGCAACTTTGCATATCAAATTAAAAAATTGATTGCACTAGCATACGTGGCAACAACAGAAGTAGCAAATTATTATAACTTGTTAATAGATAGTCCTTTCTACCGCATTAATGAAACAAAATTAAGTCCCTTGTTAGATTACTTTGAGGACACCTGGGTGGGGAGGTTGCATCGTTCAGGTCACCGTAGACAACCAAAATTCCAAATTGCCTGGTGGAATGTCTACGCCAGCACTATTGCACAAAAAGCAAAATTTAATAACGCGGTAGAAGGATGGCATAATGCCTTCCAGGCCACAATAGGGAGAGGGCAACCAACACTACACAAACTAATACAATCAATAAGAAAAAGAACAAAGTTACCAAGAGCTCAGAGTGGAACAATCTCTGAGCAAAATAGGACCAAAACTGAGTAAACAAACAATTAATATGTACGAATACCTCCAACAAAAAACGAGAATGTATCCAAATATACAAGGTCTAGAATACATAGACATGATAGCAAAATCTATTCTTTAATGTAAAACAAATATCAAACATTAAAAACATATCAAACACACAAAGGGGCCGATTCCGATTCGGGCCGGAAAACATACCGACCGACTCGGTACGGGAATTTAGTCCGACCGACTCGGACCGGCGCCGTACGACCCGGGTAGTACGATGAAATGCATGTGAAATCCGACAGACTCGGACGGAATACAAAACGACCGACCGAGCCGGACGGAAACAAGCCATCCGGCCGGGAAATCATGCGAAACGAACCGACGACACGCACCCGAATTGAACCCGAACGAAACGTACCCGCGAACTCCGACCCGCGTAGTACGATGCTATGCGTGCAAAACACCACCGACTCGCCCGGAGCACAAGCCGTACGACCGACACGCATACAAAACCCAGCCGAAGCAACCCAATACTCTGCGACCGACTCGTACGCCGCATATGAAACCAAGCTGACACACAGCGGGAACGAGTCGGACAAGATCGCACCAGACAACTGCAGCGTCCTACTCGGACACAAGAACGACTCCTACATGCACCAAAAACACCAAGGAAATTTTTTTTTTAAAAAGGGCCAAACAAGCAACCACAAAGCCAATAAATACAGGGAGGAAAAAAAAAATGGAACAAGGACACACCTCCAACTCCACCTACATAAAGGCCACAAATCCCTACCATGATCCTTTGCAAATTCCACTGACCTGCCAGCACAGAACACATCACACAGCAACCACAGACCCACTCACAGCTCATACATCACACAAGCCACACACCATCACCACACCTACAAATAGCACCCTCACACATACCCAGCTAAACCTACACTCACACACCCCCACTTGCACACACACACACACATCAATCACCACCACCACCCATCACCATGCCCCCAAAGAAGAACCATAAATACCTAAATAGTGAATTGGAAGTCCTGGTAGACGAGATCCTGAGGGTAGAGCCACAGTTGTTTGGTACATTGGTACAACAGACCCCCATGTCGCAGAAAACCAAGATGTGGGTGAGGATTGTCGACAGGGTGAACGCACAATCACCATGTTTGCGCACAAAGGAAGACATCCAGAACAGGTGGTATGATGTGCGCAGGAGGGTCCGGGACCTACTCAAAAGGACTACCTCCTCAGCCAGCACACCGGCAGTGGCCCTCCTGCAAAACCAGTATACCTCAGGCCCTGGGAGGAGAAGGTGCGGGCCATCCTACCACCAGTGAGCGTATAAGGACTAACAGACATCCCAGAGCCTGGTGAGTACACAACTAATATACACAATATGGTGTGACAACACACACACATCACAGTCAAGGGGATAGGCAAACCATGCACCCTTAGCAAATACACAGCAACCAAAATATATTCATCCCAAGATGTGAATGCTAGTCAGACAAACACAATACCTCCCATCTCATAGTGATATGTAACTGTGTCATGACATGTACAAACCTAACAACAAATACAGCAAGGCAGTGGCAAAAATAGAACCAACAAACACTCCCAGATATTTAACCACCACTAGAACACCACCTCACAGGGAAGCTCACTGAAAGGAAGGAATTCTGTGTATGCTGGTGAAGTCAGTGTAGCCAATAGCATGATGGGAGTGGTAGTCACAGATATTGGTCACACCCACAATTGACCCATCAACACCACTCTGAACCATGCTCACATCACAGGGAGTGGAAATCAACTGACAAGATGGCTGACACTGGGTACTGCTGTGGGGAGCACAAGGCCCTGATGGGAACTGGGCACCAACAAACAACAGGACCACACTGTCAGCCATCTTGCCATTGCTGTCACACTCACACACAGTGAAGTCCACTCAAAAGGAAGGAAGTATGGGCATGCTGGGAAGGGGGGTGTAGGCAATAGCATGATGGGAGTTGTAGGCACAGATATTGCTCACCCTCACAATTGGCCCATCAACACCACTCTGAACCATGCTCACATCACAGGGAGTGGAAAACAACTGACAAGATGGCTGACACTGGGTACTGCTGGGGGAGCACAAGGCCCTGCTGGGAACTGTGCAACAACCAACAGCAGGACACCACTGACTGACATCCTGAAAGACAACTTGCACTCCCTGCAATGGAAGCACGTTCCATGGTGGGATATCTGGCTGGGTGGGAAGGAGGACTCACAGCACTGACCATAGTTACAAGCACCTCCACTCACACACCCCCTCAACGCTAACTCCACATAACCCACCTGGGAGAATGCAATGCCTCACATCCTAACTGAAGATCCCACAAAGAACGACCACCCTGGGTTATGCTGTGTGAAGCACAGGGACACTCTTGGGACTTGTAGCCAAACAACTGCCAGGACAACACTCCCAGCCATCCTGTCAGCACAGGCACCCCACCCCACAGGGAAGCAGAGTCAAAAGGAAGGAAGGATGGGCATGCTGGGAAGGGGGGTGGAGGCAATAGCATTATGGGAGTGGTAGTCACAGATCAACATCTCACACCCACATGGCCCAGCAAGTTAGCACTGAAGCATGCACACCTCACAGGGAGTCAAAAGCCACTTCAAAGATGTCTGACACTGGCCACAGCTGTGGGAAGCACATGGCCCTGCTGGGAACTGGGCACCAACAAACAACAGGACCACACTGCCAGCCATCTTGCCATTGCTGTCACACTCACACACAGTGAAGTCCACTCAAAAGGAAGGAAGTATGGGCATGCTGGGAAGGGGGTGTAGGCAATAGCATGATGGGAGTGGTAGTCACAGATATTGGTCAGCCTCACAATTGGCCCATCAACACCACCCTGAACCATGCTCACATCACAGGGAGTGGAAAAGGACTCACAAGATGGCTGGCACTGGGTACTGCTGGGGGAGCACAAGGCCCTGCTGGGAACTGTGCAACAACCAACAGCAGGACACCACCGACTGACATCCTGAAAGACAACTTGCACTCCCTGCAATGGAAGCACGCTTCATGGTGGGATAACTGGGCTGGGGGAGAAGGAGGCCCGGATGGGAAGCAAATACCACCAATGCTGGTCATGCACACACCTCAACATTCACATTGACATGCCACAGGTTGGCAGGACAATGTGCTACACCAATATCACTCTCTGACTGTCACAATTTAGGAGAATGCAATGTCCAGGCCCACATCCAGAGGTACAGTCACAACTGTCAGGTGTTTGAACAATTGATGCCAGTAGAAACATAACATACAATCTGTGTCTCTCCCCAAAACAGGTGATGATGGGGACACAGCAGCAGACGAGGAGGAGTCCCTGTCCCAGGCTCCGGGGAACACTGAGCTCACTGGTGTGGATCAGCCTCTGCACTCCTCGGATGGCGAAGAACCAGCTGGACCCTCCGGAGTGAGTCATCATGCAGCACCAGCAGGACCAACATCTGCACCCCCTGCACCCACCCCTCCAACAACTGCCAACACACAGGCCACCCCTGCCAACACGGACAGACCAAGGACCACAGATGACAACAGCGCAGGGACCCAGACCCAAACTGGAGCTGGTGACAACGAGCCCAGGAACAACACCCAAGTGGGCCCATGGTCACCTGTGCGTGCCACCGCAGGTCCTGCACGTGTCGCCAGGGGTGGTGGGAGGGGTGGTATACATAGGTCGCTCTTTGCAGAGGGGTCTGGACTGCATGATGACCCACAACTGGCACGCATCGCGGATGCGTACCAGACTAGCACCGGAGAGGTCAGCCAGGAAGTGGGCATCCTCAAGGACATACAACAGCAGCAGGCTGCCCATCATGCCCGCTTGGACTCACACATGTCCCGTGTTGAGACACACATGTCACGTGTCGAGACACACATGTCTGGCATGGAGTCCAAGTGGGACACATTGGAACAACTGACAGCAGTGCATAGGGACATACTGACATGCCTCCGCCAGATCAGCACCAACATGGCCTCACCTCACTGTGTGCCCACAACATCTGCTGCTGAAACAACTGCAAATGCCACAGGGAGGGAGGAGGACTCTGGCAGAGAGTCCCCTGCACCGCCACAGCCTGCACTTGAGGGTCCCCCCCCCAAGAAGAGGGGCCGTCCGAGGAGGCCAAACTGAGAGGCCGATGGCCATCTACATCCCCCAGGAAGCCAACACCTGTTCTGGAACTTTTCCTCTGTGTGCAAACTGCACGCCCTGTCGAAGCCAACCCAACTCTCCCACATGACATGGGGAGCTCTAGTTGGCCAAATTCATCAGATGACTGTGGACTTTACTCTGGACATTTCAGCTACCAAGACTTCCGAATCACATGGGAACTTTGGATTCCAATTTCTATGTACAGCACCCACCATCCTGTGCACCATTCTCACACCTGTATGTAAATAAACTCACCAATACACCATATCTGCCTCTGTTGTGATTCCAACGTGCTCTCTGTCATGGAGATGGTGATCAGAAAAATGACACTGTGCATGCTAACTGCTACAGCAAGTCCAACACCGTCATGTCAGTCATGGCGACGTGACACATATGAGGGAGACACACCACTAGGGCCACACAACACATACACACCAGGGCCATCAGAATCATCACCTATACTGATGTTGCAACTAAATACAGTGGAATGCACAGACACGCCACCTATTCACAGTCTGTCAACTAGACTACAGGTGCAGTAAGCAAATGTCAGTCAGATGTGTGACCACAGACAACGCACATCCCAAAGTGAAGCACAGGTTTATTACACATTTGCAACATGTTGTTTCCACTACAGATGCAAGGTAATCCCACGTGGCAGTGGCCACACAGTCAACAATTGTAGAAGAAATAAAGTCCAGGGGTGTGGGGCACATCACCTGTAGGGAAACGACTGCTTCCACCTTGGAAGTTGAATCATGGATTCGTGGGATCCAAGTTGATAAAACAACTCCGGCAGCACCCTGTGAAGGACAGACATGACACACAGTCAAAACCACTGAAGAACAGCACAGAACGGCAATACTCATGTCTAATACATGTCACGAGATAACTACACAAAACCAAGTTAGCATGTCAACACTGTTGGGCAGTACAGACCACCTGCAAGGACACATCGCTGCACGCATCCAGTCAAGTAGCACATGGCCATACTCAAACAGCACCAGAGCACCACACACACATATCATGCAAACTCAAATCATTGACATTACAACCCTCTGGAGACTCACATTCAGCTGAAGAAGTTGGTGATGAGCTGTGTGCGGACATCACCATCATCATCATCATCATCACTGGCATCGTGACCCAGGCCAGGATCTTCCACAGGTGGCGGACGTTGGTCATCGTCATCCAGGATGAGAGGCAACTCCTTCCGCACTGCCAGGTTGTGTAGCATGCAGCAGACGATGACAATCTTGCACACCTTTGCTGGGGCATATGGGAGGGCCCCTCCTGTCTTGTCCAGGCAGCGGAAGCGGCTCTTCAGGAGACCAAAGGTCCGCTCAATCACCCTCCTCGTCCGACCATGTGCCTCATTGTAGCGCATCTGGGCTGGTGTCACAGGGTTCCTGAGGGGTGTCAGCAACCACGGCATGTTGGGGTATCCCGAGTCACCTACAGACAGACAATTGCACATTAGCCGATTTGAAAATGTGTGCGGAAAACAACATAGCAGAACACACACAATGGTACAAAGTCAGTACACACCAACAAGCCAGGCACGCTGGTTCGGCATCTGTGACATCATCCTCGGGATGCGACTACTCCTCATCACGTAGGCATCGTGTGCAGAACCGGGGAAACGGGCACACACATGTGTGATGGTCATATCTGCAAGACATACCACCAGATCATTGATCGAATGGTAATGTTTATGGTTCCGGTATGCCTGCTCATGTGCCTGTGGTGGTATCAAAGCCACATGTGTCCCATCAATGGAGCCAATTACATGTGGCATCCTCCCCAGGGCATAGAAGTCACTCTTGACGTCAGTGAGTCGTTGATGTGTTGGGAAATAGATGTACTGGTTCAGGTATATCAACATTGCCCGCAAAACATCGCGTAGCACACGGCTGAACATAGTCTGTGACATCTTACCGGCAGTCGCCACAGTGTGTTGAAAGGTACCGGTGGCAAAGAAGTGTAGGGCTGCCATCACCTTCACCTTGGGGGTGAGCGCTGTAGGATACGGACGGCCAGGCTGCAAATGTGGGTCCAACCGCACAGCCAAATCCTCAATCAGCTGCCTGGTGAAGCGGTACCGTCGGATGCTGTCACGTTCCACCATCGTTGCCAGGTCTGGGAATGGTCAATGGACAGCAGGAGCCCTGCAGTGCATAGGTGAAGAAAGCAAGATTGTCAGTCACCCCAACTATGTGCCGTTCACCATACTCAATTTCACATGATACATCATTAACAAACACAAGTACTTGATGTGTGTGTCATTCTGTTTGGACATATATGGCACCTACATGGACATCATCTAACATCTCTGTTCAACAAGTGTTGACAACAGGTTCCAGGGTGTGCTATGGGAAACCATTAGGCTGTGTCACAGTACCCATTTACTGCTCTCACATCCCACACACATACCACAGTGACATGTCTGGACAGATGCTCCACAGGCATCACAGCTCATTGACAGGTAGATTCCCAGGGACCCTGTCTTGCCACATGGACACTGGCATGACATTGCGTATCATGTACACGTCAGAAAAACTAACATGACACCCACAGGTAGTGGCCCCTGTAGCCTCTGCAGGACAGACATGGACGTCTGTGACACACACACACACAACATCAAAGTTCATGCACAAACCACGTGGATGTGGAGACTGTCTCCCATAGTGCACATGGAGACAGAGACATGTGAAACACAACATGCACACAGACTGCGGAGGGACATCACTATTGTGGCAATGGGCCACCTTGTGACGTACATGCCTTCCCACATGTGAGCCTGGGGTATGTGACATGTCATACACATACACAACCTGGAAATGTGACCATGACACATGCTCCAAAATGAAAAGTTGCAAACCACAGTGGTCAGGTGCACAACACACAAAGGACCCTGTCCCCATGAACACGTGCACAGCCTGGGTGTGTCTGCCCCCAAATGCCACCCCAAAAACCACATGTTCACCCCCATACACAGATAAGGTTATGCTGCCACACATGCCTTAGATACAGTGTGGACTGGGTGTGGTGTTGTAGGTGTGCCCCTGAGTCCCTGGAAAGTATATGTGGCTGGCATAGGTTCACCAGTGACCAGCATGGTGACATATGCGTGTGACCTGTCCAGGGACGCGTGGTAGAGCAATGGACCGATCGGTGTGCCCGGCCGGCCCATTGCATCTGTTGTATCCCGAAATACGCGTTGTACAGCAATGGACCGATCGGTGTGCCCGGCCGGCCCATTGCATTGTATGTGAGCGGGTACGCGTTGTACAGCAATGGACCGATCGGTGTGCGCGGCCAGCCCATTGCATTGTATGTGAGCGGGTACGCGTTGTAGAGCAATGGACCGGTCGGTGTGCCCGGCCGGCCCATTGCATCTGTTGTATCCCGAAATACGCGTTGTACAGCAATGGACCGATCGGTGTGCCCGGCCGGCCCATTGCATTGTATGTGAGCGGGTACGCGTTGTAGAGCAATGGACCGATCGGTGTGCCCGGTCGGCCCATTGCATTGTATGTGAGCGGGTACACGTTGTAGAGCAATGGACCGATCGGTGTGCCCGGCCGGCCCATTGCATATGATGTGAGCGGGTACGCGTTGTATCCCGGGTGCAGCGTTGTAGAGCAATAGACCGATCGGTGTGCCCGGCCGGCCCATTGCATCTGTTGTATCCCGAAATACGCGTTGTACAGCAATGGACCGATCGGTGTGCCCGGCCGGCCCATTGCATTGTATGTGAGCGGGTACGCGTTGTACAGCAATGGACCGATCGGTGTGCCCGGCCGGCCCATTGCATTGTATGTGAGCGGGTACGCGTTGTAGAGCAATGGACCGATCGGTGTGCCCGGCCGGCCCATTGCATCTGTTGTATCCCGAAATACGCGTTGTACAGCAATGGACCGATCGGCGTGCCCGGCCGGCCCATTGCATTGTATGTGAGCGGGTACGCGTTGTAGAGCAATGGACCGATCGCTGTGCCCGGCCGGCCCATTGCATTGAATGTGAGCGGGTACGCGTTGTAGAGCAATGGACCGATCGGTGTGCCCAGCCGGTCCATTGCATATGATGTGAGCGGGTATGCGTTGTATCCCGGGTACGCGTTGTAGAGCAATGGACCGATCGGTGTGCCCGGCCGGCCCATTGCATCTGTTGTATCCCGAAATACGCGTTGTACAGCAATGGACCGATCGGTGTGCCCGGCCGGCCCATTGCATCTGTTGTATCCCGAAATACGCGTTGTACAGCAATGGACCGATCGGTGTGCCCGGCCGGCCCATTGCATATGATGTGTGCGGGTACGCGTTGTATCCCGAAATACGCCTTGTACAGCAGTGGACCGAACGGTGCGCACACATTGGCTGGGGCCTGGCATGGCAACTGATACGTTTTCGAAGCTCCAACGAGTCTGATGCAGTGAATTCAGTTGGCCAGCCACAACAATGTTGCAAAATCATGGGTGTCATGAAGTTGAAGATTTGAAGGATGCTGTGGGCGTGTATTAGTGCTGCTATTCCATGGATTGGTCAGATTCAGAAGATGCAAACGACTTGGACCTATCACTTTGGACACATGGGACAGTATCTGCCTCTGCAGCACACATATAATGCTGGCTGTTCCCCTGAGAGCTCACTTGCCTGCACTACATGCTCCAGGACGACATCTGCCACCAACACTGCTGCTGTTTATGCATCCTCTGGCTCCTGCAATGGCACGTACTGTGGAGAGAGCCCCAGCTTTCAGCCTTGAGGAGAACCAGGCCCTGCTGGACAGCCTCCTTCCACAGTACAGCAAGCTGTTTGGGAAACCAGGGGAGCAGGTGAGCGTGCTGTCCACTGCCTCACTAATTGTGCATGTTGTCTGACTAGCAGGACTTTCAGTGTGCACACCACTGGCTAGCATGCCCACTGAGTAGTTGTCACACCCCAAAGTGTGTAGTTAAATGCACTGAACTGGTACAGTGCAGTAACAGTGCATTCCAACTAGGTGTACTTCCCATGCAATGATACCATGTAGTGACTGCTGGCAAACTGTTCATAGCCATTGTTGCACTGCCTGTGTACATCATATGCCCCTGTGATTGAGACATGTATATCCAACTGTGTGATGCACGTATATGTTGCATGTGTAGTAATGGCCTTTTCACTTTGTCATCCTCACAGGTTGATGCCCACCAGAAGCAGGAAATCTGGCTGACCATCGCCCGGAAAGTAAGATCCGTGGGGGTCTACAGGCGCAGGATCCGCAACTGCCAGAAGAAGTGGCAGGACCTTCGTGGCTGGACCCGGAGGATCGCAAGGGTCCAGCTGAAGCTGTCGCCTCCTCGCAGGAGGGGCGGACACCGGACCCTGACCCCCCACATGCTCCGGATCCTGGCGGTGGTCTTCCCTGACCTGGATGGGCAGCTGAAGGACAGACAGCAGCAAGGAGGGGTGAGTCCATGACTGCACTGTGCACTTTGTCTGACATGCTATGTGCCCTCCTCTGGCCTGGTTAAACTTCCACAGTACATCAGTCATGTGGTCCAGGACCCATGTCCCTCATTTGTGACATGCCCACTTCTCCTCTGATACGCATATGTGTGGCCCTTATAGTCAGGAAATTGTGTCATTTGGGGACTGTGTCATTGCATTTTGCTTTGCTGAAGGTGGGGGACAGCATTTGTTGCCGTGACTATGTTGTGCAATTCATGGGTGGGTCAATTGCTTACACAATGCCTAAATTCTGACATGTAATCTGGGTGTAACTTTGATATGTGGTCCGCTTGCTGCTCTGACTCACCACATGTCCCTGGGGAATTTGGCACACACCCATGCTGCTGGTGGGAACAATGTTTGGGCCTCAGGAGTATGTGTATCCAGTGTGTCACACATGCTTAGCCACCTGCCTACTGTCCAGGACTCATCCCTCTTACAGGTGGAGCTGGACAGTCATGCCTACTCCAGGGCATGCAATACACTCTGTACTCCCACTCCCGTGTATCATCTGGCATGTTGTGATCAGTGAAATGTACCCTCAGGTGTCTGCCTCTGTCTCATTGTGCTGTGTCTTCGTTGTCAGGACTACTGGTATGTTTATCGGTTAGGGCTCAGCATGCCATCGGAGATGTGACCATGATAGACAATACTTCTGTGACTTATAGGTGTCTGATCACTTGACTGTGCACACAGGTGTTTGCGACTGTGACTTTCAGGCAGCTGTATTGTCATTCACAGCACACTGTGAGGTGCTCATGTTCAGAGAGTTGTGTTTCATGTCCCCCATATGTCAAGTTGGTATGATGTGGACAAATAGTAGTACAGATGATGTGGTATTTGGGGGATGGACATGTGCACTTGTCAGTCACATAACTTGCATTCCCCATGCCCTCGGATTGTGACACAGTGCAGACTGTTGTTGGCTGGGTGCCATGGCCATGTGACTTGAGACAGTAATGTATGACTTTGCACGCATTCCTGTGTCATGGCATTAAACTTCCTGAGACTGATCCTGCAGGGGAGTGACATGTGCAACATGCACCCCATTGTGGCATTGACTATCCGGACATGGGTGCATCATGGTGTCTGGTGCTGGTATGCATCACATGCATTTCTATTTAGACTCTGGCCATCCCTTTATCCGGACACCTGCACTGACTCAGTGGCAAGAGATGTGATGTGTGCATGTTCACATACTTCACTGTGTTCCCTGCAATGTCCAACAACTGTGTAGGTGGTGCATGTGTCCACACTGGGGTCTTACCATCAGACAGGCACCAGACAGATGGGTGCAAGGGCAGGAGGGGTGTGAGTCCCATGGTTGACCATCAGACTGACAATTGGCTTCCCCGAATCTGTGTGAGGACTTTAGGCAATGTTCAACTAAGGATGCCAGGGCTTGCTCTGTAATGTGCTGTACTTACTGTGGTGTGTGCGGTCAGTGCAGGTGACTGATGTTTGTCTGTTTCCCTAATTGTTTGCAGATACATCCACGGCCACAGGAGGGGACAGCTCCACGGACCAGGAGGAGCAGCGGAGCCAGACTGGGTCAGCATCGGACGAGTGGTCAGAGGGACCCAGTGGCACGGAGGGCGAGGGGAGCCACACCGAGGAGTCCTCAGCACCATCCACCTCAGCTGAGGACCACAGCAGCTCAGAGGATGACTCCCTTGTGGAGGCGGGTCTCAGCAGCCACCAAAGGCCAGCTAGTCTGTCTGGCCCCGCCACCACCACCACCACCACCACCGCCCTCCCATTGGCTCCCATTCCTGAGGTCCGTGGAGGCTCCCGTACTCGGGAGCGTGTCTCCTTCGTGCCAGGCACCGCACCCCCTGCCCCTGTGTCCCCTGCTGCCCTGAGTGAGGAGTCTGTGTACCTCCTTCGGCAGCTCCATGTAGGGCAGACAGCAATGCTGAGTGTCCTCAATGCACACACCACTCTGTTGACACAGCTGGTGTCGTTCATGGAGGGCATCTCGACGGGTATGTCTGCCCTACAGAGGAGCAATAAGTCCATGGACTCCTCCCTGATGGCAGCAGTGTCCCTCCTCCAACAGTCCCTCACCCCTCTCACCTCTGCCCCATCCACACTTCCTGCCCCCCTACCTGTCCAAAGCACATGCACACCTGCACAGTCACCCAAACACAGACACGAGCAGCACAGACACACCCAAGAGAAAGGCAAGACGTGCACACAAGCATCCTCAGGGGACTGATACCACAGACACAGGGGATGGGGAACACACACACACACACACAGGCAACCACAGTCACTCTGCAATCCTCAAGATCCTCTCCCTCCAAGACCCCTTCCCTCACCTGCAACCCCACCTGATCAGCAGCTCTTCCTCTGTGACCTCGGCCTCTTCCCCTCCCATCCCGCTGATCCAGCATACCGGGGGAAGAGGAAGTCCACCCACACAGAGGGGAGTGCCCCTCACCCCCGGACACCCTTCCCCAGGCACAGGCAGAGTGAGCCCCCCACCCGCAAGTCCCCCCGGTCCTGGAAGAGCAAGACCCCGCCACCGCCCTGCAAGTCAACCACCCAGTCTCTCACCTCCATCCCCCAGGCCACCACTCCACAGGTTCCACCGCCACACCCTGCCCCAGGTTCCCCCACACACTGATACCGCATCCCCAAACTGCTTAGGCCCTCCCCCTGCCACTTGCTCTTCCACCCCAAAACCAGACGCTCTGCCTGTTTGTGCCACTGGTGTGGAGACCGTGTCCCCCCTCTGTCCTGCCCAGCTCTTCTGCCCCCCTTCCACTACCTTGGAGTCATGCACTGCGGTGGAGTCCACAACCACCCCGTCTGACTCGGGCACTGCATTGGGGACCCAGTCCACTCCATCTGACCAGCCCACTGCAGTGGTTGCAGCACCAACTCCATCTGACTTGAGCCCTGCGGTGGTGCCAGCCCCCCCTGAGTCAGACACCTCCACTGCAGTTGCCGGTGACACTCCTGCACCCACCTCCCCTTCACTGCCTCCTTCTGGCATCCCCTGATCCTGTCCCTGCGGTGCCTGGCCTGCCCCTCGTATGCCCCTCCAAGGGGGATGTCCCCTGTCCGTACCTGTGCAGGCAAGCAATTGTTGACTAGTTGTCACACATCACCCTGTTGGGACTGTATATTTGGACTGGCCATTGGCCTTAGTTTATTTTGGACTTTAGATTTGAGTTGAACACTTGCTGAATAAAGCCTCTTTTTGTTTACTTGTGGTTAATCTTTGGAGGTACATGATGTAGATGTGTAGAATCATGCATTTGCTGTTGTAATAGTGTTCAGATCAGGTAAATGAAGTTTTGCTGTGATGGGCTCCATGTGGTCCATGGGATATGTGTCCTAATCTAGTCTGGATCTATAGCATCCTTTGCTGCAGTCTGAGGGTGTAATGTTCAGCATTTGACACAGGGATGTACGTTTAGCATTTGTAGATTACCATCTTTGTCCTACACTGATGCACATCTGGTGGGCTTACCACTGTCCAATGTTCCTAGTACCCTGACTGTGTGCCTGTCTCCAATGGACATGCAGTTTAGCACATCAAATTTGGAGGACTCATCTGTGTACACAGTGCAAGTTGCTTGACACGTGTCTTGGGTGTATGCAGATGACTGACGTGACACTCCCGTGCCCAGGCTGATATGAGCAGAGCCTTCAGTGTGTTGTAGTTGTTGACTCACTGACCGAGTGTTCTGCTGACATGTTTGAGTCATGCACAGACAAGGTTTGGCACAGCTGACCTTCCACAGGAGTGGAGTGCCCTCATGGCAGTGCGTGATTCCGTGATATAGGCTGTGCCCATGTTGTGTGTTGTGTAGGCATGTCTGTGCGTGTTCCCTTCTCCTTTTCCTACACAGGCTGTGTCCCTACGGATGTTCCTGTTTATGATGCTTGCTGAGTTGTTCTGTGTTCATCCAGCATCTTGGACCTGGTTACTCCGGGATGTGGGTGCATGGCAAACTAATGTTCATGAGGTTGTCATCCCTAGTTGTCTTTGTTGTCAGGGCGGGGAATGTGGGCAAACGCAGATGGGACACAGTCAGGATTCCTCTTGGCACTTGTTGGTTACACGAGTTTTGTGATTTTCTGTTTGTGTATGCTTTCAGTGATTGTGACACGTTGTGTGTGTGACTGCTGCCACTCCTCAGGGTCAGAGCTGCAATGTTGGAAGTTGTCTATGTATGTCCTTTGTGGGTCAGCTTGGCTTCTTCATTGGTGTGTGACTATGGCCAGGATCCCATTGTTTGGGGTGGATTTCACGTCATGCCCATGTACGGCATACTGTGCAGTGTGTCAGACATTCAAAAGTATTGTTGCCTGGCCATGTGTGATGTGTTTCTGCACCTTATTTCCCCCACCACCCCTGGGATTGTCATGGGTGCATGTGCAATGTCAGCAGTCCATGTGAGCTTCACTGCTGCACATTGGTGGAGTTCAAGGTGTGTGGCGTTGAGTGTGTGCAAATGTGAGTTGTTGCACGACTGGGGCACTACCTCCATATTTTCCTTGGCTGGCAGGCCATGCTGAGTGCTTTGTGCTTGTATAGGTGTGATGGTAGTTTGTTGCTCCGGACACATGGCTGTGGTTCACAGTGTGGATGACATCTACCTTTGTCATCACAGTGTGGTTGTAATGCAGGCTAGTGTCACCACAATGTGGGGTCCCTGGGGGGAGTGCTGTGGTGGTTCTGTCTCTTGCTGTGTTTGTTGCTGTTCCTACAAGCTTGTGTGACATGTGTAGTTTGGGCTCCCTCTCATCTCACAATGCCTGTTTGCCCACATAAGGGAATCCAATCCATGAGTTACTTTTGTATGTGACTGTGTTGACATCTGTGTATTTGTGAATCTGGCCTCCTCAGGTGTTGTGTGTTTGCCTGGGGACACTGGCACACAACCCCCTCACCTGTTGTGTATGATATGCAGTGTGAGTCTGCCTGTTTGTGTTTGTGCATTTGCACCACTGCATTGGCATATCTTTAGTTTGCCATTGGCTGTATGTTGTTTGGTGGCTTTCCCCTGCTGGCCCTGGGACTGCTAGGTCATCAGTCAGCACATTGATCATGGTTAGTATGTCCCATTGCTGCCATGGTATGGTATTTGTTCACCTGACATCTGCAGTCTCCACAGGATATCTACATTTGTGTGTCCATTGGTGCAGATATGTGGGTCTGCATTAGGATGCTCACTTCTGTCATTGTGTTATTTGTGAATGTAGACAATGTGGGCCCCCATGGCTGATGTTTGTGTGCACATGGCCAGAACGATGTGTCATTGGCACTGCACTGCTTGCCTCACACAATCTATGTTGCTATGGGACACAAGCACTACAATGCCACTGTAGTGTTTGGTGTTGTGTGGCCAGGTATAATCCCTGCAGTTTTGTTTTTCAGCTTTTACCAGGACTACACTTACCTTTTGGGCACTGTGGTGATGGGGCTTTGGGCCCCATTGCCACACTGTTCAAAATGTGCTTCAGCTATGGAGCATACACTTACCTTTTGGGCACTGTGGTGATGGGGCTTTGGGCCCCATTGCCACACTGTTCAAAAAGTGCTTCAGCTATGGAGCACACACTTACCTTTTGGGCACTGTGGTGATGGGGCTTTGGGCCCCATTGTCACAGTGGTCATGGTCTGCTTGCATTGTGTAGGCCACACACACAATTATGTGTGACACATGTGTTAGGGGGTCACATTGTATGTTCAATGTCATGTTCAGTGTTGCATGCATTTGACACAGACCACACACGCTTGTCATGGTGTTGGGGGTGGGATGTAATTTACAGACAGTCCTTATGTGGGAGTATGCTAGTTGTGTCATGCATTACCCATGTTATGAGTAGGGGTGGTTGTAGTGACAGGCATCCAGCCCCCCATGAGTGGGGATGGTAGTAGTGGTAGGCATCCAGCCCCCCATGAGTGGGGATGGTAGTAGTGGTAGGCATCCAGCCCCCCATGAGTGGGGATGGTAGTAGTGACAGCCATCCAGCCCCCTATGGGTGGGGATGGCAGTAGTGACAGGCATCCAGCCCACCCTGAGTAGGGGTGGTGTTAGTGGTAGGCATCCATCCCCCTATGGGTGGGGATGGCAGTAGTGGCAGGCATCCAGCCCCCATGAGTGGGGATGGTAGTAGTGGTAGGCATCCAGCCCCCCATGAGTGGGGATGGTAGTAGTGGTAGGCATCCAGCCCCCCATGAGTGGGGATGGTAGTAGTGACAGCCATCCAGCCCCCTATGGGTGGGGATGGCAGTAGTGACAGGCATCCAGCCCACCCTGAGTAGGGGTGGTATTAGTGGTAGGCATCCAGCCCCCTATGGGTGGGGATGGCAGTAGTGGCAGGCATCCAGCCCCCCATGAGTGGGGATGGTAGTAGTGGTAGGCATCCAGCCCCCCATGAGTGGGGATGGTAGTAGTGACAGCCATCCAGCCCCCTTTGGGTGGGGATGGCAGTGGTGACAGGCATCCAGCCCACCCTGAGTAGGGGTGGTGTTAGTGGTAGGCATCCATCCACCTATGGGTGGGGATGGCAGTAGTGGCAGGCATCCAGCCCCCCATGAGTGGGGATGGTAGTAGTGGTAGGCACTGTAATCTAAAGGTATGTAGTTCCTCTTATAGTGGTGCCTAGGAGAAAAGGTGTGAGCCAAACCACCATCGTTTGTAATTACAACCTCGGTGGAGTAAGGTGTGGGGAGGAGAATAGGGGAAATTCCTTATTTCGGAACTAGGGTCCTCACACACCTAGCAAGCTAGATGTCATGCTTCATCATATGGACCTGCTCCTCGTCGGGTCGGCGCTGCAATACCCAACGGGCACCCTTAAAAGGGGCTCTTTCGCGGAGATCTTTTGTTCCTTGCCGTATGATGCAGTGCGAGTGTGTGGGCCAAGGGGTGTAGATATCGTGCAGGGATAATTTAAAAGAAGTAGGACAGTCCAAATAATACTTTTATTCTGGCTGGCTATCCACTTCGTTAAAAATGAATAAACAGAGTGGCAGCCTATCTAACTCAAAGGTTTAGTTCAGGCTATGTCCAACTCTACAGGTCAACATGTTTCTTGCCTAATGGTCAGGTTGATCCGTGGCAATTCTTCAGGACCTACTCAGTGAATCTATCTACACAATGTGATGGGGTCAGTAACTACCTACCACATGTTCACACTACGTATCAAAATGCTGTAGTGTATTCAATTAATCTCTCTACAATGAGGGAGTCACTCCAGTCGGTGTCCGGCATGAGGCATCCATCCCCCTATGGGTGTGGATGGCATTGGTGATGGCCATCCCACCCCTATGGTTCTGCTGTTGCTAGTGTACGTCATTTGTGCATCCCTATGTGTGTGTGACATATTTCGGGTACGTGTCGTTTGTTTGTGTTGTGGGTGTTTGACTTACCGTCTGCGCCGTACGCGTCCGTACCGGTCCCGGTAATAGATGTAGAGTATTGGTAGGACCTGCGCGATGGGATTCATGGTTGGGTCGTCTCGTTCGGGTTTCTCGTGGCTTCGACTCGTACTCGTCGCTGGCTTGTTCGTCTCGTCGCCGTGGATCGTCTTGTGGCGCGAATCGGAGCTTATGTGCAGCTCTCCCGGATGCTCATACGTGCCGGACGTAGCGACGAGTTCGGCGCGTACGGAAGACGCATCGTACTAGTTTGGCCGGAAGGTGCTGTGTATTTGGTTCCGTGCGACTCGATTCGGCGTTTACGGATCCGGCTCGGGCAGGGAACAGGAGCTGGAATGGGTAAGTACGGCTCGCTTGGAATCTGGGCTGTTATGCGCATCGTACTTGTTCGTTCGGTAGAGTGTTCGAGTCGGTCGGGAAACACGCGTCCGGCTGGTATTTTTTCCGGACGAATACTGTTAGGTGCGCTTCCGGCCGACATCGGAATCGACCCCAAAGTATTTTTATTTTTATATTAGTTAAATTATGTCATGAAATTTTCTATATAACTCAATATCATATGACATAATATAACTAATAAAAAAATGAAAATCACAAATAAACATTGCCCACCCTCAATAATATTAAAAACAACTTACAGTTGTGTAGCTGTAGAATATCCTCGAAATAGATGAAATAAAAAACAATCCAAAGCAAAAATAATCCTTGTAGTAACGAAATACCCCAAAAAAAGTAAAAATACAACTGTAGATAAAAAATCCAACGCAGCAATCCTCTCGATAAAGAAACCATAAAAACCCAAAAATATTTAGCTGTAAAAAACGCTCCAACAACCCGATCAAAAAAAGGAAATGTATAGCAACTTGTTTTAAAACAAGAAACCACAATTTCCTTTATTTAAAAAAAAAACCAAAACACGTGGACAACTCCATCTGTTCACCGAAGCCCGAACCTGTAAATAGAAGCAAACAACACCCACCCATAACAAATATATAAACCCACAAATCGAAATAACAACATATAATAAACATAAACACACATAGTAAAATAATAAGTAAAATTACATTGCATTCTAATAACATTCGATAGTAAATAAAACATGAAATCACTAACCTACGTAAACAACACGTAACTTTCGTAAAAACGTTTAAATAACACTTTTACAAATACATTGACACTACCACTAACTTAACACTACCTTAAAAATAACTTAAAAGTAAATAAAAGTAAACTTACTAGAACGGAGACGAAGCAGCTCCCAACCGCGAGGTTCCGTCTTCATAAATGACCCAAACAACGAAGTAGATAGTTCAAAAAGTGAATAAAGGAAAATAAAATGGCGGCATAATTAAAACAAAAATAGGACAAACTCCCCATAGGAATGAATGGAAAATAATAAAAAATGCTTTAAAAACGTTTAAAAATGTATATCTATATTTTTTAAACAATGTTGAAAATAAACATAAAAAATGTAAAATATACATTAATTATTTTATTATAAAAAATGATAATATAATAATTAATGTATATTAAAATATATGTTTATTGCATACACTTTTAATTTGCAAATATTATACAAATGTTCAAAAATATATATGTACTTTTCAAAATATCAATGGGAAAAATTTGTAAATTATTTAACATACTAAATTTCATTTTATTAAAATAAAATTTAATTTGCTATATAATAAAACATAATGTAATAAAATGTACAATGTATATATATTCCAACTCCTGAACTTTTGTAAATTATGATATAAAAATGTAAAAAAAAGTTGATGACAAATATTTAGATGTTTGAATTAAAAAATATTAAACAATACAAAAGATACTGTCTATTAATGTAAAATTTATACTGTTTTACTTTACCATTATATATGTATACCAAAAAATTGTAAAATGTTTAAAAACTGTCAAATACATTTGTACATCAATGTAATAAAATATAATTTGTTGAACATATCTAAACAAATGTTACAATATCCTAATAAAATGTGAAAAAACATAACAAGGTGTATTATTTCTTGCAATGTTGTAATAAATTGTAAATAAAAATTTAGGGGCCCATTACGATGTCGGGCGGAAGCACTACCGCCGTGCTGGCGGATGCAAAAACCACCAGTTACCGTCGGCACGCAGCAGTCCACACGCCCGCCCGATTACGATGCGAAAAGTCAGCCAAACACCGCCGGCAAGCCAGCGACACCGTCCGCCATCAAAGTGCGCCCGTACACGTAGCGGCGCAGCTCAATTGACACACACCGTCCGACGAAACACGTACCGCCCGGCGTACAAATTACGATGCCGCAAACAAACTGATCCCACGGCTAAGAGACACCGTACGTCAAACCGAAGCGGTAACACGAACGCCGAGCACGGACACCGAAGAAGCGGCACCCCCGAGCATGAATCCAGCACTGCAGGCCCTCCCTATGCTCTATCTGATGCACCACCAAGGACGCAACGTACCGCGAAGACGCAGGTAGGCACACACACAACAAGTGCACGCAAAAGCGCACACAGTGCAAGGGCGGAAAAGCGGACAACCCCCACCCCCGCGTGTACACGACACATCTACCATTGCATCCACATATGACACACAGGCCAAATTGTAACATCTCGTAACACATGTGTACACACCACCTGGGACTAGGAACCAACCACCCCGTCACGGCCCCAAAGCGGCGATGACGCTGCCACACATGCGCACAACGCAGAGGCCAACCGCAGCGCCATGCATGCGTCGCACACAGGGACACAACCAAGCAGCACACACACCAGCCCCACCCCGAACGCACATGACACGTGACAGGCCTGCCACAGACATGTCCCCAACGCCCAATTCACGGTCAACACCCAACGTCACACAACCGACGCACACATGTCAGTGAAGTCACGCAACAGCAGGACACACCCCAGTGTAACAAACATGGCGAAGCACACAGCGGCGGCAACACCAACTAGGAGAAGCAGGGCCCCTTCGGGAAGAGGAACGCCAGTACCACACTGAAACACCCATACCACCCTGCACACATGAACAAGACATACAAAACGGAACACCAAAGAGCCCGGGGACCGACAACAGGTGGCCCAAGAATAACATCCACACACAAGGCCCAACGCAGAGCGGAAAGGCAGCCTGCCGCCCACACAAGGGAGAGCAGACAGCACTGAATGACCTTCCATTCCAACTCCGAAACCACATCCCTACGAAAGAAGCCGGTGAATACAGCCATTGTCCAATAAAAGACCAACACAGGCATGCAGAGGAGACCGACCACAGGGCAGATAGCGCATATCACAGAAGAACACTACGGACGGGAAAGAAAAAAGAAAACACTCCCCCATGTCGGCCCCATGCAAGTTATCTGGAAGGAGTCACACATCACTGACCTTGAACTGTCTGAGAAGCATGTGGGATGAGGGCCCGTGTCCTCCGCACAAGCCAACAGAACACAAGTCCTGTCTCCCTACGAGTACACAGAGCTCACAGCAACCTCTGAGCGTGCACATTGCAGAGTGCACACACAGCCGGAGCACGCCACCACAACGCACCGCTGCAAAATGGCACTCTCAACACACCTACCCAACTACGCCGAACAGGTCAAGCTGTACAAAAACAACCTGATACAGATATTGGGATGCGAACCCCTGTCCCTGCTGAACGTAAGTTACCGACTGACTTACCGCATCACATTGTTCAGCTGCGTCATACCCGTCTTCTACTGTCGGAGGTGTCCCTACCAGCATCCTGTGGAGTTGTGTCTCTCCAACCCGGCATGTCTAAAGGCGGACCTGCTACAACTATTCCTCCCTCTGGACGCACACGACAGGGCCTGCTCTGCCTATGGGGGCATGGCGTATGTGGCCAACATCGGACCTGCACTGAAATGGGACCACTGTGCCTCCACACGACGGATCATCGAGCACAGCTACATCGAATGTCACCCAGCATGCCCCATCATGCTCCTCCAAGGGACAACTTACGAACAACACCTTGACAGCCACCATCCACTACATTGGCTGGCAAACATGTATACCACCAATGACATGGAAGCCCTGCTGGACGGCATCGCATACCTGACAACCTGTCAATTCGTCGGACCCCAACGCAAGTCCCCCAATTGACCTATGATGTCCAACCCCGCACCCATGCTTAGCTTCCGCACGGACTGGCCAGTCACCACCACAACAGCCATACCAAACGACCGGCAACAATTACCACACCATCAACGACATCGCCATGACATCGGATATGACCGGGACATGCACACTGTTCCCCATCACATCCAGGAACACCGCATGCATCGTGGGAGGCAGTGGCATGGGGTCTGTGTATCGCACCCACATGGACGGAACTGCATGAACAACCAGGACACGACATGGATCCAGCGCCCATGGACACACACACCGCTCAGTGGACATGAATAGGTCGCCTGGAGTCTGTGGGTGCTGCACCCCTCCCACCCCCGCCCCGGGAATCCCATACCAGGACCTTTGCATGGACGACAAGTGCATACAACAACAACACGACCCCAGTGACTGTGACATGTCCAGTAACCACCACATTGCAACAACAAGTGGCACGCCGCTGCATGCACGCAAGCACATGCCCTGATGTCATCTCACATGCACGCGTGCATGAGGAACAACCGCAGCAAACCTGTGTCTTGTGGATTGTTACCTGCCTTGTTATTTTGGCCTAGGCCTGGCTGCCATGCTGCTTTTCTTTGCGCACGTTACACTGAGCCGGGCCTTCCTCGCCCTTTGCTCGTGCCACGTTCTTTTGCACTGTCTGCATTTTCTGTTGTTCACCTTTTTGGGCTCAGTCTGCACAAACATGTACAAGGTCGCATAACAATGTATTTTGGTTCTTCCTGATATGGCCAGTCTCGCGCACCCAGACATAACATTATGTGCAATTGCCATGAAGGATTTGATATGCTTTTAATGCTGTGGTTTACTAGCGCTTAACACACTTGGAGAAATCCCTTTCAGTGAGAAGAGCTATGATGTCCTGCTGATGTAATTCTGCATCTAGAGACTGAGGTATGGGGGTTCGCTAGTCACAGCCCAGAGGTCTTCTATTATTATAATAAACTATCTTACTGCAAGGGGAGGGTGGTAATGTTATTTATACGTTTATCCACTGAGCTCTGAGATGCTTTCCCCGTTTGTATTCTATGGAATTGTAACCATGCTGCTTATATTAGTCATATGCATTATGCTATTAGTACTGACACGTGTACTGTACATTAGAGCACGTAAGTTGGAATAAATATTTTAACCTATCCAGTGTCTCTTCCTACGCATCTTGTGGACAAGTACGAGTGAGTGACGAAAGAGTGTTCTTGCTTCTGTGAGTCCTGAGATAAAGATACCGTGTTCTGGGTTGTCCAAACATTAGTACTTGGGTGCTAATGGGATGCTAAGCTAGTTGGGTTGGGGTTTTTGGGTGCTACGGTATATGGTGGCAAACCACTGTATTCCGGGGTCCCATTTTCCTGTGCATAGCTCTGTGTATGTGCAGAAACCTTATGACATGGCGCGACCACCGTGGGGCAGCTTATCTGCGAGACGCTTGAGTAGTGCTTGTGCTTGTCCACAAACCCCTCGCGTACGCTTCCGGAGGCGTATGTGACGGTGATACCTCCTATATTGAATGTTTTATAGGTTCTTTCAAGCTTGAAGTTATTAAAAAAGGTTAGTTAGCAGACCCATTTTTGTGCTCCCTGTTAGGTTGTCGAATATAATTGTTTAGTCATGGCTGGTGTGGCGATAGCTGCACATAGTCGAGGAGCACTCCGAGACCACTTAGCTGTGTATGGAGTGCCCGATACTGGGGTCGAGTTGGTCTTTGTGGTTCAAGCCGATCCGGCTTATCACTTTGAAGTGTTTTACACTTGGATCACTTTTGAAGCGGTGGATGCAGGTGACAAGCTGTTTCATGAATATAAGCCCACCGCTGTTCCTGCTGCCTATCGACCCTATACTGCTCTTGAAGTGCCTCTCACGGCTTGGCAGCACCGTGTTTGGTTCAATGGCGCCCTACCACAACCAACTACCGCAGTTCGTTTAGGCCCCTTATCAATTCAGGGGGCCACTTGGCCTGTATTGGCCGGGTATACCCCGCATCCAAATTATCTGGCATTACCGCTTGCGGAACTGCGCACTATGCATACCGAATTGGTGCGAGTGCATCGAGCCTTGGTGACATACGTTACAGGTAGCCTCCATGGAGCTGCTCCTGTAGTCGCAGGCCAACCAGCTATTGCAGCTGGAGTGACTATAAGTCCTGTCATGGTAAATTCTGTGATGGGCAAACGTCCACAAAATAAGGACGACTATCCTTACTGGCTTGCTGAAAAGTTCGATCAGATAGAAGCAGTGTTTCCACATACATCCCCAGTAGATAAACACCGCATCCTCACGATAAGTTTGCCAAAAGACATAATCCCCGATTTGACATCATGTGAAAACTGGGGTAAGGTATTCGCAGCAGTTTATTCAAAATGTTTTGGAACTCCTTCCATGACGGTTCTACCCTCTGTAATTAAAAAGTACAGGATGAACATGGCCCTGAAGCGGCTGTGGAATTAGGGATGAGACTAGTGGGAGTGTTTGATGTAGTAGCTGAGCTGATCCTTGGAAATGTCAAGGGCGATGCTATGAACTTTCAAGTAGCGAATGCTTTGGCTTTGGTCCCAGAGTTGGACAGGCCTCGCGAATTACCGAAAATAATAGCCCGGGCTTATAAAACAATTGGAAGAAATAGCCTAGGCAACAAGCCTTTTGTAAAAATGCAAACTCAATCGCAAACACAAGTTATACAAACAAAAAGTGCATCTGAGAAAGATGATAAACCAGTCTTCACTAAAAAGAGTTGGAGACAGAAAAAACAGGGTAAGCAACAAAAGAAGCCGGGGTCGAGAGGCGCTTCCCCAGTTTCGGTTTCTTCTGAACGTACTTATGATTTACGTGATAGGTCAAGGATTAAATCACCAGAAAGGTTTCAGAGCTCTGATACGCGTTCTCCTCGTTCTTCACAGGCCCAGACGTCGTCACAGGCTGGTGGAGGAGGACGGCAAGATAGAGGAAGGGGCCGAGAGGCTCCCCAGGAGCGAGACCAACCTCGACAACAAGTCAGAGGGAAAGCAGAAGATTTTCATCTTCCTCGACCGCAATTTCAGAAGAAAAAGGTTGCCGCTGTCACAGCGAAATATGCCTCAGACCGTGAGAACGAGACTCCAGAATTGGACGTGGGCAGTGACCCTCCTAGACAGCGCCGCGGAAGTTACCATAGTGCGGGAGGCGCTACGTCCTCATATGGAGGCGACAGCAACTAAAACATTCGTTACTGTAGAGACAGCTGACACGAGAGTGGCACCCCCTGACAGACTATATAATATAGTCATACAAATTGAAGGTGACATACCGCGTGAAATAAAAGGGATTTTTTGGGAAAATCTAACCTCTTCATATGACATTTTGTTAGCAGAGGTGGATTGGCCACCCCCATTCGTTTTAGCTGCACATAAAGGAGAGGAGGTAATCCTTCCAAGCTTTTCAAGGCATGTCCCAAAAGACAAAGCTGAAGCACTTGCAGCTGAGTGGGCTGTGTACCTGGCACCAGCGTTATACCGCAACCATGTGGGATGGGATGAAGAATCACCTCCTCATGCAATACCTTTGCGGTCACTACCGCAGCCACAACCCCAATATCCCATCAAACGGCAGGCAAAAGGCCCCGTCTCCGAAATTCTGACACAGTTGGAATATCAGGGAGTAATCGAACCATGCGTATCACCTATGAACAATCCCCTTTTCGTGGTTTCTAAACCCGATGGATCGTACCGCTTAGTTTTGGATTACCGGCATTTAAATACTCATTGTCGGAACTTTGCGGTGCAAAATACACACAGTTCTGCGCTTGTAGACAGTCTTGTTCGTAAAAAATACAAAACGACACTTGACCTTTCAAACGGTTTCTACACGCACAACCTAGCCCCGGAGAGTGGTCAATGGACCGCATTCACTTCCGGTGGTAAATTATTCCAGTTCCGGCGTTTACCCATGGGCTACAAAAATAGTCCGGGTATATTCGCCGCCCGTGTTGTTTCTTTGTTAAATGACATTGATCAAGACGCATGTTCGTACGTAGATGACATTTATCTGACGGACGACGAATTATTTCAGCATTTGTCCCGTGTGGACCGCATTATTCTTGAATTCGCGGAGCAGGGTTACAAATTTAACTTTGCTAAATCACACATTGCTGAATTTACCGTTCTGTTCTTGGGCTATGAGCTCAATAACGAAGGTAAGGGCTTAGCCCCCCATTTCTTGGAAAAATGTGCACATTTGTGCCCCCAAATACTCTGAAGAAACTTCAGTCTTTGCTGGGTTTCCTGAATTTCGGGCGTACTTACATTCCCGAATATGCCCAGCGTATCAAGCCTTTGTATGCTTTGATACAACCTACTTATTCAAGGTCTTGCTGGCTGCCTGAGCACACCTCAATTCTGCAGTCTTTGCAGACAGACCTTTTGGAGTCTAAATATCTTTTGACTCGTGATAACCACACAAACCTGGTGATTAGAATTATTCCGGGGGCGGTGGGATTCACATACTTAACCTTTAATGAAGGTGATACAGTACCCATCGCATACAAGTCACATCTGTACACTTCCGCTGAATTGCGCTTTACATCTGTCGAAAAAGTTCTAACTGCAGTGCAAATGGCGATTCTAAAAGAACGCGCACTGGCACAGGGAAAGCGGATTCTAGTGGTAACACCCTGTCCTGCCCTAGAGGCAGTAACAAAGGCAAGTGTACCGAACTCAAAAGCAATGCATCCCCGTTGGATACAATGGGCTACATCCTTGACGTCTTCGGACGTCACTTTTGTTTTTGATTCTTCTCTGCAGACTCAAGAGTTTTTGCAGTATGAATTCGTTCATCCTCCTCCTTTGTTTTTATTACCGCTTGAGGATTACAAATGTGTGATCTACACCGATGGTTCGGCGCAACCGGCCACTGGGTCCAAGCACGCTTATTCAGCTGCATGTGCTATTGTTGCGGGTTCCTTTGTAGATGGAAAGTTCAAATCCTCTGCAGTGCATACTCGCACACTTGGAGATAGCACCGCACAATTAGCCGAGCTACATGCATTGCTACTTGCACTTGAGTTCGCTTCTCAGGATGAGACCACTCTTATTGTATGTGATTCTTTTTACTGTGTACAATCTTACAATGACAATCTGTTTTTCTGGTCGAAAAACGACTACAAGGACGCAAAAGGGAGCACAATCAAGCATAAAATGCTTTGGGTTCGAGTGGCAGAATTGCAACAACGTCTGCCCCTCACACAGGTGGTTCACACCTTAGGCCATCAGCGGGTGGGCGCACACGCTATTGGTAACGATCTGGCAGATGAAGCTGCCCGTTCAGCAGTAGTCACGTGTTCAGTAGCAGCGGTTACCAGGTCCATGTCTAAAATAGACCCTGTTATTCTAGCAGCTATTGCTGCAACCAAGGAAGGTGATAATTACCCTACAGGTTTCCCTTCCAAGTATTCTTACAAATTAAGTCCCGATCAGGTTCCTTATGTAACTATACCTGACGTTGGAGATCGGCTGATCCCCAACGCGGACCGCAGGAGTGCCTTGATATCAGCTGCACACGAAGGCATGGCTTCTGCTCATGCAGGTGTGTCAGCTACGGTTTCCATCTTGCAGCAGCGTTATTGGTGGCGTGGGTTATATAAAGACACCCGTGCTTTTGTGCTTTCTTGCGACGTTTGTCAACAGATTAAGCCTTCCACGGTAACACGTCCACCACAAACACCGCTCTGCATTGCTAACAGACCCTTTGGGTGTGTTTACTTGGATCACTGCGGTCCATTCTCATCAGATACTGCTTATAAATACATCTTAGTGGCAGTGGACTCGTGCACACGGTTTCTCTGGGTCTGGCCACAACGGAGTGCTGACGCCCGAAATGTAATCAGGGATTTGCGTGTCTTTGTGGGAATTTTCGCATGCGGCACCTTCCATTCGGACCAAGGTCCAGCGTTTGCCTCTAGGGCTTACAAGGATGCAATGGCTTCGCTTGGGGTGCGGGTGAAATTTTCGTCTCCGTATAGGCCTGAGGGCAACTCTATCGTTGAACGAATGAACCGTGACTTAAAGCAATCCTTAACAGCTAGGGTTATAGGTACTGGCAGGAACTGGCTGGCCCATTTGTATACCGTTCAGCGTGCACTTAATAATCTCCCTAGAAGACCTCTGGGTGGGCGGACCCCATACGAAATGCTCTTTGGCATAAGAATGTTTGTGCCTGACCTTGAGGGTCCAGACATCGCGGCGCAATCCGCCAAGTTTGATGTAGATAACCATTCTGCTATGTTACAGGACTTACAAGAAGCCCGAGACAAACTTGCAACTACACATTTGCCTTCAGCCACAGATCCTGCGTTGCAGATTCCGGTAGCCGGCTGGCTTCCGAAAATTGGAGAACTGGTTCGAGAGAAGGTTGAAAACAAAAAAGAATTTGGCCCCTCTTTTCGTGCACCGGTTCCAGTTCTTGGCCTGAAGGGAACACGTACAGTCATTTTACCACCGCTTCCTGGTCGCAAAGAGAACAGATACATCTCAGTTGAAAATGTCAAGCTACAGCGCCTGGCCGATCCTGAATAGTGTCACACCAGCGGTCTCTTGTCCTGCCATTTATCGGACATATGTTCATAGTCCATCAGCACGAACGATCGCTGATGCTGTAATTGAGATGGTTGATTTGCCTGAAACTACGATTGATCCCCAACTCTCCACCAATATCAACGAGGACGAGTATACTTATCCTGCATCAGAATCGGTGGCACATCAACCAACAACGCCACTGAGCCCGACTCGTTATTCCTTTGATTCGGATTCCACATCTTCAAAAGTTCCATCCAAGTTCAGCATTTTTATATCCTGGTTTAGAGACAATTTTTTGATTCCCCCTGGACATACATCTGGTTGGTACTTTTCTTGATATTTTTGTTCATGTCCATTGGCTTTGTCACAGTGTTTTTTCTACTAATCAATGGTCACTATTTACCTGAACGCTCTGCTGTAGACTATGTTTCTGGAACTTTGGCTCCTCATTCCTCGTCTCACATCATGAAGCGTGACCACACATTTGTGAACATTTCAGCTTTCCCAGTTGCTGATGGCATCGTATGGGATGCAGTGAACTATCAAATCCATGGTCCGACGGAAATTATTAATGTACCTAATGTCCTTCGTGTTTCAATGGGTGATGTAGTACAAAATAATATTCATTCTGATGATTGGGATGTGCATGCCGTTGAAGCATTGTTTGCCGATTTAAAATATTATGCATCTTTTAATGCTGAAGATTTATATATGAATTCTGCTAATTATGCCGATTTGTATTGTTACCAACATTGGGGTAATCATTTTCTCCATAAGCCCAGTGCCCTGCGTAGTTCTGTTAACTTTACCCAATGGGAACATTGTCCAAACCCCTTGCCAGGTAGCTCTCAAACTCTTCGAAATAAGTTTAATTATTTTACTGATTTTAATCGGTCGAACCCTGCATCCTATTATTTTAGACTTAATAACACATCAACTCAGAAAATTATGTTGACACACACCAAATTGCTATATTCAGGTTCCTTTCTGAGTGCCCTAGCTGTGGGTGGTTATGAGTACTGGGATAATACAGTGGATTTAAAATCTATTTGGGGCTCCAAGCCATGGCAGGTACAGGGAACCGAGGCGTTGCATCGTGCGTGCCTCATCCCTACCCAAATTATGTTCCTAAATGCTTCCATCTATCAGACTACATGTTGGGGCTTAGCAACCACTAAACAATTGAATACGCCATCAATACCATCCCTGTCGAGTTTTCCAAATGAAAGCTCACGATTCAATATGTCCCTCGTGTCCCTGCAGGCAATGTTACAAAATAATTCGTTTAATGTTTCTGAGCTGGTTCAGTCACCCTGGTTAATATGGCCTATATCATCTAATGCATGTCAAATGCGTTTTCATGATACTGGTGCTAGCTACACACAGAATAGGCCTGATCCGAGGTTTACTGATGCCCGTACTGTCACTACATACTCTGTTGGTAAATTATGCAAACAATGGCTGCAACATTCGTCCCTTGATTCTGTTAAACAACATTTGTCCCTCCTTACAGGCAATATTGATCTGTCCGACTTTGTTTTGGGACCTCGTGGTCCCCGACCTAAGAGATTCATTTATGAAACGTATAATGAACTCTGGAAGCTATCACAAATGGAAGCTGCTTCCCGTCTTCGGGAAATAGATCAAGCAAATATGGAAAAGGTGCTTGCTGTTGTTGACAATAGTATTAATACCCTGTCTTCTCGCATTTACACTTTAGAGAATATTGTGTCCTCTGTTGTTGATATTGTACAAGATGATGTTTCTGTGTTATATCATGGTCAGAATCAATTGCGCTCAGTTATGCAGTTTGCATGGACTTTACAAACACTTAAGTTAGGTAAAGTGCCTTGGCATTTCTTGAACACCTCTGCCTTATTTCTACCTTTTAACTTAACTGACAAACAGCAATTTATGTCCATGAAGGATGCAACTTACACTCTATTACATATCGAAAAGGTGGATCCTTTGCCGTTCTCTGTTGCAGAACTCGATTCTGCTGTATGGCTAGTCCATGGGGTTATAGCTTTACCATTTTCCTTGTTTGAATTTGACTCGTGCATGAAACATTATCCTGTGGGCCGTTACCGGCCATTGGGCAGTGCTTTCCTGCATGAACTCTGGTCCTTGCCTTTCATGTATAAATGCCTTCGGGACGGCAAGGAAGTCTTTCTCACGGGGAGTACTGCGACTCGACTATAGGTCATTCGCTTATTTGTAAACACATTAAATTGCATGGCTCATGCAGCGTTTCCTCTCCTAATCTTGCTTGTGTGCTGAAAGGTATTCCTGCTCCTGTTATTTCACCTACTTTCACTCTCCTTTCCAATGGTAGTTATTTACTTTTAAATAACGAAAACTGTTGTGGCCTGCAGGCTGGCATTCCTTACATTGTAACAGTTTCGCACAGGGTTGTCTGCTGCAAAAATGTGCTGTTTCCTCCCCCTCACGGCAAGGTTGATATCTCTATTTGGCCTTCCATCCCTACCATGGAAGCAGATTTCAATAGACTGAGCAGAATAAAGGCACTATTATTAAACGAGGAAGTTATGCTCACGTCCGCCCGGGAGACATTCATTCTCCAGGTGGCGAGTACCCACAGTGAAATACAGGCCCTTTTAAACACTAATCTCCCCCAACATTTTGGGGAGTTAATACATCGTATTTTTAACGCATCTAACACTGAAGGCCTAGTGCACTTTTTTAAAGTCGTGGGGTCGGGTTTGGTGTCCTCCTTCCAAACTATTTTTGGTGTCATCCCGGCTTTCATACATTCTATTTTTTCCAGTGTCTTTGGCGGTTTCCCATTGATCCTCGCTTTAGCGGCTGGTGTCTTGCTCTTAATTTGCTTTCTGCGCAATGGCTGCTCCCGATGGGACCTGCTCGATCCAGAACGCCTCCAGCTGCTCCGTGAGCGCCTTTTGGCTGGTTTTGGTGTCTTGCCATTGGCGACACTGAGTGTGTCATATACTCTTTCATTTCGCTTTGCGTATTTCACTTGCGTGCAACCTGTGATGACTTGTGTCCGCTGTCCTTTCACCTGGACTCTGGATTATTGCCTCTCCAATTCGTCATTGTCTGTTCCGGATTTTGTTCAGTTGATGGGTCCCTTAGAGATCCATGAGCAGGACTGTTCCGTTGCTGGCTGTATGGCACGTGCGGCTGCACTGGGGATTTTGGCGCAATGGGATATCTGGGCGGCTGCCCAGGATCTCCTACAACGAAGCTGTTTCAATTATCACGCAAGCTGTCCCGCATTGCTTCTGGATGCTCCCTTTGCTGAGGAGCATTCCTGCTCTTTGAACTCATGGATTGGATGGCATCTATGTTTTTTGACGATTCCAATGATGAACTCTTGGAGGGTATGGCTTTTTTCTGCACTTTCACTTTCATGGATTGACCTGCCCTTCGCCGTTTGGGCGCTCCCTGTGCTCCGACGTCAATTTTTCTCCTCTGATGGGCCTCTGTCCTGGCCGCCCGACTGTCCAGGGGAGGGTGTCTTGTGGATTGTTACCTGCCTTGTTATTTTGGCCTAGGCCTGGCTGCCATGCTGCTTTTCTTTGCGCACGTTACACTGAGCCGGGCCTTCCTCGCCCTTTGCTCGTGCCACGTTCTTTTGCACTGTCTGCATTTTCTGTTGTTCACCTTTTTGGGCTCAGTCTGCACAAACATGTACAAGGTCGCATAACAATGTATTTTGGTTCTTCCTGATATGGCCAGTCTCGCGCACCCAGACATAACATTATGTGCAATTGCCATGAAGGATTTGATATGCTTTTAATGCTGTGGTTTACTAGCGCTTAACACACTTGGAGAAATCCCTTTCAGTGAGAAGAGCTATGATGTCCTGCTGATGTAATTCTGCATCTAGAGACTGAGGTATGGGGGTTCGCTAGTCAAAGCCCAGAGGTCTTCTATTATTATAATAAACTATCTTACTGCAAGGGGAGGGTGGTAATGTTATTTATACGTTTATCCACTGAGCTCTGAGATGCTTTCCCGTTTGTATTCTATGGAATTGTAACCATGCTGCTTATATTAGTCATATGCATTATGCTATTAGTACTGACACGTGTACTGTACATTAGAGCACGTAAGTTGGAATAAACATTTTAACCTATCCAGTGTCTCTTCCTACGCACCTTGTGGACAAGTACGAGTGAGTGACGAAAGAGTGTTCTTGCTTCTGTGAGTCCTGAGATAAAGATACCGTGTTCTGGGTTGTCCAAACATTAGTACTTGGGTGCTAATGGGATGCTAAGCTAGTTGGGTTGGGGTTTTTGGGTGCTACGGTATATGGTGGCAAACCACTGTATTCCGGGGTCCCATTTTCCTGTGCATAGCTCTGTGTATGTGCAGAAACCTTATGACACCTGTCACATGGAACTGAGATGGACTGTGCCCATGATGCCAAGTGGTCTGGTAGGCTACTTGTATACCGTCTGTGTCAAAGTCCGCAGCTCCGCAGCTATACGTAAATGTACATTAGCACAGCCTTGGCCAAGCAGATGTAACTCTGAAGCCCACATCCCACATGCAACAGCCAATCACATGTAACCCTACACCCTATCCCATTTGTAATCATGCTCAGTATATCCTCAACATGTATTCCGCTGCCAGTAGTGTCCACTATACTGCATCACAGAGGACAGAAGACTCAATATAATGTTTGAAACCAAAACTGTCTCCGCTGACTCATTTCACAAGTACGAATGAGAGAGGAAGAGAGTATGTGAAGTACATGGCAGTCGTGACATGACCATGTAGTCCACTGGTATTGGATGTCAACGCAAATGAGTAGCACAACTGTGGAAGACACACATTTGTCGTGTGAAGTCGTATGGACGCAGTGCTCAGGTGGGTGGGTGTGACGGGTAGATGCGCACATGCCAAGTTGGAGCACGCCGTGTTGGGAGGGGTCAAGAACAGTACACCACCGCTTCCCTGGGCATTGTGAGAGGACACCTGTCGGGGGAAGTGAACACGTGTGTGCACAGCAGCCGGGCACACGAACAATGCGGTACCAGGCGCACACGTCAGCCCACCCTCCGTGGACAAGCTGGATCCTGTTGTGCGCCCGCCATGCCCCTTGACAAGGCACACACAGCCCCAGTCGACCAGGTGTAACCCCAACATAGTCAATCCGCACAGGCGATACAGGGCACGGGTTGGCAGTGGAGCATGGTGTGTGAGAGGTCTCCTCGCGCTCCTCCTGGTCATATCATGCAGGCAATAGAACCTCAACGTGTAGCATGGCACAAGTCAAATGGAAGTGTAGGGGGACGCACCACAGCACGAGCAGCACTGACGTCACTGGAGGTGGCTCGCACCATCCCATCCATTGCCCATTATACCAACCACGCCACATGCCATTGCGACTAAGTGCAAGCGCGTGCGCCACCACCCCCGAGCCCTCCCCAGAGAGGCCAAAGAGTGAATGTGTGGGCCATCAGCTACAGACGGACGCGGCCTGGCCGCAAGGGCAGCCACAGCCACTGGGTGTCGCAGGTGGCGGATCCGGAAGGCGAAGACTGTGATGCATAGTCCATGCAGGCCGGGTCTCCATTTGGGGCACCACGCAGGTGGACGGCGTCCCGCCACACATCATACCCTGAGACAGCCCACTCGTGCAACTGGACCCACACATGCACTCCTTGCCCTCTCTGGTGCGAGCTTGGGGCTGCCTGTGCAAGCGCTAGCCTCGCAGGTGCACATGCATATTGGGGGAGCGAGGGGAGGACATGAGGGCTGGGGCGAAGATGACTGTATCACTGTCAGTGAGTACAAGGGATGACCCAGATGTGGACAGGAAGAGACGTGTCCCGTGTGTACTGCAACTAGTCGCCAATCCAACTACCCCCCATGTCCGGAATGTAAGCCCGCACCTAGGCCCGCCCATCCGCCACATCGAATATACCACCAGCACAACGACCTTCCCATTCGAAACACTGACTGGGGGTGGCGACCAGTGAACAATCATGTGTAGCCTACCCACGCGTACATGTGGGCCCTCCATGATCCATGTCACCTGCGGCAAAGTCATGACATGCGCAATGAGGGAAGTGAGGAGAGCTGTCCGCCCCACGCACAGAAGGTGCATCAGCTCCACAGACCCAGCAGCGAGTCCAGCAGGGGTCACATGTGCAGGGGCAGCTGTGCCTGGTGTGAAGGCACATGCATATAGACAGCACATCGACCAATGTGTAATCTGCCCACATCTACAGTCCATCATCATGCGGACATAGGAATTGAACACAGGGCAACACATCTGAGTGGGTGCACCCACCGTGACCAACAATGCGCAATCATCGACGTACCCGCCCTGTGCATGGCCCCCCACCCAACGGAGGCACATCCAGTGCCACCATCCCACACACACCAGCCTTCCACGGAACATGCTGTGTCCAATGGTCAGTACAGAGTCAGCGCCCATCTGGTGGATCCTGAACAGGAGACACATGCACACACATGCCAGCTCCCACTATGTACGTCTGCCACCTGGCACGTGCAATGTAACCTCTCACCTGTGACGTGTGTCTGCAAGCACACAGCCGTCTTGGCATGGGGCTGTCAATGTGGACACCTGTCAATGTTTCGGGAGGTGTGATCCGTACAGTGCTGTACATAGGGTGCAGTGCTGACACCTACTACTGTCTCATATCCCCTCGTGCCACAGGTCCCACTTGTTTTGGCCGCTCAGCCTGTGCCCACATCGTCGTCGTCGTGTGCCATACTCATCCAGCCTCGGAAGCAGTGCCATGCTCAGCAGACATTCATGTTGCCGTGGCGTTGCCGCTTGACGAATATGCAGTCAGTCCCCATCAGCACGCCCCGCAAGTCATTGGGGCCTAGATCCCCATGTGCATGCTCATGGCAGTGGTTTGCATCACTAGCCATTGCCATTGGTGGGAGACCTGTGTAAGTGTATTGTGGCCGTGCCGTCCCTGCTTGACAGCTGGGCTGTGACTCATGTGCTTGCTCAGTCATGTCAGTGATGTGAATGCGAAATTGCTATGTGTTGTGTTGCTTTGACATGTGTCCACTGCCATCTTCCCTAGGCGGAGACCGAACTATTGACCACCCATACCAATTGCTGGCGGACATGGACGATACTGAGGTCATAAGGAAGTTTCGGCTGGACAGGCCAACCCTGCATCGACTGTGTGCCATGTTGGAACCCCATCTCCGTCCCCGCAGGGTGTATCCGACTGCATGTCACCCCCACGGCTAAGGTGATGGCCGCCATGCATTTCTTCGCCACTGGGTCATTCCAGCACACAGTGGGCAGTGGAGGAGGGATGTCCCAGCCCATGTTCAGCAAGGTGCTGAGGGATGTACTGGCAGCCATGATGCTGTACCGAAACAGGTACATCAGATTCCCCAGGGCTCGTGAATTGGCGGCAGTGAAGGGTGCATTCTATGCCCTTGGCAGGATCCCACACGTTGTTGGTGCCATTGATTGCACACATGTTGGCCTTGTTCCACCACAGGCCACTGAGCACCTGTACCGCAACAGGAAGCACACGCACTCCCTGAATGTGCAAGTGGTGTGCCTTGCGGACATGGTGATAACCCACGTGTGTGCAAAGTTCCCAGGCTCGGCCCATGACGCACACATAATGCGCAACAGCATCTTGCCACGACTGATGTCCAATCTGCAACAGGATCGTGGCTGTATTGTCGGTGAGTATGTGGAGTGGTGTAGCGTGCTGGCTGTGCGATGCTGTCCCCTGTCCAGTTGGAATAGCAACGGTTCTCTGTGTCCCTCACACCCAGGTGACTCTGCGTACCCGAATGGGGCATGGCTGCTCAGTCCATTGAGGAATCCTCGCACCCCAGCAGACGATCGCTACAATGAGGCACATGGGAGGACCAGACGTGTGGTCGAGCGTACCTTTGGCCTCCTCAAGTCCAGGTTCAGGTGCCTGGACCGCACCGGGGTGCGCTGGCGTACTCCCCACAGAAGGTGTGCCAGATAGTGGTGGCGTGCTGCATGCTGCACAATCTGGCCATTCGGAAGCAGATCCCCCTCATTGTGGATGACGGAGATCAACCAGGGCCCCAGCCCGCAGACCAGGACAGCTCGAGTGAGGAGGACAGCGGAGAGGAGGAAGCTGGGAATGTGCGCCAGCAGCTCATCGCCCGCTACTTCACTTGACGGTGAGTGTCCATGTACGACGGCTGATGTGTCTGTATTTGTGCAGGTGTGTGTGTGCTGTGTCAGGGTGGCCGTTTGTTCACTGCGTGCTGTGTGTCAACGCTCCATGCCCAGGTTAGTATGCCACTGATGGTGGCTGTGGCATTGTGCCCTATTGCTCTGTGCGATGTGTGTACATTGCTTGTAGTTGTTGACATGTACTGTGTGATGGGTGTGTGACACACTCATTGAATGTGCTCCTGTTCTGTCTCCCACCCCTAGGTCCCTACAGGCCCTCCGGTTCCATTGCCATGCCACGCATCAGGTGCCGTTCCGCTCAAGGTGGCCGTTGTATTCCGTACAATTAAAACACAGGGCACAGACAGCAGTTTGTGGAAGAGGTGCATTTATTTCAAACTGTAACATGTGATTGTGTGTAAGGTGATGACAAAAGTGGTGCGTGCAGTGACAATGAGCTGTCGGTCATGGCTGCGTGATGCTCAGGGTGTACCCACTGGTTCTATGTCCATAGTCCAACAGACACATGCCATCCAGATGGCTGTGTGGAGTGGGATCGTAGTCCAAGTCAATGCAGTGGGTGGTCAAGGAAGGCTGGCTGGCTGCCTCACTTGCGTCTGGAGCGTGCGAAGTCCTCCCGGGAGATCTGTTTCCACTTCGGACGGCCCCTTCCACGTTTGCGAGGGGGGTGCCTGCTTGCGACCTGCTGGTGGGTTGAGGTGTGCTCACTGGCTGTGGACGCAGGGGAACTGGACACTGCTGCTCGACCCTGCGCCCCGGCAGGTGGTGGCGGAGGTGGAGCTGCTGTCCCTGGCTGTGACCTCACCGCCACCACCAGCTGGCCCATGAGGTCCACGAGTTGGCCCATACGGGCGTCCATGGACCTCAGCACCCCCAGCACCTCCCGCGTGTCTGAAGCAGACCTGGCCCATTGTCCTTGGGCCTCTTCATAGGCCCCAAGGACTCTGGCCATTTGAGGCAGGGCATGGCTCCCAGGGGAGACTGACGTTTCCCTGACCCTGCTCCTCCTACCAGTCCTGCTGCCACCGGCCTGCCCACTAGCCACATTGCTCACCACGGTCCTCGCCCTGGCTCCCAGGGTGGATCCAGTCGGCCGGGCCACCACCTGCGCTGGGGCTGGGGCCAGCGAAGACGTGGTGGCGGTTGCGGCAGTGGTAGTGGCCGCAATGACCGTGGGTGTGGCCGCAATGACCGTGGGTGTGGCCGCAATGACCGTGGGTGTGGCCGCAACGACTGTGGGAGTGGCCGCAACGACAGTGGCAGCAGGGGGCTGGGAATGTTCAGCAGCCCTGGATGATGGGTTGGTGGGTAGGAGGGGTCCTGGGGAGCGGCTGGGCCCTGCCACACCAGATGGGCCTGCTGGGTGGTCCGTGTCCGAGGAGGAGGACAGATCCTCCACATCCGTGTGTCCTTGTTGGGGGCTTGCAGGCTGGCTGTGCTGGCTGCTGTCTCCATCCCCAGCATCCAGCGGTTCGTCACCTGTGGGGAGAATGAGATTTGTTAATGTGTTGCACCTGGCGAAGTATGTATTTGTCGTCTGACATTCACAGTTCGTGCAATCTCGTACATGGGTTTCCCGGAGGCGTGTGTGTGGCTGTACCATTTGTAGTTGTGTGTGCTTGGCAATGGGACTGTGTGCTGTGCACATGTGGCATGGGACGGATTGGCCATGCCGATGGGTGTGTTGCTGTGCCCCTACTTATTGTGACTCTGGTGTATGCGGGCTCCTGGCCCATCCTGGGTCTGGTTTGTACTTTGCTTTTGGGGTTCAAATGGGACGCTTAGGAACGCATATGGCAACATGGGGGCCATGCCCCAGAAACGCATTTGGGATGGAATATGCTTTTGGGCTACATGCTGTGAGCCATGGGTGCCGAACGTGACATGTGTTGTGGCAGCATGACAGTGCATGGTCTGAGGTGTGTGCATGCCTGACATACCCTGCATATTTGCTGTCTGTTGTGATTACTGGACATGGCATTGGACGCATCGTTATGAGTGTGTGATGGTTGTGTGCCAGCCGATGTATTGCAGTTGTCCCATCTCCTTGGTGTGCGTGCTGCCCTGTGCCATGTGCATCACTGCAGTGCTCGGGGGGGCGTGTGGCCCATGTTGTGTGTTGTTGCTCACAGTGTGGCGTGCGCTTCATTGACTTCTGGCACATGGTTGGTCATGGGCATGTATCTTAGCGTGACTGCTGTATGTGTGGCAGCTGTTCGGATGACATGCCTTTCATGAGACTGGGGCTGACGGATGGGATGGATGGTATGTTGTATGTGCATGGTGTGTCTGTGTGTTTGATGGGTTCAGTGGTGTTCGTGTGCATTTATGTTGTTCCGCTCTGTTGCGTCTAGTGTTGTTTGTCTTACATAGGCGTAGTTGTGGGGTGTGTAGTTGACAGGCAGTAGGGGCTACATGGACAGGACTTCAATGGTGTTTCGGTTGTGTGTGATGGGTTGCACAGTGGCTGCCGTGTGGTACTATATTCAGTGTGGCTTGTGCATGCAGACGTGGCTCCTTGGGTGTTGCTGTGTCTGTGATGGGTCATGTGGGGTGTGAGTCTGTGGTTCATGTCCGTGTGCACATTGTTCACTTGTTCGTGACAGTGGGCGGTGCTGCGTGTTCGTCTGCTACGTGACATGTCCCATGTGTTGGTCGTGTTACGGTCCTCATGCCTCCAGTAATCCAGCCCTGTCCAGTTTCCCACCTGCAGGTTGTTCGGGCGTGCACTGTACTGGATGCCACATGGTTCTAAGCGGGGGTGCTCCATGTTGCAGGTCTGTGGGGGTGGGGCGGTGTTGTGGGTCGTGGTGATGGCTGGACACCCACTGACACCGATTGTTGTGGACCGTGATGTCTACCTTTCGGCTGTCGGTGTGCACTGCGGTGGCTGACACGTGGCTGTGGGGTGTGGGGGATGCTCCTCCTTGCTGTGCTGTGGGACTAGGGGCCTGGTGTGTGTTGTACTTGAGCTGTCCACCCTCCCACCCACTGCACTTTGTGTTCCTGCCACTTACCTGTTACTTGTCGGTTAGTGCAGCTATGGCGGACACATGGGTGTGGTGGGTGCTCGTTGTGGCGCTTCTGGCATACTTGGGGACCTGTTGGTGGTTACGTGGCTGGCTGAGTGTACACATGCCCCCACGTATCTTACAGTTGTTAGGTTTGGGCTGTGTGTGGTGGTGTCTGTTGCATGTGTGTGTGATGTGTTGTGTATTGTGTGCTGGACATGGGGGTGTTCGTCCCTGGGAGCTGTGGCATGGTGGTAGTGCATGTGAGTACATAGCGGTGTGCTGGTATACATTAGTTTGTACTTACCAGCCTCCACTCCCCCTGCTAATCCGGTGAGGATCTCCGGATGTATGATGACTCGCACCTTCTCCTCCCACGCTTTGAAGGTCTTGAACAGCGCGGGATTCCCTCTGCCAGTGACGGCAGCCAGCTCTCTGTTTTTGCTCTCCTTCTTCTTGACCAGGCTTTTGACGTCATTCCACCGTTTGTTGATTTCTACTCTGTTCCTGGGCAGGGTCCCGACTGCATTGACCTGGTCTACGATCCGGTTCCACATTCTGTTTCTGGTGGCTAGTGTGTGTGCTGGACCAGGTTCCCATAGATTTGTGGGTGCACCTTGATAATCTCGTCGACCATGACCGTCAGCTCAATGGGCGTGAACTTGGGCATTCTTTGTGGTGCCATGGTGTTTGTGGTGCTGGTGCGGTGTGTGTTGTGTAATGTGCAGGGGGTTTGTGGTGCCGGTGTTTGGTGGTGGTGGTGGTGGTGGTGGTTGTGATGTGTGCGTTTCTGTGGTGTGCTGCTGTCCTTGCTGTGTCACTGTGTCCTCTCCTCTCCTCTCTGGTTTGCAATGTTGCAAGGGGTTGTGGTCTGTGGGAGTGCTGCTTTTGTACTTACCTATGTGGGTGTGTCCTCATGGTCTGTTGTTTTCAGGTGTGTTGTGTCTGGTGTTCTGGCCTTTGTAGTTTTTGTTTGTCCAGGGGGGTGTTTTCGGGATGTGTACTGTGCTTGTGTATTTGTGCGTGCCTTGCTGTGTGGACTTGTTGGCCATGTTGTGTGCGATTGTTTTTGTCAGCGGATGGTTTCTGTGCAGGGACGTGGCCGCCATGGCTTCTGCCGTGTCAATTTTCATCGGCGTTGTTTGCGCTGGCGGGCGGTATATTTGTAGTTTACCCGCGCTCATGGCGGTGCGATCGTAATCTCACGTGCGGTGTGTCGGCCGTGAGGGCGGGCGGTTTTGTGTTGTCATGCGTGTTTCCGTCCGTGGCGGGCGGTTTGACTCCGACTCGGACGATGGCGGGCGGTATCTTGTGTGACTTTTCGCCGATGGCGGTTTTCGGTTTGTGTCATCGTAATGGCGTGGTCGGTGTTCAGACGGTGTGTGCGGGCGGATTTTTGCCGCTTTCATGCGTGGCGGATTTTTTTACGCCGGGTATTGTAATGGGCCTTTAAATGTCATAATTTACTATTCTAACCGCAACTCCAAAAAAACATATGGGAAAGTGCTGGATGGTAAACCATAATAATTTACTATTCTAACTCCAAATCCAAAAAAACTCAGGGAAAGTGCTGGATAGTAAACCATAATAATTTACTATTCTAACTCCAAATCCAATGAAACTCAGGGAAACTGCTGGATAGTAAACGATAATAAATTACTATTCTAACTCCAAATCCAATAAAACTCAGGGAAACTGCTGGATAGTAAACCATAATAATTTACTATTCTAACTCCAAATCCATTTAAACTCTGGGAAAGTGCTGGATAGTAAACCATAATAAATTACTATTCTAACTCCAAACCCAATGAAACTCAGGGAAAGTGCTGGATAGTAAACCATAATAAATTACTATTCTAACTCCAAATCCAATGAAACTCAGGGAAAGTGCTGGATAGTAAACCATAATAAATTACTATTCTAACTCCAAATCCCAAAAAACTCATGGAAAGTGCTGGATAGTAAACCATAATAATTTACTATTCTAACTCCAAATCCAATTAAACTCTGGGAAAATGCTGGATAATAAACCATAATAACTTACTCTTTAACTCCAAATAAATATAAATTGTAAACAATAAATATTTAATATCCACCCTTTCATTTACAGTATGAATAAATATATATACTTAAAACTATATATATGAAATTACTAGAAATTTTCTTTCTACATTTAAAAATAAAAAAATTAAATGATAAAAAAATGAAAAATCCTTTAGTATTAGTATTTTTACAAATTTGAAATATAAATATTATTTTTTATATTAAACTATTTCATTATTAATTAGATAAATAATAAATAATTATAATAATTATAAAACATTTCCAAATATAATTTAAATATTATAAAAATAAAATATTTATCTACATTTACATTAAGATTTTTATAAATTTCTCTTTAAAATTTAAATTAATATATTTTGACTTCTAACAAATATATTATCTTCATATATTTTATAATTAAATTTGCAATATCCAAATATTAAATTAATTAATTTTGAGAATATTCAATATTTAATGATTTAAAAAAATTATAAATATTTACATTTATTAAACAAAATTTATAGATTTGATAATTTATTTATAACAAATTATCATTTATAATTTAAAAACATAATTTCGCAAAAATTATAATTTCTAATTTTAAATTATAAATTTCTAATTTCAAATTAAATGTTTTCTAAATTTAAAATATTAAAATTGTGACACAACATTTTTAAATTACTCCCCACCCTTATCCCCTATAAACCCAACATCCCGCTCCTAAAATATATACAAATTTAATACATTTAAAATAACATTTTTAAATTACTACCCACCCTTATCCGCTATAAACCCAACATCCCGCTCCTAAAATTAGTATGAAAATTAGAAAAAAAAATTATTTCACATTTATTATTTCCATACAAACATTATAAATTTGAAAAAATAACATAAAATAACTATTAAAACACTAAGGGGCCGATTCCGATTCGGGCCGGAAATCTCTCCGACCGAGCCGGACCCGGAGAGATTTCCGACCGAATCGGACCCTAGCAGCCCGACTGAATGAGTACGATGCGCACATATGATATCGGACTCGAGTCGGTCGGACTCCCATTGAAGTCAATGGGAGCCGGTCGTACAACGCGTACTCGGGCTCCCATTGACTCAATGGGTGCGAGGCGAACAAGGGCGCCCCCTACAGCGTGTACGCGGCGAAGCGACTCGTGCCGTACACGCACAGGTAGGGGGTACCCATGGGTCCCCCCTGTGTGCGACTCGCGTGGCTACGCATACAGGGGGGTCCGACACAGACCCCCAAAGTGCGGCTCCGACTGCTTCTTCGAGCCGGACGGCGCGGGTCGGTCGGACTGCTCGCGGTGCGCATCGTACTTGCCCGGCCGGGGAACGTCTCCATTGCGCGGTGCGAGGCGCATCCGTGCGAGTCGGTCGGAGCGGTCGGGACCCGCGAACGAGTCGGTCGGTGAATTCGCACGTGCTCGCATCGTACTCGTTCGCCCGGACGCACGTACGAGTCGGTCGGGAAAAAGGGCTCCGAATCGGATCCGGTTCAGCCGAATCCGATTCAGTGCCCTATTGGCCGAGATCGGAATCGACCCCTGAATAAAAAGTTACATCATAAACATAAAATCGATATTATTTACATCAATATTATTTACATCTATATTTTTAACATCGATATTTAACACTCTCGATATTTTTACACAACTAACAAATCGATATTTCTAGCATCGATATTACTTACATCGATATTTAACATTAACGATATTCTTACCTCGATATTTATGTATGTCGATATTTTCCCGTCGATATTCTCGCTCTGCACCTACTGAAAGATACGGAAAATCGTGTTTCCCGATCACTGAAAGCTACGGAAAAGTGGGTTTCCCGTATCTGTTTCCCCACATCGTGATGCAATCCGAGCAGCGCTTGCTTTTCAAAATATCACTGAAACTGTTTGTTAACATAAATAAATACATTATTTAAAGCGTGCGGCATGCTGCAATGTCGCGCGTGGAATAGGGGAAGATCATTAAAGAAAATAGTGCTCACCGACTTATAAAGCAGACCGTTTAATGACACAAGTACAAAGTCCAGTCCTTATGGGAGGTTACAAATGCAAACAATGCGGTACCAAGAAGGGACTATAAAGCCTATTTACAAATGAAAAGCAACAATTTCGCAAGGACAGTAACAGTAGCCAATTGAAAAGATGGGCGTGAAATAGGCGGAGCTTCATATGTTGAACCTCAATACAGCATGCCTCGCAGAGCAGCGCATGCCCTGCCCTGGTTCGACCTAAAAACGTCTCTAAAGCCATTAAGTTCTTTTGTTGAATCCTGGCACACCACGCTCTGGTATGCATTTTGGAGATCTCAGTCTGAGCTTGCATGCGATGGAATTTGCCTCTTTTTTCAACTTCTCAGTTCCCTTCTCAGTTCCAGAGTTTGCTGTTTTCATGATTTAAGTGTTTTATGCCTTAAGACTTTTAGGCATTTTAAGGGTTAGTACAGGGCAGAGTTATCTTCCTGTGCTCTTGTGCTCCTGTACTGAAAACCGGCAACTGCCAGGGGAAGTGTGGCAAGAATAGTGGCAGATTAGTGACAAACTGAGTCAATGCAAAGTTGGGGCAGCCCAATGGAAAAGTAAGGCTGTGTCCCCTAATTTGCCTCGTCTGTGAGAAGTGCACTAATGATTTTCCTCCAGTGCTTTTCCTCCTAATGTTAGTCCATGGGGGACATGAGTCCCGCTATTTGGTGACCCATGGCGAGAACGCAGAGAGGGCATGAGTGCTAGCAGTCGCTTCCTTGGCTCTGCGTGGCTCTCAGCCCCTCACCCCTCGCCCTCACTCCCCACTCCCTATTTACTCCCTCACTGCTGTCACCGGTTGGAAGGGAGGGGTCGAGGGCTAGCATCTGGCGTCTGGTGTCTCACAACCAGATGTGTCATGATGTCCAAAGAAACAGAACTTTGCCAAAGGTGGCAGTCGGTGAAGAACCATGCAGTGTCGTGTAGTTCCTATAGTACCCATGCAGGACCTGCGCGTTTGTGTAACATAAGCTGTGGGCTTGGTGGAAGACTGACTCTGTGCACCCCCACCGCTTATGTTAGATTGTTTTGCATTAGCTAGCTCGCAGTGCCACTAGTGTCTCCTCTTATCGGGGAGAGATTAGTTTCTGGCAACCTTAGTACATGACAACCCTGATTCCCTCAGAATCGTGGAAACAATATACTACCTTTTGCTCAGTCACTCGTGCTCACTTATTCGTTTCGTCTCAGAGAGTTACACAGAATAAACAGTCGGGCGTTTCAATAAGTATTTATTGAACAGTTGTTATTCTAGTGTCAAATATATGTGCTGCAGAGACCAGCAGGCAATAGCAGAGATATATTATCAGCAGTACGATAAAAGCAAAGGGATAGAACAGTTCTACCATATTGCGATAATCATGAGTACATACATGAATATAAAAGCATTATGCAAGTGCGCGTACTCCTACGATGCCTACCTAGGTGTACCTGTGTGTACCTAGCATATGTGTGTAGGTCTTAGAAGCTAAGAGCCAAGAATCCTCCTAGGATTTAGTCGAACCCCCATACCTGAATAGAGAGAGTGTGGGACCCCGTCCTGGTCTCGAGTTGGACACCCCGTCCGGGTTCTGTCAGACCACTGTCAGCTTGAGCGACTGCATGCAGGAGCCTCAGCGTCTCTGGTCAGTGTGTTAGCATGGAAGTCTCGGTTCCCTCTGGTTTACCGGGGCAAGCTGTGGTGTATTTATACCCTAAAGAGTCTCGGTCCTCAGTATGGTTTGTATTGGACATGAGGAAGACGTCAGGGGTGAACTTTGTACATACATTATGCTGGTGGTGTATTCTTAGAAAGCTATGCATAATTAATGAGTACAGTGTGGGCCTGTGTTTGGAAGAACCCTGCTGCATTCAAAACCACAGGATAGATAACGTTCAGCCCTCAGAGCTCGTTGTGTACTAGCTGGGACCAATGTAGGTGAAAGATCATGCCTATATAAGGAATCATACCATAATAAGACATGTACAGTTGTGACCATAATTGGGCATATGCGAATATGACCATAATTGGGCAAGTACAAATATGACCATATTAGGGTAAATATGAATACGTCCATTTTTGGGCATGTACGAACGGATCTACATTAGGGCATCTATGCGGGATATAACACCCACTCCACTTCCGAACTGGATAATAAATGACCATACTTAAAATCTGGGCAATTTAAAAACATTTTTAAAAGCAAGTAAAAACATAGTTTTAAAAAATCGTTAAAAAATTTTGGTGCTTAAAATTTTTTTTTCAAATTCAGCTTTTCTAGTTGCAACTTAAAAAGTCAATATCGTTTCTCTATAGAGGTTGTATTACCTTGAGCAGGAGAAGGCCATACTTTTCAAAAGCGAAAGTGTCAATGTAAGAAAAATGTACCAAATTTAGATCGTTTATTTTGAAACGAGTGAAGAAGCCGAATTCTTTCCCAGGACACGATGAGCCAATTCAAGATTACGCGTCCTGGCTGGGAAGCTCAATATTATCGGTGTCAGCTGCTGTAGCTGACAAATCCAACGCCTCACAGAGAACGTCAATCGCACATAGATGGAATGTAGTACTGCCAACAGTCAGTGCTGTGGCAGCTTGTGCGGCAGTTGTAACCTGGGTGCCTGTGGAGGAGTCACCTAACCCAGCAGGAGCGAACGGCACCTGTGGATTCTCCAGGAATGCATTCATCAGAATTGGAAGCCACTGGGGACAACGCAGAGCATGGGCCTTTATGGGGTCCAGCATTGCATCCGTGTCCGGAGGCGCATCTGATGGAAATGTTAGACAAAGATCCAACGTGCATTCTTCTCCACAGAACAGGCATCGAAGCACAGGTAAGATGCAGTCTATCCAGACTGGTCTAAATGATAGAAACCAGGAGGCATTGAGTTCTCGCAGGCAAGAAATGCCCAGAAGTTGTACCATGCGTTCACGGTATTTCCGCTCCAGGAGCGTGTTCACCATTCCCTCGGGAAGTGGGCCGTCCATTGCGTAGCAGCAATATTACAATCAGGATTCCTGCGATTAGAAACAAGATGAGCGGGAATCCTCCAAAAAGCTTCCCAATACGGAGTGTATAAAATTTGGGATTACTCCGAGGACTGTCTGAAAGGTGCTTAACAGTCCTGACCCTATGGTCTTAAATAGGTGTACAATTCCGCTCGTATCTGACATGTTAAAGATACGTCCCACCATTTCTGAGAAATGAATGGGGCAGTTTGTACGTATGAGTGCCTGTATCTCGGTCGAGGTCCTTGCAACTTGAAGTTCATAGGTTTCTCGAGCGGAGGTTAAGGGCACGGGTTGCTGTAAAAGCATGGCTTTCAATCTGCTCAGAGTATCAAACTGTATAAAAGAAACATTCAGCGAAGGCCATAGCGGCGCCTCCCCAAGTCTTTTCAGTGGCGGAAACAATACTTGCATACAGCAAGTAACCCTGGAGTTAACAGTCACTAGATATGCGACGCCCGGAAGCATCCCACAACAACCTTGATCATTTAACATTATGTAACTCCCATTTGAGAGCAGCTGGAAAACCGGCGTGATCATGGCCGCTGGGGTCCCTGACATGTGACAAGATAAGTTCGCCACTGAACCACTGCAGGCTCCGTGTAGAGAAATATCCTGACACATGAGAGAACCGCTCAAAGCGTTCTTGCAGTTTGTACCACTCAGATACACTTCTCGATCCCCATTCCGGCATCGGTATCTATACGGTAACTCCCAAGTTTCCTTGATGTATCCCTTACCCATTTTAACATATTTGCCTGCCTGCCTTTGCTCAAGGCAATATTGAAACTGAAACGTAGTGACTGGCAGAGTGATTTGACCATGAATGAGCCATTCTGTTGATGGTGATTCGGCTACAGTGAATGGTAACCTTTCCAGTTTCTCAATACGCAGCATTGTATATTTGGCTCCCCTTTGTGCCATTTCTGTCTGTTTATCAGTGAGATTGTATTCTGAAAACAGAGACGTGGTGTTTATAAAACGCCATGGCACATGGCCTGCACGCAAAGATTGCAGCGTCCAGCTTAACATCATATTAGAACGTAGTTGAGATTGCCCGTGTCGTAACAAGGCCAGATCTTGTTCTAATATGTCGATTGCCAAGGACACAATGTTGCCTAAGGAGTAAATCCTGGAGGTCAAAGTAGTTAACCCATTATCCACCACTGCTAATGCCTTTTCTAAGTTAATACGGTCTATTTCTCGTATTCTTTCTGCGGCCTCTTGTTGGGATATTTTCCAGTTTTCATTATAGTAGGCATAAAGGCCTGCATATATGAAACGTTTCTGACGCTGTTTCTTGGGTCCCAGTAGAAAACCTCTAAGATCCATGTCAGGTGTGAGTAAGGTCAAGTGGTGCTTTACTTCCGTCAGTGTTGAGGTCTCTAGCCAATCAAGGCACAACTTCCCAACACTATACGATGTCACTACCCCTGGGTGTTGTCTTTGTACATAGCGTGGATCTGGCCTATGGATACTAAACCCTCTGGTTGTATTCATAAATCTCTGTTGACATTTGTTTGTGTCAATGGGCCAAACCAGCCATTCTGTCCAATCAGGATCTGATCTGTTGTACTTAAAAATGTGTAGTTGAATTTTGCCCCCCACCCATCTGTGATGGTGTTGGAAACCTCGGTGTGTTCATTTCCTTGACTTTGGCTAATCCAAGACAGGATGTCTGTTGCACAGTCTCGTTCAGAAATAAAATCTGCTGCGGAATGATGCATACTCTAAAAAGTGCTTCTATTCCCTGGACTTGCCAGTCCCTAGAACCCCAGATTGATTTGGATTCTATTGTGTCTTTCCATAGATCGAAACCCTGTTTAGACAACTGGTTCAGAAAGGATGCAGAGTAAATATGTTTGGTGTTTGTTAACATAATTTTCTGAGCTGAAGTTTTCTCCATTTTATAATAAAATGACGTCGGGTCGGATGTGTTAAACCCTGAGAAGTATGTGAATTTCTGTGCAAACGCTTGTGAACTACCTTTTGGAGGTGTTGGGCAGTGTTCCCACTGGTGGTATTCAAATACATTTCTAGGTGTTATAGACTTGTGTAGGAAATGATCACCAAAATGTTGGTAACAGTACAATGTATCATAGTCTGAAGTACCTTCTAACATTTCATTCTTCGGAAATGCTGCAGTTTTTTCTAAATCAGACATCATAGCATTTACAGTTTCAGTGTCCCAATCATCAGAAAATGTACTGGAGGTAATGAAATAACTTAAAGAAATTTTAAATACATGTTTTAGCTTTAAAAGTTCAGTCGGACCTAATATATCATAATCAATCTTGTCCCATACTATACCGTCCGGTATAGGAACTGCTGTAATGTTCACTGAAGACAAGTCTCTTGGTTCACGATGTGAAGACTGGTGTGGTTTTAAAATCAAATTGACTCTTTGGGCTGTAGAGCTTGGCTGGAGGTATCGTCCATTAATAAGCATACTAAAAGTTATTATTAAACCTAGCCAGAAAATGAAAAATAAAATCCCAGTGATATACCATAGTTCTATCCAAGGTGACACCAGGTAAGTCTTTCTAAAAAGTTCAAAAAGTCAATGAGTTTCTGTTGGAGTGATATTTTGGCTGGCGTCGTTTCCGGCTCACTTGGGTCCAGTGAAAACGTATCAAAGTTCATGAAATAGCCAGAAGCAGTTCGATCAATTGTTGGAATTGCATCGGGATTTGTTGAAATCGCTATGTTCTCTTGTCGAGGCACATTGACGTAGATGTCTGTATTAGGTCTGATTGCAACCTGGTTGTTAAGTTGATGTTCATTTTGGAAATGAATTTCTTGTTGAAGTGGAACAAGTTCCATAGCATTGTTGCTTAGTCCTTCATTCCGTACAGGTGGCTCTTCAAACGTGATGAGTCTTTCTGTTTGAACTTCTTGGATTGTAGCGAGAGGAGGGCGTCTGCTACTGTGGAGTCCACGAGGCCTACTGTTTAGTATCGGCCACATAGTGTGGTTTGATTAAGTCAATTGAGACAAATCTTTTCTCCTTTTTTCCCGCAAGAGGCGGCAGAAGTACAGTTCTTGTGCCGTGGATTGCAAGGACCGGTACTGGCTTTCTGTAGGATGGCCCAAATTCTTTCTTGTCAGCAATCTTCTCTCTGACTAGATCCCCGAGTTTTGGGATCCAGATAGGTCTTGCCGTTACTGCCTTGACTTCCTCAGTGGCGGCCTGTTTCTGGAGCACGTTACTTTGTTTTCTCCTGGATTCATTTAGATCCTGTAAAACAGCCAAACGATCATGGATATCAAATGGTTTTTCATCCGCCACTGTGCCTTCACAATCAAGATCAGGTACCCACATTCTTGTCCCAAATAGGACCTTGTAAGGAGTGACACCTCCTAGAGAGCTTCTTGGCTGATTATTGAGCGCGCGCTGTACCCCATAAAGGTGATCGACCCATCTACCGCCCTTGCCTAATACCCTAGCTGTTAAAGATCGCTTTAAGTCTCGGTTTTTCCTCTCCACAACAGAATTTCCCTCGGGATGATACGGAGAGGAGTACCGCAATGCTACGCCCATTCCTTCCATGCCCTCTTTGTAACCCAAGAGCTAAACGCTGGACCACGGTCAGAATGTAACGTGCCAACTGCGTATGTGCCGATAAAGACTCGCAAATCTTTTATAACAGTTTGAGCGTCAGCCGAGCGCTGAGGCCAAACCTTGAGGAAACTTGAGCTGGACGTACACGAACGGACAACCTAATGCTGTCTAATAATGGTATCTGTACTGGACGTGTTGCGGTGGACCCATTCATCTGCTTGCAGATGTCGCAGTTCCAGACGTAGTCTCTAATCAGCCTTCTCATCACGGGCCACCAGTAGCGTTCTTTTAACAAAGCAACAGTCTCCTTAAGTCCGTTATGTACAGAACCTGTTCCTTTGTGTGCTGCCACAATTAAGCCTAGCCTACGATCCATATTTGGTATTACTCTATCCCCCACTCCAGGAATCTGAGCATATGGAATGTTTTGTGCATCTAACTTGTAGGAGTACTTGAGTGGAAATTTTTTAGGTACTGCTGTGCTGCCTTTGCGTGAAGCATTGACAGCTACCATTATCTCGCCATCTACCCTCGTCTTTGAACGAGTAACTGCAGCTACGGCGGCTGTGCGAACAGCCCCTTTTGCGGCTTCATCAGCCAAAGAATTCCCTTCAACGTGAACGCCATCACGCTGATGACTCAGTGTATGTATCACGTGAGCCCTTGGTAGTTCGTTTCTCTACTCCACTACCTGTCCCCATAGCATTTTATGCTTAATTGTGCCACCTTTTGCATCTTTGAACCCGTTTTGTTCCCAATGATGTAGATATTCATTGTACGACTGAACACAGTAAAAGGAATCACACACAATAAGTGTGGGGAATTCGTGATCCGTATTTAAAAGTGCCAGTATCAGTGCTTTGAGTTCTGCCAGCTGTGCCGTGCAGTCTCCTAGAGATTGCGTTTTAGTGCAACTCGGAAGGGACTTTCCATCGTGCATGCGACCTTTAACAATCGCACACGCTTCGCTGTAAGCTTGCTTGCTTCCTGTGGCTGGTTGAGCAGAACCGTCAGTGTAAATAATGTATTCATACTGATCTAGAGGCAAAATTTCATTTGGTAGAGGGTATTCTTGTTCGTATTGCAGGAATGCTTGAGTTTTTAAACTCGGATCAAATCTGTATTCAACATCCGTTGCAGTAAGAGAATTAGCCCATTGTATCCATCTTGGATGTAAGGCTTTAGCATTTGGAATGCTTGCTTTTGTAACATCTTCTAAAGCTGGTACTGGGGTCACGACAATAATGCGTTTTTCCCTGAGCCAGAGCTCTTTCTCTTGCTACAGCGGTCTGCACTGCTGTCAGGATTTTTTCTGTTGAAGTGAAACGCATTTCTGCGTTTGTATACAGGTGTGATTTGTATGCGATTGGTACTGTTTCACCTTCATTAAAAGTTAAATAAGTGTACCCGCATTGACCCACTATGACTCGGATCACTAAGTTCTGTGCGTTTATCCGTGTCTGTAAATGTTTAAAAGCTATCATGTCTTCCTGTAGGGAACGCAGGATATTTGTGTGTTCCTGTGTCCATTGTTTGACTGAAAAGTCAGGTTTTGTTAAGTCGTAGAAAGGTTTTATCCTTTCTGCGTAATCCAAAATGTAGGTTCGACCAAAATTTAGGAATCCCAGAATTGATTGTAAATTCTTTATTGATTTTGGAGGTTGGAGCAGCACACACTTTTCTAAAAAGTTAGCTGCCAGGCTTTTCCCCTCACTTGACGGCTCGTATCCTAAAAACAGGACATTGAGGTGGGCAATTTTTGATTTCTTGAAATTAAATTTATAGCCCTCAGAGGCGAATCCCATAATAATGGTGCTCACCCTGGTCAAGTGCCTCTTTAAGTCATCGTCCGTCAGATAAATATCATCCACATAGGACAATGCTTCTTCATCCAAATTTTGAAGTAACTCTGTTACCCTTGCTGAAAACAACCCCGGGCTATTCTTATACCCTTGGGGGAGTCGGCAGAATTGACGTTGTGACCCTAACGCACTGAATGCGGTCAGATACCTGCTTTCAGGCGCTATATTTTGGCAGAAAATTCCATTTGAGATATCAAGTGTTGTTTTGTATTTTTTCCGCACAATGTTATTCATTAATGCGGCACTGTGTGCATTTTGAACTGCAAATGTTTTTGTGCAAGTGTTTAAATGTCTGTAATCTAAAACTAGACGATATGTATTGTCAGGTTTGGATACGGGAAACAAAGGATTGTTCATAGGTGAAGTGCAATTTTCTATCACCCCCTGGTATTCTAGTTGATCTAGAATCTCCCTGACTTGTTTTTTAGCTTCCTGCTTGATAGGGTATTGCCTTTGAGCATTTGGGGAAACTTTTAACGGGATCACGTGGTGGGTTGACTCCTCATCCCAACCAGCATGATTTTTGTACAATGATGGAGCTAGGGCAACCGCCCACTCCTGCGCATATGCATGTTTTAGGTGAATGGGAACGAGGTCGTAAAAGGCTGGAAAAATTATCATTTCTCCCCTAGGACACTCCATGACGAATGCTGGCGGCCAGTCTTGTTCTGCTAATAGAATGTCATAACCAGATGACAGATTTTTCCAAAAGAGACCCTTAACTTTTCTGGGCTTGTCCCCCTCCATCCGGAGTGTTATCTCATGTAACTTATGTGGGACACTTACCCGAGTATCAGGTGTTTCCACCGTGATATACTCACTCAACTCCGCTGTCACCAGAAATTCCTTCAGGTTCTGGCAAGCTATCGTTACTTCTGCCGCGCTGTTTAGCATCGCAGAGCCCATTCCCCGTTCAGAAGCTGTGTCCTCGGAATTCTGGGCATGTCTGATCTTGAGACCTGCTACCTTCTTCTTTTTGAACTGAGGTTTTGATTTTTGTTTATCCTCTTTTTTAGGTGCGTAGTCCGCAGCGCGTTGCGTGTCTCTGGACTTTGTACGCTCCTTTGATTGTCCTTCCCTCTCGGAGTTTCGTGATGAACCCTGAAAGGAATGAGAGGAACGAGAATCAGTATCCTGATTCCTGTCAGGTTTTTTAATATTCTCCCTATTCCTGAGGTTATACCTCTTTTCAGAGGGCTCCTGTTGAGGAGACCTATCTCTGGACTGAGATCTGGTGTCTGTAGACTTTTGTTGTTTTTTATTATCCCACTTCTTTTTAGAAGAAGTAGGTGTCTGCTTTGTAGTGTCCTTTTCAGGACTGCCCACCAGTTGTGATTTTAATGCTTTCCCACCCAAACTGTCTCTGCCTAGTTCTGCATATGAAGTTTCAATTATTTTGGGTAGTTCGTGTTGTTGATCCTCTGGACCGAACTCCCTTAGGTGTTGGCGGATCGCCACAGAAGCTGCTTCCCCCTTAATGTTAGCTAGTATTATGGCTGAGACCTGCTCAAAGTTGTTTAGCAACTTCATCCCTAAGTTAAGGGCAGGCTCTGCTCCGTACTCATTTTGTATCTCTTTCAATACGTCAGGTACTACTGCTAAGGACGGGATACCATGTGTTCTGGTATATATGGCAGCAAAGACTGAACCCCAGAAGGTGCAGTCCTCTACTTGTGGTGTGAGACCCATGGGCAAGCAGATTGTTAGGATTCTGTGTTTATCACTAGTTGTAGTATTCGGGAATACTGCTTCAAGCTGAGTTATTTTCTGAGCTATCCAGAATGGGATTTGTTCGCGTTTTGCTGGCATTTTGCCCATTATCGCGTGTAATGTTTGTGGAGTTATTTTATTAACTGTACTCTGGACTGGAGTGTCTTGTGCTGCAGCTGGTGCAGGCTGAACTGTTAAAGTCCTCATCACAAATTGTGTGAGGTTTCTGTAGATTTTAATAAAATCTCTGTGTTGTACGAGTAAGTCAGGCTGTGGCATTGTGTTAATGTCAGGATGCGGTGGGTATGCCGCTAATATAGGCCATGTGGCTCCTGCTCCTCCGAGCGGGCCTAATCTTGCTCTTCCTCGTACGTGGGGTAGGGCGCCTTTAAACCAGTAATTATGCTCCTGGTAAGTGAGCGGGACCTCTACTTCCTCAAAGGGAGTATAGTCTGATGGTGTTTCACCTTCTAGGTAGTAGTGAAACACATTTGTAATTGCATTTACTGCTTGGAATGTAACCCACGAATAGAACACCTCTGTTTTATTAGATTCGTGTGCCTCAATCACGAAAATTACTGTACCACCCCTGGCTCTTAAGCCATGTTCTAGAAGTTTTATGGTGACTGCCCTTCTGAAATTTGGTGCAATTTGCATTGCATCTTCAGGGTCTTCTGTTCCGAAGAGGGCTGTGTCAACTCTCCTTGATTCGTCTGTGTCTTCCACCATTTTTTAATTGGAAGAAGGGAGATTAAAGAGTTTTTAAGATAAGGTGTAAGTGCACAATTGTAGGAACTAAATATCCTTCAAGCTTGAGTAACCAACAGCCAATAAATAGTATTCTCGTACTACTCAGCTGCGGCGGATTTAGTGCCCACCCACTCCAGACGTCTCTGGGGTTTTGTGAGTAGGTTCTCTGAGAATAGCACGACTGAACTACTCAGATTCTACTGTTAAATAAGTACCAAACCAACGTTGGTGGCGCCATGTCGTGTAGTTCCTTTAGTACCCATGCAGGACCTGCGCGTTTGTGTAACATAAGCTGTGGGCTTGGTGGCAGACTGACTCTGTGCACCCCCACCGCTTATGTTAGATTGTTTTGCATTAGCTAGCTCGCAGTGCCACTAGTGTCTCCTCTTATCGGGGAGAGATTAGTTTCTGGCAACGTTAGAACATGACAACTCTGATTCCTTCAGAATCGTGGAAACAATATACTACCTTTCGCTCAGTCACTCGTGCTCACTTATTCGGTTCGTCTCAGAGATTTACACAGAATAAACAGTCGGGCGTTTCAATAAGTATTTATTGAACAGTTGTTATTCTAGTGTAAAATATATGTGCTGCAGAGACCAGCAGGCAATAGCAGAGATATATTATCAGCAGTACAATAAAAGCAAAGGGATAGAACAGTTCTACCATATTGCGATAATCATGAGTACATACATGAATCTAAAAGCATTATGCAAGTGCGCGTACTCCTACGATGCCTACCTAGGTGTACCTGTGTGTACCTAGCATATATGTGTAGGTCTTAGAAGCTAAGAGCCAAGAATCCTCCTAGGATTTAGTCGAACCCCCATACCTGAATAGAGAGAGTGTGGGACCCCGTCCTGGTCTCGAGTTGGACACCCCGTCCGGGTTCTGTCAGACCACTGTCAGCTTGAGCGACTGGATGCAGGAGCCTCAGCGTCTTTGGTCAGTGTGTCGGCATGGAAGTCTCGGTTCGCTCTGGTTTACCGGGGCAAGCTGTGGTGTATTTATACCCTAAAGAGTCTCGGTCCTCAGTATGGTTTGTGTTGGACATGAGGAAGACGTCAGGGGTGAACTTTGTACATACATTATGCTGGTGGTGTATTCTTAGAAAGCCATGCATAATTAATGAGTACAGTGTGGGCCTGTGTTTGGAAGAACCCTGCTGCATTCAAAACCACAGGATAGATAACGTTCAGCCCTCAGAGCTTGTTGTGTACTAGCTGCGACCAATGTAGGTGAAAGATCATGCCTATATAAGAAATCATACTATAATAGGACATGTACAGTTGTGACCATAATTGGGCATATGCGAATATGACCATAATTGGGCAAGTACGAATATGACCATATTAGGGTAAATATGAATACGTCCATTTTTGGGCATGTACGAACGGATCTACATTAGGGCATCTATGCAGGATATAACAGCAGCGGACAGGTAAGGATGGTATATGAACCCTAAAAACTGGGGTACTAATCTGCAGATAAACTCCACATATTTAAAATGATTGTTCTTCCAGGGAAACATTAAGAAAACCACCTTTGATATTTCCAAATCACCCATCTTAGGGGTCCATTACGATGACTGGCGGATGCACCTCCGCGATGCTGGCGGTGGGAGAAAATGCTTTTTTCCGCCCGTGAGCAGCGGTGCACCCGTCCGCCATATTACAATGGCCAAACACAGCCCATTGTCCGACCGCCGCGGTGCAACTCGGACCGCAATCAAAACGCGCCCACGAGCGCGGCGGAGACTGCCAATCCAGAACCTCCGCCGTGCGGAATGACGTCCCTCCCGCCGTACAAATTAGGATGCACAAAACAGCCAGGCCCACCGCAGCGGAGAAACCGGCCATTCTGAGCATACGGAAGAACCACAGCGGAGTGTCAAATCGATTACCGGAGCCGACCGCCATGGACCCGGTACTACACGTCTTCCCGGCGCTGTACATGATACACCTACAACAAGCCATGGACCGTGGCGGACGCCGACGCAGGTACGCCAGCACACAACTCCGCTAACAAACACAACCCACACCTCCATGTCCGATGTAAGGTGCCTGCCCCCACCAGACACCCTGGTGGGGACAGGAACACAACCACAGGTGTAGCCACACATGTCCCACCTGCCACTAGTCCACCCCTCCACACCCAGGCCACCGTGTCCGCGATCCTGAAATAATGCCCAGTTCACATGACCGCAGCGGTGAATCCGTGAGAAAAAATGCACACAATGTAGTAGGCTGGGCCAGCGCAAGGCAGGGGCAGATAGCAAAGTACACAGGGCAACACCTCCACACTCCACACACAAGGCCCACCCACACCATGAAGGGACATGCCACGTGATCTCCCTGTGCTCCCACATGCCCAAAAAGCAGCCAGGTGAACACACACACTGCACCACACAACAAACAACTAGGGAGACAGCCTCATCAGGTGTGGCTGCAGAGTAACACACAGAGTACAAGCACTGGGCCAGGGGAACACACACATCACAACAACATCACACTCATGGCAAGTAAACTGAGTCCAAGCACAAATTAAACACACACAGACAATGAACAAACACTCCAATGGACACACAGCCTGCCAAGTCACACAGACATACCCCACACTGACACACAGCAACAAACACAGACCACATGCCAACAGCAATGTAGGACAATAAATATGAAACCCAAAGTGAGGTGCACACAAATGGAATGGCAAGGAGCTGAACACCAAAAATGTGTACATCACATGCAAGGGAAAGAACACATTACATCCACCCCAGCCCTAAAATCCACACATGGCAGTCACAGTGAGTGAAGTCAAAGCACAGTCACCTCACTGCAACAACTCAGGGAGACAGCAAGGCAACCCATGAATAGGCACAGGGATGAAAGGAAGGGTATGAAGTCCAACCCTGATCAGCCACACATCTGAATCCAAATACATCACAGGAGTATGTCAGCAGCAGCACAACACACAGGGCCCATTGCAACACTCCATGACAGTCAAACACAAGTATGAACCTTCACACAACCCCCACACCCATCACACCTGCAGCACACAACACCAGTGACAAACACACAGAAGCTTGCCAATAATATCCAGTCAAGACACTGACAATCAAACACACCCCCTGGGTGGTATCCACAAACATCACACACACACACAGGTATGGCAGTACCACTGTACGCACAAAAACAACAGTCAAACACAGAACACAATCAAAACACACACACAGAACTACTACAACAACAGACAAGACCTGTGCAGCTAAACAGTGCAAATTCAATGGGAGCACAGACACAACAGGAGTACACAACCACATCAGTCATGAAAAACGCACAGACAACATACCACAACACATATAACAAGTGCATCCACTAAAAACAATAATGGAGAACAAAAGGAAAAATGGGCCTACAATGACACATAGACAGACATACCACAACACCCATCCACTCAAAATGGTGTCATAGTGTACCACATGTCTGCACATGCACAACCATGACCATAGACACATCAAATGTGAGAGGAGAAAACACCAAGGATGCACATTAAACAAGCACGGCAACCACAATAGACCTCTGTCCATGTGACAGACACACAAGTAAGGCACACCACAATGGCAACACACCTGACTCAAACACAACAACAACACACACACACTGACAGGAAAATAGAACACCACACACAGAGCAACTGTCAACTGCATGACACAACACAACACAAACACTGCACACAGCCACATCAGTCATAACACATGCACAGGCAAAGATATCAACATGCTACAACAGCCAAACATCAGGGGGTGCACAACAGGCAAGGATAAGGCAACATTAACTCACAGCACTGCATGCACACCAAGCAGTGTGTGCACAACACACATACCAGTTACAAACAGAGATGAGTGACACACCATGAACACACACAACAACAATCTAAACATCACACACACAACAACACACCCAGGAAGTCAATCAGTCCACAGCAAACACACATACTACCAAGCCAACACACACATTTGCAGAAGTCTGGGACACAAAAGTTGAAACAACATGATCAGAGGAAACAAGGCATTGGCAATGTTGAAGTGGAAAATAGAGCATGTGTCACAGTAAACAATACCCACACAGTAACCCTTTATTTAGCAAGGACACTGACAAGGCAGACAACAGGAGTACATTTCTTCTTTTTATTTACATTTCACACAGTCATGCAGCAAAAGTCAGACAAGAGCAAGGCCAGTGGCCAGTCCAAAGTGCAGGTGAGATACATGAAATCCTGCACAGGCAAGGGGCAAACAGCAGTGAACAGCAAGGCCAGTGGCCAGTCCAAAGTGCAGGTGAGGTACATGAGAAGCTGCACAGGCAAGGGGCAAACAGCAGTGAACAGCAAGGCCAGTGGCCATGACACAGTGCAGGTGAGGTACATGTGATCCTGCACAGGCAAGGGGCAAACACCAGTGAACAGCAAGGCCAGTGGCCAGTCCAAAGTGCAGGTGAGGTACATGAGATCCTGCACAGGCAAGGGGAAAACAGCAGTGAACAGCAAGGCCAGTGGCCAGTCCAAAGTGCAGGTGAGGTACATGAGATCCTGCACAGGCAAGGGGCAAACAGTAGTGAACAGCAAGGCCAGTGGCCAGTCCAAAGTGCAGGTGAGGTACATGAGAAGCTGCACAGGCAAGGGGCAAACAGCAGTGAACAGCAAGGCCAGTAGCCAGGACACAGTGCAGGTGAGGTACATGAGAAGCTGCACAGGCAAGGGGCAAACAGCAGTGAACAGCAAGGCCAGTAGCCAGGACACAGTGCAGGTGAGGTACATGAGAAGCTGCACAGGCAAGGGGCAAACAGCAGTGAACAGCAAGGCCAGTGGCCAAGACACAGTGCAGGTGAGGTACATGAGAAGCTGCACAGGCAAGGGGCAAACAGCAGTGAACAACAAGGCCAGTGGCCAGGACACAGTGCAGGTGAGATACATGAGATCCTGAACAGGCAAGGGGCAAACAGCAGTGAACAGCAAGGCCAGTGGCTAGTCCAAAGTGCAGGTGAGGTACATGAGATCCTGCACAGGCAAGGGGCAAACAGCAGTGAACAGCAAGGCCAGTGGCCAGTCCAAAGTGCAGGTGAGGTACATGAGAAGCTGCACAGGCAAGGGGCAAACAGCAGTGAACAGCAAGGCCTGTGGCCAGGACACAGTGCAGGTGAGGTACATGAGAAGCTGCACAGGCAAGGGGCAAACAGCAGTGAACAGCAAGGCCAGTGGCCAGGACACAGTGCAGGTTAGGTACATGACATCCAGCACTGTAAATGTGTAGTACAGTACTCTGCCATGGTCAGCAACACACTCAGGGTGTCACAAATGGCCATGCCATGGCACCATTGTGAGACAGACATGTGTGTGAGGGAGACTAACACTCAGACTTGGCTGGCAGTATGACTGGGAGGTGGCTGTCTGTCGGGGCCAGTTGGGGTACTGGCTTGGGGAGAGAAAGGCCCAGCTGGGGTAGAGCCATCAGTGTTCTGGGAAGCCTGAGGGCTGCCAGGTCCAGGTGTGGTAGAGCCAGCAGTGGTTTGGGAAGCCTCAGGGCTGCTAGGTGCAGGTGGGGTGGTGGCACGTGGAGGTGGACTCATGCCTGCACGAGACCCAGTGTGTGTGGGTGAAGTTTGAAGGGTGCCCTTTCGCTTCTTGGGGATTTGATATGGCTTCCCTGTCCTGGGATTAAGGCCAAGTGGGGTGTATACAACAGGCACACTGGTCACAAAATCTGGATCAGCTGCAGATGCTGGTCCCCCCTCTGGGGACGTGCTGGATCCTTTGGGACGCTTGGCCCCGGATTGCTTCTGCCCCTGCATCACCTGTTTACCAGGTGTCCCCCCTACAGTGGCCTCCTTACCCTGCTTCACAGGGCTCTGGATGGGAGTAGATGTTGTGGGTGAACTAGCCTTGGAGCCCTTCTTACGTGTACCCTTAGCAGGCACCTGTTTGTCACTGGGCACGGAAACTGTGTGCCTGTCTCTGCGAGACACTTTTGGGACAGGTGAGTCCTTGGCTGGGGATGCCTCTGAGGCATGTGAACCAGATGCCTGCTTTTTGCCATCCTTGCCCTGGGTGTGGCCGGAAGGGCTTTTGCCCTGCGCTCTGGTGTGGGTTTACCTTTATGTGGGGATGGTGTCTGCGGCCTGGACTACTTGGGCTGCTGCTGCTGTGTGCTGCGCGTGACGTATCTGTCCCTTGACGTCTGGGGTGTGTGCTCACCAACATCAGATGCGCCCACTGTCAGGGTGGTGGGCCTAGGGACTGGAGCTGGACCATGGGATTGGGCAAGTTGAATGGCTGCTGTCACTGCAGAGGCCAGAGACTGTACAGTCCGGTGTAGCCCACCCACGTCGGAATGCACGCCCTCCATGAAAGCCACCACCTGTGCCAATTTTTTGTCATGGTCCAGGAAGGCATTGAGGAGAGCTGTCTGACCCACACACAGCTGGTGCAAAAGGTCCACAGACTCTGCACTGATGGCAGCAGGGGGGACAGGGGCAGGGGCAGCGGTGCCTGGGATGAAGGACACTCTTCCCTTCCTCGTGGTGCGAACACGGGCAGCAAAAGTGGGAGTAGCAGGGAGGGTGGGCACTGAGCGCTGTGTGGTGGACGAGGAGGCAGAGTCCCCGTTTCCTTCGGACAAAAACATAGATGCATCACCGCCGTCGTTAGATGACGTAGAGGTCTGCGTTTCTGGCAGGGACTCCTCTAGATGACTACGGTCCCCCTCTGATGCGCTGGTGACATCAGTGTCACTCTGCAGGTGAGCATCACCTGTGCCTGATGCCTCACTACTGGTGTCCGTCCCGTGTCCTTCCGTGTCCATGTGAGATGCTGTATGAGAGAGAGAGAGGATAAGTACATCTGCATCAAGTCAACAAATATCTGCAAGTGAAGCATCACTAATGATGGACAATGATCCATGTTGGACAACACCATGGGCAGTAACATTGTGCAACCTCAATACAAACATCTAAATTACTGTGGCATGATGCAAAATTGTACATAATTCACCCATGTGATGGACACACAGCCATTTAGCCTGTTGGTGGCTACGTCTAACAACACACACATATCCCTCTGTGCACACCTAGGGCACTGAAGGGTTCAAAGATCCTATTCACAACATGTTGCCAACGTCACAACATGATCCAGCAGAAGTTAACAACACAGACACAGACCCCAACATAACCACACACAAGGTCCATGGGCACATGCCATCCACCATGTCGTATCTTGGGGCACAACTACAGTTGCACATTGGTGTCAGATGTGTAGCCAGCACTAAACTGACATCAGGCAATGCACACATTGATGATGGCACACTCAGATCATGCACTCTGCTGGACCCTGACATGGGATGTCCGTGACGACACCAATGAAGATGATACCAGAAGGCCACAACTACAAATGTGAAGTCAAGGCCCATTACACCAATGACATGGGAAGGTACCTGTAGGGGGAATGCATGACAACTGCACCCCACACCGCGGCCACTTACACACCATTGCATCACACTAGCAACATCACAGCCCTGCACTGGCCCAGGCCTGGAGCACATGCTGGCAAACAACAACGAGAGTCACACTCACAGAATACTCACCACCAGCTTGCTGCTGATGCACCTTCAGACGTGCATCCAGGTCAGGCTGCCTCACTGCTAAAATGCGTGCCATCAGTGGTGTCATGCTGCGCCGCGCCAACCTGCCGGATCGAGGGATCAGCCCCAGTATCATCTCGGCCACGTTCCTGCTTAGCCGTGCGATGTCATCCCACCTCTTGTGACAGTGGGAGCGCCGTCTGTTTGAGCCACCCAGTGCACGCACCTTTGATGCAATGGCCCTCCACACGGCCTTGCGCTAGTTGACTTTTAGCTGCAGACATGGGAGACAAGAGGGGGCAACATTCAGTGTAACCAACCACCATTCCCCAGTGCAGGACCATGACACTGACTCATCCCAAATTCAGCCATTACGTCAAAGGAGACAATACATCTGCTAATTGCAAACATCATCATGTGTGAAACACACATTAATGCATGCAGGTATGAGGGTGGACACAGTACATGCCCATCTCCTGGCCATGCAGGACGCCAGCAGAGAGCTAAATGTGTATGCTGACCACATCTAATGCAATATTCTGGGAATAACAAGACATGCATGACATCACTACATATGTGACTGGGAATACTCACTGTGCCCAACACTGCGCAGCCCACAACGCACTTGCCCTTCAACTGCCACACTGTGTCATGGATGTCACATTGAGGGACATGACCTCACAAACGCAGACCCTCATCACAAGGCCTGTTGTGTGAAATCTACATCTCTGTAATGGCTCATTGATGGAGACTCAAGAGGAAAAGCACATATGTGACACTCTGTACATTCAGTGTTGTGTCACTGTCAGATTGGGCAGTGAATGTGCAGGCCATATGGGTTCACACAGAGGTCCAACGTGGGGCAGCTCATCTCTTACATGGAGTGACGATTTGGAAACACAAACAGTGCCAACACAATCGAGTATGTGCACATGCTGGTGGGGACGGAAGAGTCCGGGCACAATAATGTTTGAATGTACCGTGTCATAGGTGAATGCCCAACAAGAGTGTCACCCTGGGGGATTCAGGTCATGAGTATGGCGCAGAACTAGAGATGAGGCACATATAGAGGTCTAAACAAGGGCCTCACTACCCTCTGGACAGCAACACTAGCTAAGGCCACAGATGGGCCTGTGAAGGACATCAGGGACACATACAGACATGCAGGCTGGCAATCACTGTCCTGACTCGTGAAATGAAAAGGTGCAGCCTCACTGTATGTCTGACAAGACATCATACTTCCCTCACATCTGGATGTGCAGGCAGGGAAACTTGTTGAATAGGCCAAACACACCTTCCCCCTGGAAACAGCATGCTAGGCAGTGCATGACCCACCCTCACACTCCCATGCACATACTGCAGCAGATCAACTTCATGTGTCCCCCACCCTGCACTCTCACTCACACTCTGAGTTACTCACCATGACATTAGGCGCACCAAAGAGCCTTGGATACTGGTTGAGCACCTCATCCACCAGGAGCTCCAGTTCCTCAGTGGTGAAGGGAGTGGCACGGATCTTCTCAGTCCTCGCCATCACTGTGGGAAGGAGACAGCAGCAGCGGTTGTTGGTGGTGAGGGGTCTCAGGCAGCAGTCCCTGGAGGCAGCAGCAGGTGAGGGGGTCTGTCAGCAGTCCCTGGAGGCAGCAGCAGATGAGGGGTCTCAGGCAGCAGTCCCTGGAGGCAGCAGCAGGTGAGGGGTCTCAGGCAGCAGTCCCTGGAGGCAGCAGCAGGTGAGGGGTCTCAGGCAGCAGGCTCAGTGAGCTGTGGCAATGTGTGGCTCTCTCACACACATATATAGTCCCCAGGGCTCGTTTATGTTGTTCTGAGCTGCTGCAATTGGTGTTCCAGGTCTGCCTCATTCAAAACATCCAATGACCGGCCCCGCGGTGGCGGAGCACGCCTACCACGATTTTCAAAGTTGCATCAGGCAACCGCGATTGCACTTCCCATTGGCTGGATGGGCATGCTCCATGGCGGTGACACACCGCAGTGGACAGGCGTGCGGTACCGCGGTGGTGAATCTTACAAGTGCATCCAATGACCGGCCCCGCGGTGGCGGAGCACGCCTACCGCGATTTTAAAAGTTGTATCAGGCAACCGCGATTGCGCTTCCCATTGGCTGGATGGGCATGCTCCATGACGGTGACACACCGCTGGTGCCAGGCGGTAGTTCCCGCTATTCCTGAGCCATGTATTGCCATGAGTGACCGGGATCTGGGTGGCGGAGCATGCCATCCGCCATTAGCCATGTGTATATGCCTAGCAATCCTGCCATGGTGTCTCGGACCATGGCGGTGACACACCGCTGAGCCAGGCGGTTGCTACGGCGAGGGTGCAGCATGACATTGTTGACTATGGGCGTGATGGTGTTCATTAGAGCACGTTTAATGCAGCAATGGACACATCGTGTAGTGTCAATGTCATGGGTCATATCTGTACTTCGAACAGTGGTCACTTTCAATTAAACATGGAACTTGATGTAATTAAAATGAGCTATAGCTCGTAATGAGAGCCTAAACTTCATATCTAACACCAAATGCAACACTGAAAGGACTAATGGGGCACATTACTCCTACACAATTTCATATCTGACCCAAACATTTTGCCCAAAGTTCATGTCTCTCACCCCATTTCCACCCAAATTTCGTATCTGAGCCAAATCTTTACACACATATTCATATCTCACACAATATGTCGCTACACAGTACATGATTGTACAAAGATTTCAGCATTGTCTCCATTACTCACCACATATGTCACACTGTTGTCTGTTTGGTATCACCTATTACAGCATTCATGTAAGGTTATTGTTCGCTCGAGCAAAACCAAGAGTATATGTCCACATGGACATGTGTGTGCTATACACACTGAAGGTTGTAACATACATCACCGGCACACTTTGAAATATGTTCCTCCTTAATCATTTGACCTGTCTGTATGCATTTGGGTATGTTTTGTCCCCATATATGCAAAATGTCATCAGCATTACTTGTGTCATTGTGTAGGATATGTGCTCATGTTGTTCGGCCGGTCATATGTGAATTTGTCACATGTATTTTCCACAGCTGTGAGTATGTTGATAGTGGATTTGATGTGTGTGGTGTGTTACGTTGGTACTCACCAAGGACAGGTGCATTGACCTTGTCCACATGAAGATTGTTGGCTTGGTGAGGGACTGTAGCCAAATGTGGTGCTGGTGCTCACTGACTGGTAAGTTTGACATGGCATCTGTGACCAGTAGAAGGTGACCCACAATTGGCCTGGACAGTTCAGTATTGCGTGTGCTTTCATGTGCAGTAAGTGTGTGCAGTTTTGGCAGGGTGCACAATTAGGACACGTGTGCAGTGATATTAAACTAACACGTGTGGATAAGCCTGCTATGGTGTGGTAGCCTTTCGGGGGCACAAGCTGGTCCTGCGCTGTGTGGGTGAACTGATGGTGCTGAAGACTCAAGCTAATGATGGCATCCAAGACAGGTGAGATATACCTTGATAGGGCTGGCTGTGGCACCCATCTAACTCAGACTTTTGTTGTTCTAATGGTACCAGAGGCCAACAAGTGATGCACAGCCAGCATCTTTGTCTGCAGAGGAATGTTGAGAGTCCGCTTTGTTGTTCCTGACAGGCTGCGTGGTATGTGGCTCAGGATACTTTTGATAGTAGTCCTTTGGTACCTGTGTCGTGCGATAACATCCCCTGTTGTTATGTGCATGAGGCTGTTGTGTCTTCGGTATTTACTCAGTATGTTCATGCACTGACTTTTAGGTGTAGTGGTGTGGCTTTGTCCGGGTGGTGGTGTAGGTTGTTTCTGTGTCACTGTTGTGTGTCCAAGCAGCTGGAGTATTAGCTCCATGGCAAATGTTGTACTTTAGTTGTGTGTCTGGGCAGTGCTACCTTCATACTGCATGTCATAGTGCAACTTTAGTGCAGATTGACGTTTGTCTACAGTCCTTTTGGATCAAGTACCTTATCCACTTTTTGTGTGCCACATTGACAATCTGTGTGCTTGCTGATGATATTGTGCAGTTGTGTTGTTGTGTCTTGATTCACGTCAAGACTGCATATGCATATGCTGTTCATTATTAGTCATTGACTGACTTTGAATTGTGTGTAACAGCATGTATGGCATGTCTACTGATGACAGTGGATATTGGCACAGGCTTGTGTATATGTCTGTGAGTGTCTCTAGACTTGTGTGGATTAGCATTGGCTCACATTCCATGCTGAGTCCTTCAGAACTGGACAATTTCTGTAGTTCATGTGTCCCCTGTCATGATTGCACAGGAATGTGTGGCACGTACAGCAGACATTTGGAAGCCAGAAGTGTTTCTGTTTCACACATGTCCTGTATATTTACTGTCCGGGCTGTTTGCACCAGATTCTGAAATGTGACTATTACCATTCACAGACACAGTTTCCATGTTTGTTGTTCTCACAGTGGTAATACTGAAGAAGTGTAGTACAATGTATTCTCTATGTGTCACGACTATTGACTTGCACTGTATGGTGCATTGTGATGCCAGTCAATGTTTGCGCTGTGTGAATCAGAAGCTACGGAGTTGTGCACATCTCATGGTCTGTTGCAATGACGTGTCCCCTTTCATCTCACCTAGGAGGCGACCTAATGTGTATTGTCCTGTCACCCTGCTGGCTAACATTGAGGATGATGACGTGATACGCAGATTCCGTCTGGACCGCACGAACATACAAGACCTGTGTGCCATGTTGGATCCTCACCTGCGAGCTGGCAGGACATACCCAACAGCATTGACAACCGAAACAAAGGTGATGGCGGCACTGCATTTCCTGGCTAGTGTGTCATTCCAGGAGACAGTGGGCATTGCAGGGGGGATGTCTCAGCCCACCTTCAGCATGGTGCTAAGGGATTTCCTGTTGGCCATGATGCGATACAAGGACCAATACATCAGTTTTCCAAGGAGGGCGGCTTTGGCGGATGTAAAGGCAGATTTTTATGCCCTTGGCCACATCCCTAATGTTGTAGGTGCTATTGACTGCACACATGTTGGCCTGGTTCCACCACAGGCACGGGAACACATCTATCGGAATCGTAAACATTCCCATTCCATCAATGTGCAGGTGGTGTGCCAGGCCGATATGATCATATCGCATGTATGTGCCAAGTTTCCGGGCTCTGCACATGATTCATACATCCTGCACAACAGCATTGTGCCCCAGCTAATGGCCAATCTACTTCCGGAGCGGGCATGGATTGTGGGTGAGTAGGCAGAGTCAAGTTGTGTGCTGTGTGTGCCATGCTGTCCTCTGCCACAGTTGTATTACTGAATCGTTATGTTTATTTCACACCTAGGTGACTCTGCATATCCCAACAGACCGTGGTTGCTGAGCCCACTACGCAATCCTAGGACACCATCTGACGTCCGCTACAACAATGCCCATGGTAGAACACGTCGGGTGGTGGAGCGAACCTTTGGTCTACTAAAATCGAGATTTCGCTGCCTGGACCGGACCGGAGGGGCACTCCTGTACTCACCCAAAAAGGTGTGTCAGATAGTGGTAGCATGCTGCATGCTGCACAACTTGGCCTTACGGAAAGGAATACCCATGATCCTGGATGATGATGACCGGCCAGGGCCCCCCCTGCGATCCCACAAATGTCCAGAGATGAGGATAGTGGTGAGGAGGAAGGTGTTGACCAGCGTCAGCAGCTCATCAACCGCTACTTCACTTGAAGGTGGGTGACGATGTACAACTGGTCCATTGTCTGTTGACGTAGTTGTTTGGGTGGAGGTCTATGTGATCTTTGTGAGTGCATCCTGTTGTTGACTCAGTGCTGGCTGCCTATGTGTTGGATACAGGGTATATAGGAACTGCTACAGGATGTCTCTGTTGGTACTGTTGCACATTGTTATGTGTGCATATTGTTGTACAGTGAGGACATGTGTTGTGTGATGGCTGTGATGCCACCACCTGACTAGTGACTTTTGTTCTGTTGTCTTTTGCTAGGTCCCTTCTGCCTCCCCTTGCCTACAGAGGATCCATGCTCCTATGACATTGTAACCATGGTAAACATTGCACATGCTGTGATAAACATGGAGCAGACTCAACCACCTTTTTGTGTTTTTGTAGTTTATTTGCAATGGGTATCTGTGAGAGGGAAGTGGATATTTACATACGTGTGAATGGTGAATCAATGAGTTGGCAGTCATGGTAGATGAGACAATCGGGTAGGCACCACATTGCTGTGGTGACACAGTCCAACAGATGGATGCCTTTACCATGGCACTGTGGGTGAGGACAGTGTATAGAGTCAATGGTTGGGTGAAGAGTGTTGACATCATGGCTGGCTCTTTGACTGGCGTTTGGCCGGTGCTTTGCCACGGATGAGTCCCAAGTTCTTCTTTGGACGGCCCCTTCTTCTTTTGGCAGGGAGGGCATCGTCTACTGGGCCAGTGGGGTCTGAGGAGTCACCCCTCTCCGTGCCCACAGGGGTGGATGATGAACTGTCATTCTGCGTGGCAACGGGGGGAGGTGGAGGTGTGGTCTGTGGCACTGGCCTGTCCCTCAGTACCGCCAGTAACTGGCCCATGAGGTCCTCGATTTGTCCCATATGGTTGTCCATGGACCTTAGCAGATGTTGGAGCTCCATGGCATCTTCGTGGGCCTGACCCATTTGTGCCTGTGTGCGTTCATAGGCACCCACAACTCTGGTGATGTTAGCCAGGGCTTCGGTCACAGTGTCCGGTGTTGTTGGAGTCCCACTTGTCCTCCCACCTGCCCTGCTATCACTGACCTGTTGCCTCACCACTCTAGCCACACGCCTGCCCTCCACAGTTGTTGGTGTGGGCTGGGCATCCTCTGTGGCTGGGCGAATGTTGCAGGCAAAGGTGGTAGTGGTGGTGGCGGCACAGGTCGTTCCAGCAGGGGTCAGCGTTGTTGTTGTTGCTGATGGTGGGGGGCAGTGGGGTCATGTGACCGGTTGTGCCCTGGCACACCAGATGGTCCGGCTTGGAGCTCCTCATCCAAAGAATCCAGGGACTCCGCATCGAGTGTCCATGTTCCGGGGGAGGAGACTGGCTCTGCAAGTTGAGGTTGTTGTCCTCTGCAGTCAGTTGTTGGTCACCTGTGGAACAGAGGGTACATGGTCATTGACTTACAGCCATATGGCTTGTGTGTTTGATGTCTCTTATTTACATGTTATGCAACACACAGTTACGTATTTCATGAGTTGAATGTCTGCACAGTGTTGTTCGTCATGACATGATGTGGAGGTACATACATCATGTTCCATGGTGTGACAAGTCATTGGATGCCATGCCCAACTTGACACTCTTTGTATGGAACTGATGAGTTGTCATCTGACAACTGGCTGCCATGCAACTTGATGTGATGCATCGAGGATGATTACTCTTCCCGACAGATGTTACATATGCACATGTACTAGACATTGTCACATTGTTATCTCATGCATACCTTTGTAATGTTCTGTGCTTGTATTTATTTGCTCGACAGGCCATGCCTTTTCATTGTTACTATGGTCCTTCATGCTCAGCACCCATGGAATTTGCACATAGCATTCTGTGCAGTGCATATTTGGTCCCTGATTTGCTTACACATGGGTTTAGTGAGTCACAGTTCTGTTTCTGTCACAGTTACATACGCATCGCTGTCTGCATTCTATCAAATGGTATGTAATTGGGGTGTATGTTGTTGTAATGTGTGGCATTGTGTTGGCATTAGCTCAATGCTTTTGTTGAGGAATGGTGGGGTGCATGCACTGGCTGCTTACCTGTACAGTTGGCATCTTTTGGGTGGACTTTCTACCACATGCTTCTGGGTGGGAGGGAGTGCTCCTTCCTGCTGAGGGATGGGGCAACGTGTGCCTGGTGGGAATTGTGGTGCAGGCCTCCCTATTCCAAAGACACCTCCCTGGAAAGATGGCTACCTACCTGTTAGGTGAGGGTGTAGCACCCAATGACTGCCACATGGTTGTGGGTGGGGGAGTAGTCCATCCTGCTCAGCTGTGGGACAAGGGGGCCTGGTGGGAGTTGTAGTGCAGGCCTCCCTATTCCAAACACTCCTCCATGGAAAGATGGCTACCTACCTGTTAGGTGAGGGTGTAGCACACAATGACTGCCACATGGTTGTGGGTGGGGGAGTAGTCCATCCTGCTCAGCTGTGGGACAAGGGGCCTGGTGGGAGTTGTAGTGCTGGCCTCCCTATTCCAAACACTCCTCCATGGAAATATGGCTACCTACCTGTTAGGTGAGGGTGTAGCACACAATGACTGCCACATGGTTGTGGGTGGGGGGGAGTAGTCCATCCTGCTCAGCTGTGGGACAAGGGGGCCTGGTGGGAGTTGTAGTGCAGGCCTCCCTATTCCAAACACTCCTCCATGGAAAGATGGCTACCTACCTGTTAGGTGAGGGTGTAGCACACAATCACTGCCACATGGTTGTGGGTGGGGGGAGTAGTCCATCCTGCTCAGCTGTGGGACAAGGGGGCCTGGTGGGAGTTATAGTGCAGGCCTCCCTATTCCAAACACTCCTCCATGGAAAGATGGCTAACTACCTGTTAGGTGAGGGTGTAGCACACAATGACTGCCACATGGTTGTGGGTGGGGGGAGTAGTCCATCCTGCTCAGCTGTGGGACAAGGGGGCCTGGTGGGAGTTCTAATGCAGGCCTCCCTATTCCAAACACTCCTCCATGGAAAGATGGCTACCTACCTGTTAGGTGAGGGTGTAGCACACAATGACTGCCACATGGTTGTGGGTGGGGGGAGTAGTCCATCCTGCTCAGCTGTGGGACAAGGGGGCCTGGTGGGAGTTGTAGTGCAGGCCTCCCTATTCCAAACACTCCTCCATGGAAAGATGGCTACCTACCTGTTAGGTGAGGGTGAAAAACACAATAGCTGAGACATGCTTCTGGGTGGGAGGGAGTGCTCCTTCCTGCTGAGGGATGGGGCAGGGTGTGCCTGGTGGGAGTTGTGGTGCAGGCCTCCCTATTCCAAAGACACCTCCCTGGAAAGATGGCAACCTACCTGTTAGGTGAGGGTGTAGCACACAATGACTGCCACATGGTTGTGGGTGGGGGGAGTAGTCCATCCTGCTCAGCTGTGGGACAAGGGGGCCTGGTGGGAGTTGTAGTGCAGGCCTCCCTATTCCAAACACTCCTCCATGTAAAGATGGCTACCTACCTGTTAGGTGAGGGTGTAGCACACAATGACTGCCACATGGTTGTGGGTGGGGGGAGTAGTCCATCCTGTTCAGCTGTGGGACAAGGGGGCCTGGTGGGAGTTGTAGTGCAGGCCTCCCTATTCCAAACACTCCTCCATGGAAAGATGGCTACCTACCTGTTAGGTGAGGGTGAAGAACACAATAGCTGAGACATGCTTCTGGGTGGGAGGAAGTGCTCCTTCCTGCTGAGGGATGGGGCAGGGTGTGCCTGGTGGGAGTTGTGGTGCAGGCCTCCCTATTCCAAAGACACCTCCCTGGAAAGATGGCTACCTACCTGTTAGGTGAGGGTGTAGCACACAATGACTGCCACATGGTTGTGGGTGGGGGGAGTAGTCCATCCTGCTCAGCTGTGGGACAAGGGGGCCTGGTGGGAGTTGTAGTGCTGGCCTCCCTATTCCAAACAATCCTCCATGGAAAGATGGCTACCTACCTGTTAGGTGAGGGTGTAGCACAATGACTGCCACATGGTTGTGGGTGGGGGGAGTAGTCCATCCTGCTCAGCTGTGGGACAAGGGGGCCTGGTGGGAGTTGTAGTGCAGGCCTCCCTATTCCAAACACTCCTCTATGGAAAGATGGCTACCTACCTGTTAGGTGAGGATGAAGAACACAATAGCTGAGACATGCTTCTGGGTGGGAGGGAGTGCTCCTTCCTGCTGAGGGATGGGGCAGGGTGTGCCTGGTGAGAGTTGTGGTGCAGGCCTCCCTATTCCAAAGACACCTCCCTTTAAAGATGGCTACCTACCTGTTAGGTGAGGGTGTAGCACACAATGACTGCCACATGGTTGTGGGTGGGGGGAGTAGTCCATCCTGCTCAGCTGTGGGACAAGGGGGCCTGGTGGGAGTTGTTGTGCTGGCCTCCCTATTCCAAACACTCCTCCATGGAAAGATGGCTACCTACCTGTTAGGTGAGGGTGTAGCACACAATGACTGCCACATGGTTGTGGGTAGGGGGAGTAGTCCATCCTGCTCAGCTGTGGGACAGGGGGCCTGGTGGGAGTTGTAGTGCAGGCCTCCCTATTCCAAAGACACCTCCCTGGAAAGATGGCTACCTACCTGTTAGGTGAGGGTGTAGCACACAATAGCTGAGACATGCTTCTGGGTGGGAGGGAGTGCTCCATCCTGCTGAGGGATGGGGCAGGGTGTGCCTGGTGGGAGTTGTAGTGCTGTTTGCCTGGACACATACAACACAGTAGATGTTGTCTACCTTTGTGATGTTTGAGGTGGGGTGGATGTAAAATCAGTGTGACTTGTGTGTGTTTTTGGGGTACAGATGTGTGTACTTGTGCCTCAGGGATGTATCTTTGTAGTTGTGCAAGACAGTACATGGCAGTTTCATGGTATACATTAGTTGGTACTTACCAGCCTCCACTCCCCCGGGTATTCCTTCAAGAGTCTCTGGATGCAGTATGGCAAGCACCTTCTCCTCCCACGCAGTGAACGGTTTTGGTGGGATGGGAGGGCCTCCACCAGTTGCCTCAGCCAGCTCATGGTTCTTCGCCCTCCTCTTCTTGACAACACTCTTCAGGTCATGCCACCGCCTCATGATTTCATTCTTGTTGCGGGGCACATTCCCTACTGCATTGACCCTGCCCACTATCCTTGCCCACATGTTTGTTCTTGCGGCTAATGGTGTCTGTTGGACCATGCTGCCAAAGAGTTGGGGTTCTACTCTGATTATCTCATCTACCATTACTGTCAACTCAGTGTCAGTGAATTTTGGCATTTTCTGTGGTGCCATGGTGTGTGCTGTGCTGATGTTTTGGGGTGCAGTTGTGAGGGTGGTGTAGGTGGTGTGTGTGTGTGTTGTTGTGCTGGTGAGATGTGTGGTGTTTTGCCTATCCAATGTGCTGCAGGGTTTGGTTCCTTCAGGGCTGGAGTAGTGCAAAGGATTGTGGTCAGGGAAGGGGCTGGTTTTATGCTCAGCTATGTGGGTGTGTCAAGATGGTGTTATGCAGTCAGGTGTGCTGTGTGCGTTGTCCTGTGATTTGTATATTGCCATGGGGGTGTGTCATTGGGATGTTTCAGGTTATTTTGGGGGCAGGGCTAGTTACCTGTGTGCATTTGGTGGCCTTATTGTGTATTTTTTTTACTTGGCCACCATTTTCTTTGCAGAGCATCCGCAGCGATGGCTGTGCTGCAGGCCTTCCGCCGTATCTCACATTCATTACTGTTAGCGACCGTGGCGGACGGAAACAGCGGAACGTACCGCTGTGACATCGGGGATATCATAATATCATTGGCGGTCACTCCGCGTGTCTGGCGGCGGGTTGATGTGTTTCCGCTATGTTACCGACCGTCGCGGTTGAATTTTCACTTTCTCTGCCCTCTACGGGAAGTTTTTCGATGCCTCCTACCGCCGCGGTCGGAATATTTTGGTGGTTGATCCTAATAGGGTCGGCGATGTTTCTGCGGTACCTGCGGACAGTGATTTTCCGCTACCATGGCGGTCGGATATTTTTCCGTCCGCCATCGTAATGACCCCCTTAGTACGTACGGAAATTGATTATGATCTCAATCAAGGATGGCTAAATTGGACCTAGATTCGAATTAGGACATCCCAGAAAAAACATTTGAATGAAATTTGGTTTAGAGTAGTGTGTTCATCAAGATTTGTTCAATATAAAGAAAGCACATATTATCTATGCTTTAGATGGTACCTCATGCTGACAAAACCTGAAATGATTTAACTGGGCTCTTTCACGACACCTGGAGGTCTTTCGCATTCTTTCTATAATATATATCAAGTATTGAAGCAATGTAGCCCAAACAACTTGGAAAGAAGTTTCTTACAGTCATAAAAGGCACATCGGAGGACTCCAGTTGCTACTGGTCTCATTAATAATTTACCCAGGAGACCCTAATGATGGAGATCTATGCTTTGTGCTCACTCATACTAATACTCAAACTCAGACTAATATTGAAGTTGAATTTCAAAGTATAGAGGTCAACAATATTGACCTGTACCTAAATTAACTCCCAACGTCAACTACCAACATATCAAGGTAAACATGCATAGGGAACTTTAGATTTATTTTCATAACTCACTATCTACTTATTTTGAGAAGGCAGTGCAAGTTGATATTGTACAGTCAAGTTAAGTGCTTTTCGATATAAATCACAATATTTTGTCAGAACACCTTAGAGGCTATATTCATATGAAATAGGCAAAGGGGCTGCCCATTAGAGTTATGAACAGTTTTAAACTTTTATTAGTTATACTTGGTATTGAATACCGAATATGTTTGAAAAGTAATACTGTAACAATAATAACCAAATAGTGGGTCTTCACAATGCATTAGGAATGGCATCATTACCTGACACAGAATGTAAGTTTGACATGTAGTCCTTTCCCATCATGTGAAATATATAAAGAATTTCACTCTTCCGACTCCGGATGTTGTCTTGAAATAAATGGAAACTGCCAACAATGCAGTCTCGAATATATTATGTTTCGTAACTTTTATGGTCTTGCACCACATACCAACTACTGTTATGTACAACTCTGGTTTTATTTCCAATCTTTCCCAACTTTAAATCACATTCTGATGTAAAAACCCTATTTTCAGCATGATCCCCAGAAATGAGTTACCTTGTTTTGGGTGTTAGACCTTGCATCTTTTGGCGTAATTTACCCTGTATATTTGCTTCTAACCTCCTGTTTTTGACTGCGCTGCATTTAGTTTTTGTTGGTTTAAGACTCTGGGCACTTTACCACTGCTGACCAGTGCTAAAGTGCAAGTGCTCCCTGTGTAAAATGTATTGGTGATTGTGTTAGCCACAGTTGGCATATTTGATTTACTGGTAAGTCCCTAGTAAACCACACCAGGTGTGCCCAGGGCCTATAAATCAAATGCTACTAGTAGGCTTGCAGCACTGATTGTGACACCCACATGAGCTGCCCCGCAAACATGTCTCTGACCTGCCCCTGAAGTGTCTGTGAGTGCAGTTTTAAACTGCCATGTCGACCTGGCAAGTGCACCCACTTGTCAAGGCCAAACCTTACCTTTTACTACATGGAAGTCACCCCCAAGGCAGCCCCATGGGCAGGGTGCAGTGTATTTAAAAGGTAGTTCATGTACTGGTGTGCTTTACATGTCCTAGTAGTGAAATACTGCTAATTTCGATTTTCACTATTGCAAGGACTATCTCTCCCATGGGAAGCAGATAGAGATTTGGAGTTTGGGGTCTCTGAACTCACATTTTAAAAGTACATCTTTTGGTGAAGTTGGTTTTTAAATTGTGTGTTTGAAAAATGCCACTTTTAGAAAGTGGGCATTCTCTTGCTTAACCATTCTGTGCCTGTCTGCAGAAAACATGTCTGGGTTGACTTACAGTTGGACTCTTGTGCATTCACTCTACGCACTCACACAAAGGGAGCTAAGGTATGCCTTGCATATCCTGATGGGCCATCACCAGGCTGATTCCTATAAAAGAATTTTCCAAAAAGCTTGTTCCAATAACAAAACTCTTGAGGAAAGGAGCATCCTTTCATTGGTCAGAAGATTCTAAACAAGCTTTCAAGTTTCTTAAAAGATCTTTTACTTCTGCCCCAATTCTGCATCATCCTGATTCCGATGAGCCCTTTTTTGTAGAGGCAGACGCCTCTGACCAGGCAATTGGTGGTATCTTATCCCAACGACACAAGGAAACAGGTCAGCTCCACCCAGTTGCCTTTCGTTGTCGGAAACTGACTTCTCCAGAGATAAACTATTCCATTGCTGACAAGGAATTGCTGGCTGTAAAAGATGCCTTCCAGGAGTGGCGGCATTATTTGCTGGGAGCTCTTCATGTCATGACCGTATTTACTGATCACAGGAATCTCCAGTTTTTTAAGTCGGCTGGAACCCTTACTGCCAGGCAATTGAGATGGTCGCTTTTTTCGATACCATTACTTATCGACCAGGTTCAGCGAATGGTAAGGCAGATGCCTTGTCGAGACTGGACACAGTTCCAAGATGTGGAGAAACTGATGCAGTTCCAATCATACCAGTAGACAAATTTGTTTGTGACAATGTTGATGTTTTACTGTAAGACCTGATGGTGGGATTGTTTCCACAAATTCCCATTTGTGGCCGCTACGGGAATTGAGGTGCAGAAGAAATCATGGGTTTTGCACAGGCTCACCTAGTTTGGGCCAGTGGGGAAGCTGAAAAGATTTGCCATCTTTGCTAACAGTGTCACTACGAGACTTCATGTCCTTCCCTATGCTAGTCACTGGGTCTCTCCCAGATAGCTATTATTCTGTGAACACTTTTCTACTATATAACTTTGATTCTTGGCACTCACTTATTTGGAAAGGTGTAATATGTACTTTTCCAGTTTCTGGCGTCAAGGCCTGGGCTGTGGGGCGTTGATGCGAGGGGTGGAAATGTGGATAAGTGTCAGCTAGCATTTGCCTGTGACAGTGAAGGCCTCTTTGAGGTGTTTGCCAAAGTGCCATATGAAATACCCCAGCAGACCAATCAAGCAGGTTTTGATACTCCAGTAGGATCTGACGCTGTGATGTCACGAAGAGGAAGACTGTGATGCAGGCCGGTGTGGCAAGGAGGGACAAAAGAACGTAAAAGCTATAGGTGTTAGCTACACTTGCTTGTAGCAGGGTAGGCCTCTTTGGAATTAAGAAGTCCTTAGGCCCAGTCTGCAGGGCATCCCATCAAGGGCAGAACAACACCTCCCTACACCCAAGGCCCTTTAACCCTGTCCAGGGACCAGGTTCAGACCTCATTCACACCGACTGAAATGCTAATTCCTGGCTGGCAAACATGAGTGAAGAAAATGCAAATTTAGCTTCCAGGGACTTTACACAAGGCAGAGGTAACTTTATAAAAGTCATCTTTTCAAAATATTTATTACAAATCCAACTTCACCAGTGATTTGGGCTTGTAATAAATATTTCAAAAAGGAAAAAATTGAAATATTTAGTGAATTCCTAGGCGGATATAACATTTATTACACTTAATATTGTACCCCAGTGCTTTCCTATGGAACAGCCAATCCTGCTACAGTGATAATAGCTCTTAGGATTTTTTCACTGCAAGGACGTTTAACATTAAACCTTTACATGTCCTTCTTTAAAATGCCACACAGCCTGGCTTATGTGCAGAAAGTCCTAATTATTGGTGACTTATTAATAATTAAAAGGAAGGTTTAAGCATGACAAAAGGGGTTATTTTGACTGGTCAAATTTGCAGTTTAAAACTGCTCAACCAGGCTCCCGTTGGCTGACCTGCAGTCGTGTTTACATTGCACTGTAGTGGATGGCACAATGGGTGCTGCAGTCCACTTGTGACATTTAACTTACAGACCCTGGGTACACCTTGGTACCATATGCATGGAAGTTACAGGTTAGTTAAATATGACCAGCATGAGCGTATAAATTTTAACATTTGTAAGGAGGAGTACAAGCACTTTACCAGTGATAATCAGGGGTAAAGTACAGAGAGTTCTATAGGCAGCAAAAATATGGTTCAGCAAAAAGGCAAAAAATACGGGGTGACCCTGTAGAAAGGGCAGATTTCTAACAAGCTATGTTAACCGTAAATGTGATATTTGAAACAAGGTTTTGTGTTCTGTAGGAAAGTGTCCCTTTTTGTCTGGTATCTGGTGCAACTTCGAGTGGAAGTGTACTGGATTCCTGCTAACCAGGCCCTCAGTACCAGTGTTCTTTTTCTAGACTGTACCATTGTTCCACAATTGGCATCTGTTCAGGATCCCTGTAAGTCCCTAGTAAGTGGGACCTCTGGTACTAGGGCCTTGGAACTAAACAGGATCCCTAATAGCTGCAGTACGAATGGTGCCACTCTAAGTGGCCCCATACCAAGCTCATGCAAACTGCCATTGCAGCCTGTGTGTCTTGGTGCAGAGAAAAATGAATAGTTGACATGGCACACACCCCTGTGTACCATGTCAGCAAAATACTGCATGTGGTATAGGTAAGTAACCCCTACAGCAGGCCTTACAGCCCTAAGACAGGGTGCACTATTCCCCAAAGTGTGGGCATAGCTGCGTGAGTGGATGTGTCCCTGTGATGTCTAAGTAGAACCTTAAATATTACAAGTGCACAGGGACGGCCATGATGAGTACATGGGCTGGACACTCATGATTATGAGCCCTCCAGCTGCATAATGGCTTAATTGTACCCCAAGGTGTTTGATAACTTGATAAAACCACACTGATGCCAGTTGCAGATCTAATAAATGATTCACCCAGAGAGCACCTCACAGGTGCCCCTTGAAAACCTACCAACTACCAGTGTGTTGACTGACTGGTCTCGACCAGCTAGCCACCATAGATATGTTTCTGACCTCCTGAGGTGAGACCCTTCGCTGTCAGATGCCAGGAACAAAGCCTGCTCTGGGCTCCTCCATGCAGGATGTGCATTCCAAGCCTTTGTCATGCGACCCAGGTGTCTCCAGATAGTGGAGATGCCCAACCCTTGTCCTGCTCCCACTTTTGGCCTTAAGACAGGTAGGAAAATTAGTAAGATTAGGAGGTGTGCCCACGATCAGCCAGCACCACCCCTGGGAGGCCAGCTGATATGGACCCCACTTTTCAGATTCCTTAAACTTGTTTTGGATGGAATAAGAATTTTAGGGTCAGGGCTATGCCCACTTCTCACATGAAGTGGTCATATAGAGATTGTCAACACCCTAAAGGTAGGTAGCCCATTGGCTACTACCTGTCACTCCCCTTAAACACCCCTAAATTGAGTACTTAGGTGGCATCCCTGAACCCATGAACTCAGATTCGACGGATCAAGAGAAGAAGGATGAAGAAGAGTCACTGCCTGGCAAAAACAGCAGAAGAGCTGAGACCTTTTGGCGTGAAACACTGCCTGCCCGCAACTCTCTCGACAACCTCAACAGAGTAACTCATCCTGCAAGCAGGAGAACTACTAAAGCCTTGGGTAACCTGCCAACACTTTGAAAATCACCTACAGTTTCCCTTGAAGTAGAGGAACTACTCCCCTGCAGTCCGCAAGCACCGACGAGCAGAGTCCGGTCTACTGCCTTGCAGCTCCCTGGCCCGACCGACGCCACAAGTTTCTCACTCTGTAAATAAACGGTCATGAGACAGAGAGTCAATAAACTGGCAGTTACTGTGTACATGTACATATATTTTGGAGAATAATATTGCTTAGGGGGGAGAACTAACTCTTAATGTCATTATTGCTCGCTATAATAAAATGCTGTAGGAACCCTCAGTGGTGTCCAGCATTTCGATATCTGCGTCTTCCATAGATGCCCCGGCCCTATAGTGCGCACTTTCCAATTAAGCTTACATCCTCCTAAACTTTCAGGTGACAAGGTTTTTTCACCTAATGTGTGCTTCCCTTGTTTATTAATAAAACATTTTTTTTCAAATTATAATTTCTGACAATACCTCTCCAGATGGCAAACAGTGCAAGGATGTGCCCCGTTATCCAGCCTGTGAAGGCCAGTCAGTGTCATGATGTGCCATTGCCGTCAGGGTAGTAAGTGCTATATAAATACAATGTGCAGCTACCCCCAACTTCAAGTCGGTGCCAGAGCGAACCCCAGTATCTCTCCTTTTGTCAGACAATGTTGTGATGTACCAGAGCTGCCACCAAATTTCAGTAAATTCTAAGCTAAGCCCAGTTCTCTCTCAATATGCGAGTAATGTCATGATATATCACCGCCACTCCCAATTTCAAGTAATTGCTGTGGCTTTCCCCAGTTATCTACATGCCAGTCACTGCCATGACGTGGCCCAGTTATCTCTTCATATGCATGTCATTACCAAGACTTACCCTGGTCATCTCTAATTTTGCCCGTCAACATCACAATGTGCTATGGACTGCTTGAACATCTTTCAAGGTCAAGTTTCAGGTTTTTTGCTTAAGACCTCTTCTGAGAATGATCTAAAAAATGTAATAGCACACAAATTCTTTCGGCAGTGATAATAATAAACTAATCAAATCATCAACATTAGTTAGATTACATTTAAAATACAAAGGAGCTAAATAGCGAGTACCGGGTATTGCAATTGATTGACATACAAATAAAACACTTTTTAAGTCTTGTATTCCTCCATTACACAAGTCACATATAGAGTAGTCCATCCTTTCAAAGTTGTGTAGACCAATGACTCTTGTATGCCTTCAGTGGGAGCATGCCTAGCCTAAGTGCTAATATAACGTGCCTAACTCCATGGTCAAGTGTAAAAAAGAGATACTTTTGAGGGTGCATATACTCTATTTAATTCGGATAAGAGATAAATAGCTTCAGGGATTTGCAGTGATTACTATTTTGGTAAAACTAAACATCTTTCACCTTCTAAACTCAGACAACTAATCCATTCTTCTGGTCACAAAATCCTGGCCAACTCATAACTACTTCTTGTTTTCACAGTCCTGCTCTCCCCACTGTACAGGATTATATAAAACAAAGTTATCTCTATGGGTAAAGGGGAACTAGCCCCAATCCCCAAATAACAAATCTGTATTAAAACAGTAATGTTCTCCTGAATGTGAAGATTAGAAAACTGGCCATTCCATTTCTGTTTTTTGAATATGCCCAGTCAATTTTCTCCTGGTCTGCAGAATTACTAAATCATCCTGAATTTGCCCAAGATTTCCCCACTTTCCATGCAACTTTCTCTCAACAACCACCAATATTACAATGTTTAGGAAACACAAGACATAAATGGACTAGCCTATCTGGGCCAGCATTGCTTCAACCTGGGCTTGAACCTGGAGTTACGTAACTATAAATAGTCAATCTTCCCAGCCACATAAATGAACGCCGCTTATCACTGCACAGAACTTCAGCACAGGTGATTGAGTACCAGATGCCCTCTCTGCCCCAATCCTATTATATGGGCAGGCCATCTAGCAATTGCATTTTCCACCTTTCACCCACTCAGACAAACCCTTTCTATTAGTATAGAAAAGATACATACGGTTATTGAAACACCACTGCATCGAACATGTTGCCACACAAACTTAGAATCTGTTTCTCCTCTCATAACTGAATAGGATGTACCCACAAATGTGACTTTCTTCTTCAAAGGTTGCCATAATGACTACATTTAATGCCATCATTACCAACAAAACCACCACATGGTCCTGCAAAAAAAAAGCCATTTAAATTGTTTATACAGCTTCTACTCCTCAGATCCCTTCAGAAGATGCGAGGTAATCTTGACATCTAATCAGAAAGCAGCCTACATACAGAAACTAAAGTGTAACCAGATAAAGTGGACCTATTGTACACAAAAAGAACCTAAGGTACTTCTCTGAAAGACTCCTTCCACATCCCAAGTATGTTCAGGAACCTTTCAGCCTTGAAAATATAATTTATCTCCACATGATCAAACAAAGCAACTCAGGTCAACCTGACCCGATTGTTGAGCCCCCAGATGGGCCCTGTCCAACTACACTTGTTAAAGCATTGGCCAACACCACGCCACTGATTCAGCACCAAGTCCCCCCATAAAAGGGGTGACACCTCTGCTTTAACCATGCTCTGCCTATAACAGTGTTCAAAAGAATCTTTAACCTGCTCTACCCTTCACATCATTACAGACGGGCTGTTGTATAATAGCTCTGATCCCGTCATATCCCTGTTCATGGCAGTGTTAAGCACATGCTATTCTAGTTGTTCTTAGGTGCTGTTCTGACTTATTCTTTATAGATATGTCTGTGTGCAGTAAATATGCATCAAGTGTCCAGATGTAATTATGCCTTTGATGTAAATATACCCCTGAGTGCTTTGCACCTATTGTCCGTGAGATATGTCACTGAGCGCGTATGTGACATATGCCCCCAAGCACTTATGTTTTCTGTCGGTATTCGTTTTACTTTATTTTATTTGCATTGCTTAATTTATGTTTACCATGTTTGGTCTATGCGCTGAGAACGAATTGCTTTTGTTTTGTTGCCACTGTGTGTTTTGAGACTGCAGGGATCTTGCAAGATCTCAGAATTCTGGGTGGCCTTGCTGGGTGTCGCTGGGGTGCGGTTGCGGGCTAGTGGCCTATTTAAACTGCGCTCAAACTGCAGAAGCCGCTTTGTCTCAAGACAGCCTGCAAGAGAAGATAAATGCTGAGCCCCTTTGGCAGGACATCTGCTACACACCCTCAGAGCAGAAGAAAGAAACAGCTCACTGACATCCTAGAGCACTGTCATCTCAAGCAGAGCCTCTAATCACCTCGAGCCATCCAACACCTGGAAAAAGAGAGAAAGACAAAAACAGCATTACAACAGTATCACGTTTATGCATGCGTAATGCTAGTGCATGCAAGTCACTAACACACCAGTCTATGTCGGACTCAGAGAGACTAATCAAAGACAGCCAAAGACTAATGCTTGTACTTTTGTTGATACTCTAATCGGCTACTAATCATGTTTAACAAGTAATGTGCAGTAGTTTGCTTCATGCACCACTTCAAAAATCAAAAGCATTTCAGACAGATGCACTTCTGGAATTACTACAATGTATATACCGAAAAAATCAAGGTGACTAGTTGTTGTTATTTACATGTGCTCAATCTGCGCATAGCATGGGCAATGAGAATCCATGTTTAAGATATTGTGTAATGTAGCTCTACTATGCCTTTTCTGCTACAGATATTGTACTAACTGTATGTAAGGACAGAGATCCTAAACCCTCGTTGAGAAGTATCACAGTTTCTTGAGAGAATAGCGCACCATTAAAGGAGAGATTTCAGTTGATCGCAGGTACTTATCTTGCACCCACGGAGTCACACATACACCCTGGTGGGGTCAGACAATTAGTGGTGAGGTAAAGGTTTCATGCACCCTCTGTTGTGTCTCCCAAATAGGTACTCATGGAACTTATTGTTGTATCCATGGTGATTACTTTTTTATTCTTGCTAAAGGACGCTTGTTCCTAAAAACATCCCAAATAAGTACGGCAACACATACAAGAATCGCACGTACACCATACCCCCACAAAAGGATCTCCTTCCTCAGTCGTCTATGACTTCCTTGCAGTTATTCTCGCGAGTAAGAGGTTGGGCTTCTTGGTTGATCAACATCATCGACACATGGCACACCGAGAGTATAAGGTAGGTCATTATCATCTCTGCGGGGTCACATTGTGGACTAAGGTGAGTCACGTCTTCTGACAGAAGGCAAAGCCCACATTGCCTGTCCTGCTCAGCTGATCTGGATGATCAAGGCATCTCCTTGCAACACATAGCCAATATGCTGACTGCCATCCAGGCAGAGAATCAAGCCTTACACCAAGATGTCATCTCCTTGTAAACCCAGTTAGCCACTTGGAAAGGAAATCAGTGGGGGGTTCTCTCCTGTCTGAGGAACCAAACCAAAAACCCCTAGTTTTGATCCCTCAGGAGGGATTACAGTGCCCCCGGATGCTGGTTCATCAGGTTCCACTCAACCCACTAAGATACAAGTTGTGACACCACAGCCAATTCCCTTAGCTCCTCCAGAGCGTTTCCACAAAGACAGCAACAAGTTTGGCATCTTTCTAAATCAGTGCCATCTGCATTTCATGGCACCACTCACCACGTTTCTGGATGATCCATCCAGAGTCGCTTTTATTTTGTCTTACTTAGGTGGGGATGCAGCCCAATGATCATATCCCTTGCTTGAACAAGACTCCCATGTTTTATATAATTACAACCGTTTCAAAGAGCCCATGCGATGAATGTTTGCTGGCCATATGTTCATACACACAGCAGACAACAAATTGCTTAACCTGAGGCAAGGGAATTCCGATCTGTTACATTATATTTCAACTTTCAACTGTCTAGTCATAGAGGTTGAGTGATCAAGAGAATAGAGGATCTCAGTTTTTTTATAGGAGTCTTCATGATGAATGACCTGGACGACCTAATCTCCCAAATAGTTGAACCACCTTATGCTATAGAAGAGTCCATTGATCTGGTGAATAAATTCAATCCTCACCTTATAGAGCGAAAATCCGAAAGAGGGAGGGCAACATCAGATCACACGTTTATTGTAGTTAGAGAGAAAACAAGAGGAGAAGTAACTAAAACTGACAACACCTCAGTACCTATGCAAATAGGTGGCATTAGTGGTCCTTTTTTTGCAGTTTTATATAGCGCAAACTCGACCAGAAGGTATCAGAGTGCTTTACTTGAGCACCAGTTGCATTACAGATGGACAAGTTCATTCTTAGGCACAGGAGAATAAGTGATTTGCCTAGAATCACAGGATGCTTGAACCTCCCGCCAGACTTGAACCTGGTTTCCCAGCTTTAAAGTCTCTCGCACAAGCCGTTGTGCCACATCCTCTCTTTAACAAAGAAGGAACAGGACAAGAGAAGGAAATTGAATCAGTGTCTTTACTGTCGTAAGACAGGTAATTTTGTCAAGGAGTGCCCTAATAAGCCCACAAAAAGTAAGGTATTCAAACCTGAAATGCCATCCATACCTGTCACTAGTTCTGAAGTTGCGTAAAATGAGAGCACAGGTTTACCTTCCAATTCGATCTCAAGATATCCTTTGTGTCTGCCTTATCGTCATATGAGTAAACCTGTAACTCTTAGAGCAGCTACTGGACAGACCTAGGAGCTTGGGGCTTTGATTGACTCCGGGGCTACTAGGAATTTCATGGATATCTACGTATTGACCACCTTAGGAATCCAAACACAAAAGAAAGATGAACCTGAGGTAGTGAAGGCTGTAGATGGGAAGGAGTTAATGTCCGGTCCTATCCAATGCTATACAGAGACTTTGATCATGACCTTGGATACCTCTCTCGAAGAAGCAATTTCCCCTAATATTGTTAACCAAAAATAACCCTAAAGTTGACTGGAAGGCTCAATCATTAACTCTAGATAAAGGGTTTTATCAGCAACACTGTTCTCCTAGTGCTAAACATCCACGCAGTAGGGTTGTATCTGCATTGCCCACACCTATGCTCACTGCAGACATATCAGCTACAGACACTCAGTTACAGGGCCTCCCTGAAGTGTATTCAAGTTTAAAGGGAGTCTTTGGCAAACAAAAGGCCAGCAGCTTACTGCCCCATTGAGCCTTTGACTGTCGGATCGACCTAGTTCCGGAGGCGTAACTCCCTTGTAGCTGCACTTACTTCCTTACGGAGAAAGAAAAGGGCCCTCTGAGAGAATATCTTGATGAATACCTAAAAAATGGTTTCATTCGTCACTCCAAGTTCCCTGTCTCCTCGCCCCTCTTCTTCGTACCCTAGAAGGGGGGAGAGTTTCGTACATGCATCGACTACAGGGCATTGAATAATATGGTAAAAAACGTTACCCTCTCCATTGAAACTTAACCTTTTAGACCAGATAAAAGATACTGTTTTTTTTTTTTACGAAACTAGTCTTACGCGGGGCCTACCACCTGGTCAGAGTCCATGAAGGAACCTCCACCACCTTGTTGGACAAAAAAACAGCTCTTCAATACTGGGACATTGTGGCTAGACTGCATGGGGTGTCTTCCTGGTCTTCATTCCATCTGAATTCACTCCTTAATAATTTCACCTATACACTACAATTTGTTTAAAGGTGATTTAAAAGGCAGTTAACAAGTGCAAGCCACTATACTTTGTGATGTGTGGAGTATTCTGCCTCTTTACAATTGTTAGATAATGCTACCTAAAATAACTCTACTGGAGTACTAACCTTCAGATAAACTACCCGACTCAGAAGGGTTGTGCCTCCAGGGAATTATTAAGGAAACCGCCACAGATATTTCAAAATCACCTTACTTAGAATGGAAGTTGACTGTGATCTCAAGGATGGCTAAACGGGACCTTGATTTTAGTTCGGCCATCCCAGAAACAAATGGGAATGAAATCAAGATATGTTCAGTATAAAGAAAACATTTATTATCTATGCTTTAAATGTAAGCTCATGCTAGCAGGCAAAACTGGAATGATTTACCTGTGCTCTTTCATGTCACGCTGTGGGTGGGTCACATATTTCATTGATAATTTGGTATTTAAGCAACGTTGCCCAAACGCCTTGGAAAGCAGTCATAAACAACACATTGGAGGACTCCAGTTGCTGATGTTTCCATTGATCTTTTTTTTAATGCTCCAATGGGAGACTAGCCGATCCCTGGACAGTTTGAAACTTTTATTCACTACAATTGGTATTGAATATGTTCAAAAAATAATATCAGTCAATCATATCAATAATATCCAAACGTAAAATACATAAAGGCTGCTTTCTCCAGATGTGGTCTTGAAGGAAATGGAAACTACCAACAATCCAGATGGTCAGTAATGGTGATTTTTTAATGTTTAATCTTTTGACTGTAAATAACTATTGCATATGAATTATCACTTTTGGAACTAAAATAAGTGTGCTTAGAGTAATTTCCCTTCCCGAAATCATTCAAAATAGAAGCTTCTGAGTAGGAGGAAAAGTCAGTAAAAATGGCAATTTTGGTCACTGTGAGGCCTTAAAAAGTGGTTATTCAACATGAGGCACGATCCAATTGACATTTTGAATCATTTTTTGTACAGTCCCAAAAAATCAATTTTCTGATGAAAAACGATGACCCCGGACCTGTCAAACTTTCTCCAGATGGTCACTAATGGTGATTTTTTAATGTTTAATCTTTTGACTGTAAATAACTATTGCATATGAATTATCAGTTTTGGAACTAAAATAAGTGTGTTAGGAGTAATTTTCCTGCCCGAAATCATTCAAAATAGAAGCTTCTGAGTAGGAGGAAAAGTCAGTAAACATGGCAATTTTGGTCACTGTGAGGCTTTAAAAAGTGGTTATTCAACATGAGGCACGATCCAATTGACATTTTGAATCATTTTTTGTACAGTCAAAAAAATCAATTTTCTGATGAAAAACAATGACCCCAGACCTGTCAAACTTTCTCCAGATGGTCAGTAATGGTGATTTTTTAATGTTTAATCTTTTGACTGTAAATAACTATTACATATGATTTATCACTTTTGGAACTAAAACAAGTGTGTTTAGAGTCATTTCCCTTCCCGAAATCATTCAAAATAGAAGCTTCTGAGTAGGAGGAACAGTGGGTAAAAATGGCAAATTTGGTCACTGTGAGGCCTTAAAAAATGGTTATTCAACATGAGGCAAGATCCAATTGACATTTTGAATCATTTTTTGTACAGTCCAAGACATCAATTTTCTGATGAAAAACGATGACCCCGGACCTGTCAAACTTTCTCCAGATGGTCAATAATGGTGATTTTTTAGGTTTAAATCTTTTTTATTATGGAACTGCACAAAGAGAAAAAAAAAATATCAAACAATCGGGCCACGCAGGGCTCGGCAGATGCAGTGGTAAATGCGTTAAGGTATGCGAGCTCCATTGTAAAAATACGTTCCCTCCCCCCCACCCAAATGAGAAGAAGAAGAAAAAAACTAAAGAAGAAAACTACCAAGAAGAAGAAAGGAAAGAGGAAACCGCCCTTCACCCTCCCGAGGGTTACTGTCCCTAAGTAGCACAGAGTGGGCCGACATGTTCTAGCTGAGTCTGAGTTGATTCATGTGTGGGTATCCGGAGTAGTGAGGTGCAGGAGGCGGAGATATTTGGGGCAGTACAGTTCCCTAAATTCTGGAGCTAGTAGGGATATGAAGGGCTGACAAAGGTCGCCAAAGGAGGGGCCCTGCCGGCCAAAGTGAGGGAGATCTTTTCCATGCCCACCACGTGCCACAGACGCTGGTACCATCCTGTGTGTGTGGGAACCCGGGCGGTCCTCCAATGTGTGAGTATGTTCTGGGTGGTCGTGCCGAGGGCGATGGCTATCTGTTTCCCCCTCTTGGATTTCAGGGGGTAAGTGAGCGGGTTTGGCACTCCCAGTAGTACGTATGCGGGGAACCTAGTGAGTTCCGTGTCCAAATACTTATCAATCTCATCAAGTATATGGGTCCAGTAAGTCTGAATGTGTGTGCAGTCCCATAGGAGATGAACCAATGAGCCTCTCTGCCCGCAGCCCCTCCAACAATCGGGGCTGTGTGTGGGGTCAGCTTGGTGCAATCTCTCTGGGTTGTAGTACCAATAGTATACAAGTTTAGTGAAGGTTTCGGTCAGGCCTACATGAGTTGCTGTATGGCATGCCCTATAACATGTACCCTCCCATTCCTGGGGACCAAGGCCACGCCCCAAGTCTCTCTCCCATCGTGCCCGCCCGGCGTGATAAGTGTGGGTATATCTGGACAGGAGCAGTTTGTAGAGATCCGAAGTCAGTTTCTTGTCTGAGGGACGCGTGATGATCCAGCGCTCATATTGAGTGAGGAGCCGCGACGCCTGCACCAGGTTACCAGGGTGCATGGCCCAGTGTCGGACCTGAAGATAGCGCATGCGTTCCGATTCAGGGAGGCCGTAGTCGGCCCGGAGTTGCGAGAAAGGAACGATCTCACCTTTGTGGAATAGTTGGCCTAGGGCGCAACAACCCGCCTCTCTCCACAGCGGAAAGGCCTGTGGGCCTACGCCGGGACTGAAATCTGGGTTGTCCAAGAGGGAGATAAGCGGGGAGGGGAATGTAGTGAGGGCGTGCCGTATGTTAGTCTGGTCCCAGACCTTAAGGATGGGGCGTGTCACCTGAGAAGCATACAAGTTGGGTGGGCGATGGGGTTTTGGCAAGAAGGGGATCCTCAAAAGAGACGTGCCAGCAACAGCCCGATCCTGGAAGAGCCAATTCTTCTCAGATTCCGCCCTGCTCCACTCGACCAGGTACCGGAGTTGTGTGGCGTTATAATAAAGCATGAGGTCTGGGACTCCAAGGCCTCCCTAGTGTGGTGGAAGGAAGCTCACCAACCGCTTCCTTCTCGGTTTCCGTCCCTGCCAGATGAAGGAGGAGAGGTCAGATTGGACCCTCTGTAACCATACGGCTGGGGGTGGGAGGGGCAGGGTTTGAAAAAGGTACAGGATCTTGGGAAGAATTGTCATTTTAACGGCTGCAATTCGTCCCAACCACGATATTGGGTAGTGTTTCCATTTCAGCAACGCAGCGCGGACATGTTCCTGTAAGCGGGAGTAGTTAACTTGTCTCATAGCCCAGATAGGGAACCGCCTCGTCGGACCAGTGTAAAGGGAATCGGGCCTGGAGGTCTGTCAGGACACTCGGCGGCAAAGACAGGTTTAGTGCCATGGATTTTGTCAAGTTGATCTTGAAACCAGAGGCTCTCCCAAAGGACTCTATCTCCTCTAAGAAGCTCCCCAGGGCAGTCGCAGGATTCGTGAGAGTGACCAACACATCATCCGCATAGAGGCTTATTGTATGCGTGTCCCCTCCGAAGCGGATACCGGTGATTTGGGGGTGGTCCCGGACTCTTTGAGCCAAAGGTTCCATGTAGAGTGCGAAAAGCAGGGGCGACAGAGGGCACCCCTGTCTAGTGCCTCTGCAGATAGGGAATGGCGCAGATGTGTGGCCGTTGACCCGGACAGTAGCGGAAGGAGAGTGGTAACAATTAAAAATGTGCGTTCGCATCTTGTCTCGGATACCGGCACGTATCTCTGCTTGTTCGAGATATGGCCAATGGACGTGGTCGAAGGCTTTCTCCGCATCCACCGTTAGAAGCATGTATTCCCCAGCAATGCGGGAAGCCTTCTCCATCAGGTGCGTAACACGTTTGGTGTTATCGCTCGTTTGCCGCTGCGGTATGAATCCCGCCTGGTCGGGGTCCACCAGCCCTTGCATGTAAGGACCTAGTCAGGCGGCTAGGATCCCGGTATAAAGCTTCAAGTCAACATTTAAAAGCGAAATGGGTCGATAGGATCCGCAGGATGTTTTATCTTTCCCAGGTTTCGGGATAACGGCCACTGCCTCCTCTAGCATGGGCGCGGGGATCGCTCCAGGTTCGGCGAAGGAGTTAAATAGCCGGGTGAGGAAGGGGGCCAGTGTGGCGCAGAATTGCTTATAGAAGGCTGCGGTGTAACCGTCGGGGCCAGGTGATTTACCCAATTTCAAGCTGGCTATAGCAGCTAACACCTCTTTCACCCTAGTCTCTCTCTCTATGTGGGCCGCCTGGTCAGGTGTTAAGCTGGGAAGGCAGGCCTGAGCTAAGTACAGATCGGTGTCCACTGCCTCTAAAGGCTGTTCATCATAGAGCTGCGTATAAAATTCGCGGAACGTCTCGGCAATGGCCGTGGCATCTCTGCGATGTGTGCCTGAGAAATCCCTGATCTCCCTGACCCCAACTCTCTGGCGAACTTCCCGCAGTTTGCGCACAAGTAGCCGCCCGCATTTGTCTCCTCCCACGTAGAAGGAATGTCTCAAACGCATCGCAGCGTATTCTGCCCTGTCGCGATCCAGGGCAGCCAGTTGTGTCCTGGCTGTCGTTAATTGTCTCCATGCCCGCGGCGCCCCGGTGCGTTGGTGCATCTGCTCCAGTTCACGCACTTTAAGAGTCAGTTCCTCCCTCTTCCGCTTGCGCTCTATATTGTCAGACGTGGATATAGCTATGACTTCCCCCCTAATTACCGCTTTGAGGGCTTCCCACCTAGTGGAGAGAACTGTGTCTGGGTTATCGTTGTGTAGCAAATAATCGTCTAGTGCTTGCTGTAGTCGTAGGACCGTATCTGGACGGTGTAGAAGAGAATCTCTGAATCGCCAGTGTCTAGTTGGGGCCTGCGCCTGTGGAAGGGCTAGGGTGATCACTACGGGGGAATGGTCGGAAAGGGTCGCGACCAATATGTCAGCTGAGAGTGTGATATCTAGGATAGGTTTAGTGCCCAAAAAATAATCTAATCTGGTGTAGGTTTTATGTGCGTTGGAGTAAAAGGAGAAGTCTATGGAGCTGGGGTGGAAGTGTCGCCATAAGTCTGTAAGGCCAAGGTCTTGTAATTTGGCGCATCCGGTCGGGGAAAGGGCACCAACCTGACTAGTGTGTTGCGCCGAGCGGTCCATGTCATTATTGAGTACCAAGTTGAGGTCACCCCCAATCAATATGTGGCGGTCTTGAGTGGCCATAGCTTCTATCAGTGCCTCATCCAGAAAACTTTCCTGTCCGTCATTGGGTGCGTAAATAGACCCTACCGTGAAAGTGCGCCCCTCTGCGGCGAATTGGTACATGAGGAACCCCCTTCCATACCACCCTCCCCTGAAAGTTCTTTGAGACTAGTATGGCCACCCCAGCTCTCTTTGCGGGCCCGGAGGAGTGAAATTGGGTTGGGAAGGAGCGGGACCTGAGTCTATGGCAGTCCTTAGAGAGGAGATGTGTCTCCTGGAGGAGACAAATATCCACCTCCGAGTTCTCAAGATAAGAGAGGAGTGCCCTCCGTTTGATCGGATTGTTAAGGCCCCTCACATTGAGAGTGAGGATCTTAATGGTGGAAGGCGGCATTCAGACCGAAATAGAGGAGGCACCACACAAGAGTTCCTGCAGGGCCAGGACCCGGGACTAGCTGGGGAAAGGCTATATACTGTAGCGGCCATGCAGCTGAAAGGCGGAAGGACCCTGTGGGCCAAAGGAAACCCCGTGTTGGAAAGAGGGGCGAGAGGGTGAAGAATGCAAAGAAGAAAAGGAAACCCCAACTATATAAAGAAAAAATAGAGAAAAAGGAACCCCTTGAGGCGCAACAGGTGCCAGAAATAGTTCAGTGTTTGAACATTGTCCGTCATCCAGGGATGAACAGAGAGGAAGTCCAACGGGCGTTTGCGTGGCCAAAGTCGACGCTTCCACTTCCCCCCTCCACCCCATTCATAACAAAGAAAGGATACATCAAAAAGACCAGGAGTGGTCAGTCAGTAATCGCCTTGGCCAAGGCCCCCGGCAAGGCCTCTAGAACCGCTTGTTGTTCCTTCTTGATCACAGTAGGGTCCGGTCAACGAATGCGACGTCGTCGCCTCTGCTGTCTCCACTGCGGTCCACCATCAGTGGACCCTTGGTCCAAGCGACCCCTATCGTCCGCGTCTTCCGGGAGAGTGATCCCGAGGAGCTTGCTAGCTTCAGACAGAGAGCGAAGTTGAAACAATTTGTCATCATGTCGGAACACCAGACGGAACGGGTGACCCCAGGAATAGGAGATGTTGCGCTGACGGAGGACTGCTGTGATGGGTCGGAAGAGTCTGCGTTTCTGGAGAGTGATTGCTGCCAGATCCTGGTAAAGAGTGGGCGTCTGGTTGCGGAAAGTGATTTGTTGTAGGGAATGAGCTTTGCGCAAGATCTCTTCCTTAGTATGGAAGCCCTGGACACACACCAGTATGTCAGCGGGGGGTGCAGTCACTGCCCTGGGCGGGCCCACCCTGTGGGCGCGGTCCAACTTCAACGGGGCATCCAAGGGGTTTCCCAGGATGTGGTTGAATAATTCTCATACGTATGCAAAGATGTCCCCGGCTTCCTCATTAGTGCCCACACCACGGATCCTAATGTTATGGCGCCGTGAGCGGTTCTCTAGGTCTTCCAAATGAGACTGAACATCCACCTGTTGTTCGTGAATGCGGAGTACCTCCTGTTGTAGAGCCGCCATCTCTGTGTCCCGGGAGTCACTTTTGTCCTCTAAGGTCGCCACTCTGTCCCCTATGCCGTCCACATCTTTGCGGACGTCTTTAAGTTCTGCCGTTAGGTCGCACTTCACAGTTTGGAGGTCCTCGCGTAGTGTGGCAAACAGAGATTCCAAAAAGGCCCGTGTCACAGGGGCCTCCGATGTGGCCGCCATCTGCGATGTCGGGCTCAGACGATCCGGGTCGCCGGACCCCCCACCTTGTGCTTTGGTGAACAGGTCCTTCGGTGCGTTCTTTTCTCTGGTAGCAGACTTGTCCTTCCTGCCTTTGGCGTTGTCATGATCAGAGTCTCTGCCACTCCAGCTGTAACAGCCACGGGAGGGATGGAACAGGGCCCTTTCAGGGTCGTATCCCCCGGGCCGGTAGATCAACCCCGGCCTCTCAGTGCATGGACCTGTAAGGCTGGCAGGCGTCTCCACTCTCTGGAGCTATGGATATCCCGAGGCAGCCGGGAAGGAACCCCAAGGGCCGGCTGAATGTCTGCGATGTTATGGCCAGGAGGAGAAGCGAAGTGTGGGAGCAGAAGGGAGGAAAAGGCGAGGGCGCCGTCTTGCAGAAACGAGGTCCAGGTCACATGAGGAGGCGGCAAAACAGTGTCCAGGCAATACCGGGCCGTCAGCGAAAGAGGCTCCGGGCTTGCCGTGCCGCTATCGGGCCAGACGGTGCCCCCTGGAGAGCCCACCGCGGAAGGGGCCTGTCAGCTGTGCCACGGGGGCCGGCCTCAACAGCTCCCAACAGAGGCGTCGAGTCCGCAGCAGTCGAGAACACAAAATGGTGCGGCTGTTGGCCCAGTCCGACCCAGGAGCCGCAAGGAGGCAACGCTGCGCACCTGGGTGGTCTGCCAACTGGGGTCACAGTGTCGGAGGCCGAAAAGTCTCCTGAATGGCTGCCACACAGAGCTCCGGTCCACCCCTGCACAGGGAGCTGCAAAGAGGCGGCGCAGCCCGCTCAGGCAGTCTGCCAACAGGGGCCCCAGTGCCGGAGGCCGAAATGCTTCCCGATCGGCTGCCCCGCTGAGCTCCGGTCCACCCCCGCACAGGGAGCCGCAGGGAGGCAGCGCAGCTCACCCGGGTAGTCAGCCAACAGGGGTCACAGAGGCCGAAATGCCCCCTGATCGGCCGCCCCGCGAAGCTCCGGTCAACCTCTGCAGAGGGAAGAGCTGATGTCGCAGTCGTGCACAGGAGGCGAGAGGTCAACCAAGATGGCGCCCTGTAGGTGGTCAATCCATTCCCCTTCGCTGCATCGTATTGAGGGCCTACAGGTGCCCTGGACCGGCCAGGTAAGGGTGAGGGACGGAAACTCAGGAAGCAGGAGAGCTCCCGAAATTAGTCTGCACAGTAGGTTTGGTGGGGTGAGGTTAGTCGGGGTGCGGGGAGACAGTCAGGACTCACCAACCGGGCTCCAGTGATCCGCCCCGTATCGTCGGAGCATCAAAGGCCTCTCGAGGTGCCGCCCCCCCCGAACCAGCAGGCCTGCAGCTCCCACGGGGATCACCGAAGGTTCCAAGGTCCGCCGAAGGGCCTCTGCACCTGCCCCTGGGACTGCGAACCGGAGCAAAGGAAGCATCCCCGCCTCCGCAGACGTCCCGGGCAGGCCCTAGTGCTCCTCCAGCCAGTGCGCAAGGCCGGGGTCTCGCCTCTGAAGCCCCGCCGGCCGCCGTCGACACTACTCCCGGAGCCTAGGGCGGGCCCGGGCCGGAAGCCTCAGACTCTATCGTGGGAACCCGGGTATCGCCCGGCAGGTCGTCTGTCATTCCTGGGTGCGTTAGGGAGCACAACAGCTGTTCCTGGCGCTGATTGCGGCCATGGGCCATGCTGAAAGTCGGCGGGTGGAGGAGCAAAGACAAAACATGTCTTAGCTCTCCGCCATCTTG